>JANAVB010005599.1:18347284-18695274 GCA_029216955.1 Iris pallida
TGGTTTCTAAACGCCACTAGGATACTCTGAAGCACCAGGTCTTGGAGGTGGTACAGGAATTCTTCGCCAATGGAAAGCTGCTTAAAGAGCTGAATCACACCTTCCTGACCTTGGTGCCTAAGAAGGAGGGAGCAACAGCGCTGGCGGACTTCAGACCTATTGCGTGCTGTAATTATCTTTATAAGATAATTACGCATATATATATATATATATATATATATATATATATATATACACTCCTGACCACTCGGGCCGCATGTAACCACTAGGCTAGAGGTCATTTGCATAATATATATATATATATATATATATATATATATATATATATATTATATAAAATAAATATATATATATATATAAATAAACGAACCGACTCATGAGCCGAATACCTCAAAGCTCATGCTTCGGCTCTTTAATCTAACGAGCCTACTGGTAGGCTCGAGTTCATGCTCTTGAGCTAAAAAAGCTCTTGGATTATGAGTTTTTTTGTGAACTAAGCTCAAGCCGGCCCGCGAATAGCTTGGTTTGTTAACATCCCTACTTATCAAGAGCAGAAGAGGAACCATTATTGGGGATAAGATAAGAAAGACAAGAGCATAATTGTCAAAAGAAATAAAAGTTGACATAATATATTATCAAGTGAGTTAAGTTATTAGAGGACTCTTAACTCACATTGTTTGAAATTTAGGAGACTATTTTGCAATTTATCAAGATTTGGGATATTATCTTTAAATATAAAAGATATAAGTGACTTGTATTATCAAAAATATACTATATCTTTTGTTCTTAACTATCGACTTAAAGATGAACTTGTCCCTAAATGCTTCACGATGCTCTTATTGTTACTCGTTGTATTCAATTTATCCCCACATATATATAGGGTTATGTTAATTCTCATTTAAGGTTTTTAAGAAACAGTGTATCATAAATAAATAGTCAAGCAAATCCATACATTCTACAAGATGTATCTTGATTTGACAATGTAGATTATGGCATGTAGTATCTAGGTCGGGATAGCCCAATATGTATTTCGATTTAGTTATTTCATATAAATGCTAGGAAATTCATTGTCATTGTCAGCTAACTAATGCAACCCCTCCTATATCTGGGCTTAAGAGCCACAAGTAAGAGATAAGTTCTTAGTGTTGTAGATTTTATAATGTTTGCTAAAAACTGAAAATGCAGAATCATCTTGTCAGAAAATTAGATTACCAAGTAAAACCACACATCCTTCATATAATTATCTTTTCAAATTTTATAATGTTTTAAGAGAAATCATGGGTTCACCAATTTCTAACAGGGTCAGGAGACTAACTGTAATATCCACATGAAGCTATTACCATGTGGTAAAGTAACTGTAAGAGTTGTGCTGAGGGTTGAGGGTTATATACTTGAATGTCGGAGGCGCATTTTAGACAGAGATGTATTCACACATCAGTATAATTTAATCCACTCGAAATTAATGTGTACCAGAGGATTCGAACCTATGTTACTCTGCTACCACGTTAAAGTCCATGTCACTGCACGAAAACCCTAGAGTCCTGGCGAGGGTTGAGGGTTATATATTTATATCATAATACCTATAAGAATACATGTTGCATCAACTGTAATATGCTCGGAGTCCACGGCACATTCATTTTATTAGACTTTAGTATAGAAGATACTCCTAAGACAGAAACAACAATACATTATAATACCCAATTAACTACAGCATTCTCTTTGAGTATCTGAATCGGTTTTCCTTCCAGGAAGCAACATTTCTTACTACTTGGCCTCCTGCTAAAAAATTAAGTTCTACAAAATTTGTGTAACTAGGGAGTACAGAAACTCCTAAATCGATGTGGTATCTACGCCATGTCCTTGTCAGACACTAATCTAACTCAAAAATATGAACAAGGATACACAAATTTGTGGTGTATCCTTGTGGCTATCTTGGCATCATGTCATGTCGTATTAGTGTCCATGCAGTATAGATAATAATGACAACAAACTTTTGAATAGATAGGAGTAAATTATTTGGAGAAGGTTGGCATTACCCAGTGCTAACTGTAACCACTATTTGACTGATATTGATCTTAATGGAAGATGAAGAGAATTTATCCCTTATTGAAGAATCGCCATCAAAAGAAGGGACTGGATGAAACTCAGTGGCTTGGTAAATATCCTGTGTAGAAGGAATAGTAAAAGAGTTTCAAAAGTGAGCCAACTAAAGAAAATCATGAACAGGTATACCTTAATGATTTCATCTGAAACAACACCAGCAAATGCACTAGAATCAGCAGTTCCACCAGCTCCAAGCATGCCAAGGGACAACCAGTTTAACCACCCCCTTGCTCTACTTGCAGACTGCTCAGGACTGTGCTGCTTTTCTTGAATAGGCATACCATCATTTGTTGTCGTAATAGAAGTCGACTTCAAATCCTCCTGTCGATTAAAAAAATTCACAATACAACTAAATAATGAAAAGAAAAAAAAAACATTGGCATATGAATCTATTTTTATATGAATCTAATTTGAAAAGATACATCAGATGAAGAGTAATTGAAGTTTGCTTGGGACACAAATATCAGAATGTATGATCCACTTCACTTTATAGCCATAATGGATAAGCAAAATCCTCAATGTGATATTTTTGTCTTTTTATACATTAAACTTTACTAGGGTGCTCTGTGAATAATAAACTACACTAAGGAGCTGTTTGGTTGGCTGTAAATGCAACTGCAGCAGCATTGTTGCAGCATTTACACCAATTATGTAACTTGTTTTGCAGTAAATGGAGCCACTAATGCAACAAAAGATGCACTACATACATCAGTTCCTGCAACATTTGTTGCAGCCATTTTGGCTGCAACTCCAGTTACAGCAGCAAATCACATGTCAAGTCCAACTTCAACTTGAAAGAATGAATTCATTGGGACCTTCTACTTGGGGTCTCACCTTCAGGGATTTTCTTGTTGGATGAAAGCAACATACTATTTATAAAGACCACGACGCCTTTCCTCTTAAAATAGGAATTGTGAAAATCATATGTTTGCTGATATGAGTAGCCAGCAACAGGCACCACTTACTACCCAACCTGCTGCAAGGGACTTCCAATTACAGGCAACTAAATTGCACTGAAGTCAAATAAAAGGAGTTTTTTTTTCTATCTAGGCATTAGGTACCTTAAATTCTGTCTATTTCAACAAAGATCCTCTAATTATTATTTGACCATACCATACCTCACCCGAAACTGATAAAGCTCCCCTTACAAGGACCCCAGTATTTATGCCTTTAAATGACAAGATTTGGATGGCTATGTCAAAGTTTAAGAGAAATTATATCAATAATAAGGTTTATGGGTCCAATATGAGAAATGGTAAGACGAGATATGGATGGCAATGTCAAAATATAAGGGACATGATGGAGGACAAAATCAGACTTGGTTCAAGTTCATTTGGAGATTGGTTCTTGAAGCTTTGGTCATATAATTTGGAATTGGTTCATCATGGTTGATTCAGCTTATTAATTGGTTTGTTTTAGGAGTTATCTTTTAGATGTTGGGTAGTTAGATCAGATTTTGTTGGTTATTTTTCTGTTTGATTATCTACAAAGCTTATATGGAAATAAAGATGTACTGAAGTGACAGCCCACATATTCCTCTGTGTTCCTTCTGGCTTCTACAAACCAAAATCAGCAACAAACAATCCTCATTATTCATCATATACAAAACAGACCTAGTGTCTTTGTGACGTCAACTAGAAGCAAATTTAGACCCATTGATCAAGATTGATCATGATTAAACACTTCAAGTCGATGTCTATCTTCGGATCTTGGATTGGAGGTTTTGGGCGTGAAGGGTTCATTGTCTTTGGAGGAAGAATTGGGAATGTTCTTGAACGTTGCATCTATCCCGTAATCTTTGGAAAACTAGAACCCTACTTTAATTTCAATTGTGAATTCAGACTATATGTTAGGGTTATTTGTTAATCTTTCTAACTAAACCATTGTTTCAGCAACAGTTAAAAGCTATTATGCTGAAGCAATGAGACTGAAGCAATGATTGACAATAATCATGTATATTGCTGCCAATAAATGTTACTTTGATGCTGTAACAGTGAGATACCTGCAATTTATGCTCCGCAATACACCTGAAGTTCAGAATATCATCAATGTCGCACTCTTTATCCATCTTCTCCAGCTCATTCAGAATGTCTTTGTGAACAAGCTACAAATAGCAATGTCAAAGCAAATAAATGAACTACAATACCACATCAAATACACTCAAGTGTCAATGCTAACTATCAGCTCATGACTAATGTGAGATGCGAAAGGAGACTTCTAGTGCTATAAAGTAACAGTTGAACTGAAAAGAAAATGGATGTGATTGGAACAATTTGCCTATTTGTAGTTCCAGAAAGATATTGCATTTAATTAAAATATTGCAATAATCTAATATTAAATGCAGAAATACATCCAGTACAATACCAAAAAAGTAAATAGTCTCAATAGTGTTCCTACGATGTCAAATGATTATAGGGATTACGTGACTAGGTAATATGCAGACCCAAAGGTCATGTTAAAAAAAAAACTTTTTGTCGCCTCAGATTGAAATAGGTTTCACAAGACACTTTCTTTCTTTCTAAAAATTTGCCAGACACCTTATCCTAGTAAAAAATACAATATGTTTTCGAAGACCCAGTGTTCATTTGTGTTATTCATGCGTCTTCTAAGCCGCATAGCTTGACAGCAAGGTTAATTGGAAACATGGAACACACAGGAATGTGGAACAATAAACGGAATGTTGTACACCAGGGTCCTGGTACGCAGTATGTTGGGGGTATGAATTCTTCTGAATGCAATACGTTTAACATGGAACTTTAAGGTCCGAATACGTAATACAAAAGATGATGTATTTAAGATTCATAATTGATTCGTACAATAACATAGCATCATAAAAGGTTCAAAACTAAAAAATATTCACAAGTTGCAAAAAATGATAGCAATAATCTCTTTTCCAAAAAGAAGTTGACCCATAGACTTTTAATGAAAACCAATTAAAAGTACAACTTCTTCCTTTTATCCTTGTTAGAAAAATTTACTAGTTATAGACCAAAAAATTTCTAGAGAGAAATATTATTTAGGAAACAAAAAGCTTTTCCAAACCATTAGAAGTTAACACACACACACAGAGATAATGAGCTCCTTCTCAGCCAACCATAATGGCTTCACCTTTTTCTCCATTTCCTTTCCTCTCTCCATCACACCCATGGAAACTCAAACCACCAACTACCTCGTTTCCTTCAGTTTTTCCTTTACCCCTTACGGAGAGCACAAGAACTGAAATCTAGGAGTATTTTATTTTATATTATTTCTAAATGTATTGAACTGAGGCATGCAAAGGGAAAGGAAGGATAATGAGAGCTGAAACTTAGGTTTATTTACTTTATATTATTTCTGTAGAATAGAATAATGGATGGTTTTATTGTTCTAAGCAATGTGGGACTAAAACACACTAACTAATAGCTCTAATATAACACTTAACACCCTCCCTCAAGCTGGAGTATAGATATCAATCATGTCCAGCTTGTTACATAGAAATTGAACCCGAGGACCCAAAAGAGGCTTTATAATATATCAGCTATCTGGTTGTCGGTCCTCAAATGTTGAAATTTTATCACTCCCATTGTATAATCATCACGAACAAAGTGGATATCAATCTCAATATGCTTCGTCTTTCATGAAATACGGGGTTGGTGGCAATATAGATAGCAGATTGGTTATCACACCACAGATCTGCCGCTTGAGATCCTGCATTTCTCCCAGTTCTTGTAAAAGATGTTTCATATATAATACCTCTGATGTGCGATGAAATGACTCGATATTCTGCTTCTGAGCTTGAGCATGCTAGCATACTTTGTTTCTTGCTCTTCCAAGACACTAGATTTCCGCCAATAAATACCCTAGTAGCCAGAAGTAGATCGTCTATCTGTCAGGCTTGCTCCCCAGTCAGCATCAGTAAAACACTCAATAAGAGTGTCTCCATGATTATCCATCCGAATTCTTTTTTCTGGATTCTTGGCTAGATAACACAGAATTCTCATAACTGCCTCTAGTGTGGAACTCTTGGAGAAATCATAAATCTACTTGCAACACCCACTGCAAAAGAAATGTCCGGACGAGTCATGACCGCCAAGTAGTTGACTTTTCCAACTACTCGACGATACTAATCTGGATTGGTCATCAGGACCCTTCGTCTGGAAGTAACTTTGCCCCTAGATCCATAGGTGACGTTGCTCCCTTGGCTTGCATCATGCATGCATCATTTAGTATGCCAACACATACTTTCTCTGGGATATTACAATGTCCAGGTTACTCCGTGTGACCTCAATGCCCAAGAAATAGTTCAAGGGTCCAATATCTATGGTTTGAAATCGTTCTCCCAGAAACTTCTTGAGGCCTGCAATACCCTGGTTGTCTCCTGTGATTACAATATCATCAACATAGGCACCAAGTAGTATCCTTTCAGCTGATGTATGTCGGTAGAATACCGAATGATCCTTCTTTGATTGACACAGACCAAACTGAGTAACCACATGTGTAAATCGACCAAACCACACACAAGGTGATTGTTTTAGACCGTAGAGGACGTTCCGCAAGTGACACACTTTACCCTCCCTTGGAACAAACCCGAGAGGTTGCATCACATATACTTCTTCATCAAGATCTCCGTGGAGGAAAGAATTTTTGATATCCAATTGAAGCAATGGCCAGTCATAGCGAACACCAAGGCCAATAGTACACGAACATATATCATCTTGGCAACCGGAGAGAACGTCTCAAAATAATCCTCACCATAGGTCTGAGAATATCTTTTGGCCACCAGACGAGCCTCTAGGCGACCACGAGAGCTATCATATTTCACCATAATATTGAAAAACCATTTGCAACCTACTGCATGTTTACCGGAAGGTAAAATCAACCAAGTCCCAAGTATGTTTCTCCGGAGAGCTTTCATCTCCTCGTTTATAGCAGTACGTCAACCAGAATATTTGAGACCCTCCTCAGCATTTTTTGAAATCTGAATCCCATCAATAGTAGCCACAAGAGTGAGTGTGGCTAGTAAGTCATTTGTAGTTGTCAACATACAAGGGATGATCACGACAGGCACGACGAGGACGAGCTGCTGGCGAAACAGGCAGAGCTACTGGTGGAACAGGCGGTGTAGAAGCAGTAGGGATAGAGGAGGATGACTCTGTGGACATTATTGGCGATGCTTGTGCAGGTGACGTTGGCACTGACTTAATCGGTGTATTTGGATCATCAGATCGGATGACTGGCTCGGTAAGGAAGGGCACCCATATGGAAAACTGTTGTGTTTGATCAGAAAATATCAAAAATCCTCTTCCAAAGAAACTAGGAAAACTGTATCCGGTGTTTGTGGAAGCGAAGGAAATTCGATTTCAACAAAGGTAACATCACGAGTGAAAAAATACCTTTTCAAGACAGGAAAAAAATACCAATAACTTTCTGATCTTTAGGATATCCAAAAAAATATATTGTATTGCCTTAGAATCTAATTTAGAAAGAGTCGGTCGAGTATCCCGAACATGGCATAAGCAACCAAAAATTCTGAGAGACAAAGGAAATGGCTCTCGCCCGAAATATAGCCTAGAAAATGGAGTATTACCATTGAATACTGACGATGGCATACGATTAATAAAGTAACAAGCGGTAAGAACCGCATCCGACCAAAAAATCTTGAGAGTACGTGCCTGAAACATAAGAGCACGTGTTGTTTACAATAGATGGCGATTCTTGCGCTCGATCACACCATCCAGTTGTGGTGTGTAAGGATATGAAGTTTGATGGATGATACCATTACGGGTCAAATGAGTATCGAGCTCACGAGATAAATACTCACGACCATTGTCACTCCGAAAAATTTTAATTGGAACACCAAATTGTGTTTTGATTTCAGCATAAAAATTAGACCAAATGTAAAATAATTCAGAACAATTTTTCATTAGGTAAACAAACATGACACGAGAGTAGTCATCAACGAAAGTAAAAGTATTTGAAACCCGTAGTTGATTCCACCGGACAAGGTCCCATATATCAGAATGCACCAACTCAAAAGGAGCGGATGTAATTTTATTATGACTCACCGGATAGAAATCCGATGATGTTTTGCTAACTGACACGAGTTACAATTAAATGAAGTAGAAATATCTAAAGATGGGTACATTTTCTGGATAACTTGGATAGATTGATGGCCTAACTGACAATGTAACTCGAAAGGATCGAGTTTCACGCCGGTACAGACAATCGAAGAAGGTATGTCAAACACGTACAAGCCTCCAGCTACATGTCCCTTACCAATCGTCTTCCCAGTTTTTAGATCCTAAAAAACACAATCATCAGAAAGAAAAATATTACGAGCAATGCAGTCCATGAGTAATTTGACTAATTGAAATTAGACTGAACGGGTTTCCAGGTGTAAGCAATACATAATTGAACGACAGTACGGAAGAAAAAGTGGCACTTCTACGTCCTGCATCACCGGTCATGTGAGCAGACGCACCAGAGTCAATTATCCACTGCTTTGGCTTAACTATGCATGTCGTAGAATATCCTGATGTAGATCCAGATGTGGAAGCTTCACCACGACGTTGAGCCTGGAAATCAAAGAAATCTGTATATTATTTTGAGGTCATTTGAACAGAACGGACACCATCAACAGGAGCATAAGTTGTAATATTAGCGGCCGGTGCTTTAGTGCATTGCCAGTAGAAATGGCCAAGTTGACCACAATCAAAACATGTGCGTAGTCGTCCTCCATTGCGACCACCATTACCACGGCCCACATCACGACCAGTATTGCAGCCACCACATCGTCCACCACGACCACCACGAATGCATGTATGAGCAGCACCAAGAGTAGAACGATCAACTGGAGCATCACCCGGAGTGGTCTCTACTACTTTTGTTGTTCGAAAGACACGATAATGTACTTCCATTAAAGATGGAACGTCAGATCCAGCAATGATTGAGATCGAGCAGAGTCCACATCAGGACATAGAGAGCAAGATAGCCATAACATGAAGTTGTTCACGTTGAGCCCGAGCTTCATTGATGTATGTTGTTAGGGACAATATACGATCAACCTCGTCAGACAGAGCCTTAAAGGTCCTGAAGTGATCCTTATGAGATTTGTCTTCCTGATATACTCTGTATATGTCAACAACGGAGTCATAAATACGAGACAAACCGCGTTTGCCGTCAAACGTCGTTGCTAGGACCGCCTATAATTCCTTAACGGAGTCCGTGTTCTGAACCATGTCTTCCACAGGTGGTTCCATTGAGTTCATCAACTGTATAAACAGTCGACTATCATCTATCTCCCATTGCTCAAAAATGGGATCAGTCTTTGCTGGGGGGTTGTCAATCAAAGGTTTGGACACCGCATCCATAGAAGCGTCTTCTCGACCTTCTTACGCTATGTCGAGTATCCCTCTCGTCCGTCCAATTTTCGATCGACAAGTCGAATGGAGAAATCGTTGTACTAGTGCCCATTGGCCCCGCCATTGCATTCCCAACGCTAGTAACAGTATCACTGGCATGTGTCCAAGTGCTATCCATCCCTCAGTATGTTGGTCACAGCAATATCCACAATAGAGATGTGGATCACACAAGTCATGATAGAGAGGACACTCTCGAGGCAAATCCTGATGCGAAAATCAAGCAAGGAAACAAAGAATCATACAAGACAACCACCGTGTCTCTCTTTATTAGCCTTCCCGAAGCCAATCGTTGGGAAGTCAGAGGTTCCAACATGTTTCCGCTGAAATGTCCAAGTCGATGGCCAACTCTGAGTAGGGGTGAGCGTCGGTATAATCGGTCGGTATTTGGTCGATTTTTTCGGTATTTTTTAAATCGGTATTTGAAAAATCAATACCAATATCGTACCATTTAGAATCGATTTTTTTCGGTTTCGGTTAAATCGGTATTCGGTCGGTTTTTGTTCGGTATCGGTATTTTACCAATTAATATTTGATCAATTAACACACTTAAAATTGTAGAACCTCTTAACCTATAATATATTTTTTACTTTTTTGGAAGCATTAATTTTAAGTTAAGCCTCTACCAACCAAACAATTAATCAAAATTATTAGAACAATATGTAACAAGTCGCAAATACCTAAAAATGAGCTTAAAATATCAAACGCGGTCACTAAGTTTAATCTTTTGTATAAGTTTAAGTAACCAAAATTCACTTCAAAATTCTATGAGAACACAAAAACATAAGCTCAAAAGATCAAAAACTCAATTCTTAGCATTCTTAACATAAATTCAAGTCCACTAAAATCCATTCCAAGTTCTAGGAAACCAACCAAAACAAAGATAAAATTGAAAATGAGTAGTGTAAAATTAATCATGAACAACATTAAAAAATGTGCGCGCGTGTGTGTGTGTGTATATATGTGTGTGAATCGGTTCGGTTCGTATTTTCGGTATGGTATTACACTCAAACCGTTACCATTACTATTATACCATAATTTAGTCGGTTCAGCAATTTGGTATCGGTACATAATTTCGGTTCGATTTTTCGGTATATTTTTAATCGGTATTCGGTCGGTTTTTCGGTATCGGTCGGTATTTGCTCACCCCTGACTCTGAGAATCAGAGGTTCCTGTAAACAACCACGTTATTTACCCTCTGAGATTCTCAAGTTAATTGTGTAGGACAAAGGTCCCTGTAAACTAACTTGTTGTTTACCCTCTGTGAATCCCAAATTAATTGTATAGGACAGAGGTTCCTACAAACAAACTTGTTTACCCTCTGTGAATCCCAAAAGGTCAATGTTGGAAAGTCAGAGGTTCCTACGAACAAACCATTGTTCACCCTCTGAGGATCGCACTTTTTTTCTTTTTTATTATTTTCTTTTCATAAACTTAGGGTTTGGAGGGGAATGGACGACGGCTGTGAAGAGGAACTAGGGTTAGGGTTTAGACCCATGTGAAGGAGCGTCGCTGTGGTGGGGGTTCGCCGGGGGTGAGGGGGGGTCGCCAAGGGTTGTCGTCGTCGGGGGGGGGGGGGGGGGGGGGGGGGGGGGGGTTGCAGTCACCGGTGGAGAGGGTATCACCCGGGGGGGGAGGGGGAGTGAGGGTTTGGCGGCTGTGTTTGTGGGAATGGGTTAGGGATTTTTTTTTTCCTTTGTGGAGAGAGGTGGAGGGGTTATGGCTCTGATACCATGTAGAATAGAATAATTGATGGATTTTTTATATTGAGAGACTGCATATATATAGGAGAGGCTAGCCCCTCTTCTATTGTTCTAAGCAATGTGGGACTAAAACCCACTAACTAATAGCTCTAATATAACACTTAACAATTTCTAAGTGGTGGAACCTTAATTGAGCCTGGCTCAGACAAGAACTGCAGGAGGGAAAGCAAGGATAATGAGACAATGCACAGGGAAAGGAAGGATAATGAGAGGTGAAACATAGGCTTATTTACTTTATATTATTTCTAAATGGTGTAGCCTTAATTGAGCCTGGCTCAGACAAGAACTGCAGGAGGCAAAATTTGAGGGATGACATCAACTGAGACTAGAACCACATCTAAAAGCCTCAATATGACTAAAATTAACTTCATGTCATCAGAGTCAAAACATTTTCTTCAAATTAAAATAATGATGACAGGAAGTAAATAACATATTAGACAAATTATAGAACTCGAGAAACATTAAAGAGGGCATGGCCCATAACAGAGCTGAGTGGAACAAAAGGACTCAAATAGCCAACCCAAGATATTTGGGTGAAGGTTTTGTCTTGTTGTTAAGAACTAAATATCCACAAGAAAACAGGAGAAAAAAAAGGATTTTAAGTAAATGTCTTTTCGTTCACCTGTTCTTGCTGCAGTAGCTCCAATTTTCTCTTGTACAGATCTACATATCTTAGGCACTGAATTCTGTATTCAAATGAAGGCATTTTTAATAGAGTATTGTCTGAAGTAATGCATAATGCTCAAAACATATAAGAATCAGTATAATAGCTGCAGATCAACTTTTTCCACAGTAATCTAAACAGGATTGACAAGTCAAGAGCTGAAGCTAAGTTAATGTACTAAAAGAAATTTGTGAGATTGTGTATTAAATGATGGTCAAATACGAAGACACCATCAACCAAGGACTTAGAACAGTTAGTGATACATATTCATATCCGTGTGAAATCTCCACTAATAATGGCATAAAAAAATACATTATTATCTTATTATATCTGATCTGTAAAGCACCTATGAACCATAGAAAATTGATGGACATAGATGAGAAGATAAGAATGAAAGAAGAAAACATAAACTAATGAAGAAAGATGAAATTTAAAAGGATGTATCATATATAAGTTGAACCAATTGTAGTATTAATAATATGAATATTACTAAAATAGCATACTCATGAACCCCTGAAAATGAAGTTAACCTTTCTGATTCTATAAGGTCTATCATTCATAAAGATCAGCATAATATACACTTGTTAGCAGACGAGAACGACAAATTTAAAAGTGGGGGGAAATGGGCAAGGATAAGTTGTGTATATAAAACGATGCCAATGCATAAGACTGAGCATGAGATGTAATAAGGCACAATATTACTTAGGCCAACCACTTACTGGATCAAAAAGCAGCGTAAGTAGAAGAAAAAAAATCAACAGGAATGTCTATGTTCGGGGATTAGTTAGAGAAGATAGAACGGATAAGGTACAGAAGGCATCAAAACTCAAAAACAAGAAGCACAAGTTTATAGATAAAAACTACGAGGAGGATTACTAGGAATAGGACTCAATGTTCAAAAATCGGGATAGGCGGCAGTAGGCAGCCAGTGACTGCCAATGCCGGCCTAGGCGCCCGTCTAATGCCCTTAGCATGTCCATGTGCCCGACTATGCATGTTATTTGGGGTTTATGGGCAATTTTCAGCATTTCTTTTACCTATTTTTTTGTGGACCGCCTAGAACTAGGCAGGGTAAGCGCTAGGCGGCAGGTGCCCGTTCGACTACCACCTAGCGACTTTTACAACCTTGATAAAACTGTAGATTGTCACATATGATACAAAGAGTGAGAAATGTAGCATAGGTCTTTGTATTAAACTATGTTGCATGGATACAGATATTCTGACAGAAAATGGATACTAAATCAAGGCAAATTTGAAGGACAAGGATATGATACAGCAGATACGCCAGAAAATATGTAAGTTAATGTATTAGCCTTAATCTTTTATCTAAAACAGAAACTAAAGTTTACAGTGAGAGGTTTAAGAGAACGAATTCAATTTTAAATCAGCAGAAATTAAAATTGAGGATGCCAAGAGTTTAGCCAAATAAGAGGGGAAATGATCTGTTTTAATTTTAAAAGAAAATTAGGACATAGACTCATACTTTATTGGTTCCAAGGATTGTCTCAATGTCTCACTACCACTATTATCATTTTATTATCCTTCAACTCGTAGATACGCCATTGATATGTAGGTAAACCTAAGAATGACAACATGAATGTACTGCATTAACATTTGGTTATTCAGTCTTTTCAAGGAAATAGAGATATGAAAAGAAAAACATCAAAATTTCTGGGCGATCACAACTGGAATAGCTAGTTTCTAGTATTATTATTTTTACATAAAAACATACTTTTACAACCTACGACAGATGACTACAACAACAACAAAGCTTTATCCAAAATATTCGGGCTCGACCATTTCAATCACTTTTTCCGATTCAGCTCTGTTAAAGGTCATGTCCTTATACTACTAACAAAAATCCTATCTTCCTTGCAACTTCTTCATGTTCATTTAGGCCTACTTCTAATCCTAGTGGCCTTTAACTACTATACTTTGGACAGGTTCTAAAAATCGGCGATCCTAGGCACCTGATCGGTCATATTCGGACATGTTCGACGACTAAGCGGGCTTGTTCAGCCATATGTGGCGTTCATTTTTGAATTTTATTTTATTTTTTATGCTTAGTTGTAGTGTGGATATAATGTTTAGGTTTTAAGATTGGATTTGTACTTCAAAACATTGAAATTTCAAATTTCAAAATTTTTTATTTTGAAATTTCAAACAAAATTATGGATTGTATTATGGATTTAAAAGTTGGAACGTGTTTGGATTTCAAATTTGTATTATCGATTTCAAATATCAAATTTCAAATTACGAATTACGAATTAAAAAAAAATATATGATCGCCTAGGCAGCCCTCCGTCGCACAGAATCCACCTGGCGATATTTAGAGCACTTCTTTCGGACCTCCCGGTGTAAGTTGGTACAGGTCTAAACCATCTAAGAAGATTTTTATTATCTTGTCCTCAGTTGGCAGCACCTATAGCTTCCAAAAAATACACTCATTTTTTATCATATCCTTTAATGTATTATCACTCATCTTAGTATTTTGACTTCAATGCTAATTTTCTACCAATGTTTCTTAATTGCCCAAAAGTGTTATCCATAAAGCATAAAGCATGGCTAGTCTTGTAGCACTCTAATTGAATTAGCCTTTCAATCTCAAAGGTTTTATGCAATCACAGTACCCAAAATGACTATATTTCAACCATCTTGTTTTAATTCAATGCACGACATCCTTCTCGGTCTCTCCATTGTCATGATTGACCCTAAATACCGAAAGCTTCGAACTTTTAGGCATCTTTGTCCATTTATAGGTATTATGCAATCACAGTACCCAAAATGACTATATTTCAACCATCTTGTTTTAATTCAATGCACGATATCCTTCTCGGTCTCTCCATTGTCATGACCCTAAATACCGAAAGCTTCCAACTTTTAGGCATCTCTTGTCCATTTATAGGTCCCCACTTATTTATATTGACTTTTGGTTGAAGTTACACTATACTTCATTTCGCCTACTAATTTTAAAATTCTTAGATTTTCAAGATTCTCTCCATACGCATATTTAGCATCCAACCCTTCTCTACTCACACCGAACATCACAATATCGTAGTAAACATCATACACCATGTTCCTGGACATACACCATGTTCATGGACATGCCTAATAATTTTATCCACAATTAGAGTAAAAAAAGGTAACGATTTAATGTTGATCCTTGACATAAGTCAACACTAATGGGAAATGGTTAGCTATTCCCTCCAACGGTTTAGACGGTCATCGTTGCTCCATTTTACATATACACGAGGCTAATTAGCAATTGAATACCATAAACTATGTCAAATTGGCAACTTGCTACTATAAACTTTGTGTCGTAACTTGGTACCATGAAATTGTTTTTGCAACTTAATACCCTTAAATATCGTGAGATATGACAAAAGATAATTTTGTACCTGTCTTCATGCCATGGAATGGAGGCTATAGACCAGATGTGGAGGAAGAGGAAGAAGAGATTGGGACTTGGGAATGTTTTTAGGGTCCAAAGCATCCAACTCACCAGTCAAAATTGTGGTCAAGTAACAAAAAGTAGTAAGTTGCAACCGCCTTGAAAATTCATGGTATTAACTTATACAATTCCAAAAATCGTGGTAGCAAGTTGCCAATTAGTCGAAGTTCATGGTATTTAATTGCAAATTAGCCTATACTTAATAATCTAAATGTGGCTTCTAGATACTCATTTTAACTATTATCTTATGGCAATGGTTACAAAACTAGAACACATAATATCTAGTATTTACAACATTATTAATCAAGAAAAAAGGTATATCACAAAAGATAAAGTTCATCATAGTATAGAGTTGTTAAAGATTAAAAAACGACGATGCTAAAAGGATTTGACATCCAAGTTAAAGGCAATGATCCAATGCCCACCATTTAGAGACTAGATACAAGTTCTCTTATTGCAATATAACAAACAAGTATCCATATATATTAACGGTTATCAAATATGGTTCAAATGAAGATAAAATAACAGCCTTAAAAGTGTGCACACATCTACGTGAATGAAAAATCTCATTAAACAAGCATGCTCACATTCGTCTCCCAAGATTTTTCCAAGAAGCCTTCTTCAATTTCTGGCGAACATCTGCTAAAACAGATTCTTGTGCATAATGCCACCACAATATTTGCCAGCCATTATGCTTCAGTGATAGAGAGATTTGAGGGGGGCGATATCGTCCATACCTGTTAAAGCAAAAGAAAACTGAAGTGAAGGGATTATATGTGAATGTATGATATATTGTTCCTTAGAATGCAACGTACCATATATATATATATATATATATATATATATATATATATATATATATATATATATATATATATATATATGCAAAAATTGTGCAAAATGTATAGTGTTTATCAAGTACAAGCAATGAAATGAGAATCAGACAGGACTACCACAAGAAAGTTTGTCTCTTCTAGTAAAGTAACATAAAGCTTACACAAATCATCAAAACTCGGATAGTACCCAGCTATAACACACGGATACTCTATTTCGGAAGGCGTATCCGTACTGGGTATTGGTACTCTAGGGTACTTACCGCATACGCACCCGTACTACGTGGGTGCCCCTTTCGTACTGTACCTATGCTCCAAAGGTACCCGGTTCCAACTATCAGCCATAACCAGTATATTCCCTCATTTTGGATCGGAATTGGAGGGTACCAATTCGAAAATAGGCCGGAGGACCGATTCATGATAGTATAAGCCAATAAATATGGGTCTCGTGACTCGTTCCATAAGTGTCTGCATGTCCCCAAATGTGGGGTTTGGTATCCAAGTAACAACAGAGCTTGCTTCTAGAAAAGTAACATAAAGCTTACACAGATCATCAAAACTCCGTTAGTACCAAGGTACTAAATATCAGCCAGAACCAGTATGCTTCACTCATTTTGGATCAGAATTGGGACAAGACTGGAATGTTGGCTGATTGTAGACCAGTTTGTTCAAGCAGTCACACAGGCTATCTAAAGCCAAAAACCTAATAAATAGGCTAGCAATTCGAAACTAGGTCAGAGGGCCGATTCAAGACAGTATCGGCCAATAAATATAGGTATCATCCCTTATCGGTCAGCAGGTCCCAAAATGTGGGGTTTGGTATCCAAGTTGCTCAAAATCAGTGTAACCATTACGAGCCAGAACCAGTATGCTTCACTCATTTTGGATCAGAATTGGGACAAGACTGGAATGTTGGCTGATTGTAGACCAGTTTGTTCAAGCAGTCACACAGGCTATCTAAAGCCAAAAACCTAATAAATAGGATAGCAATTCGAAACTAGGTCAGAGGGCCGATTCAAGACAGTATCTGCCAGGTATCATCCCTTATCGGTCAGCAGGTCCCAAAATGTGGGGTTTGGTATCCAAGTTGCTCAAAATCAGTGTAACCATTACGAGAGTTGGAAATGAAGATATATGCCTAGCTCGAGAGAACAAAAGAGAACCTGTCGTGGATGGCAAGTCTCTTTCTCTCTCTGGAATGCAAAGCGGCCATTTTCTTAACAGCCATTGAAGTAGAATCCTTGACATTAGCTCTTGTAAATGGGACTCGTCCAAATTCCAGCACTTAGTAAACCTATCCCTAGCATTTTGTGACTGCTTAGGCTAATATATCTCGTATCCACACCCGTTCGTAGCGCCTTTTCAGAAGGTTTTCTAGGATCAGAAGGTTCCACATCCAGAACCACGAATCTGGAACCCTGATGCAATTTATGGAGACAATTGTTGGTGGGATTGTTCATGGCATACTTAACATTTGCAATTTTCTCTACTACATAATCAAGCTCTCTAGCAGTAATTAGTTTTCCACAGTGATATTTTCCATGGTATAGTTAATGTAACAAAAGAAACTGTGTAGTCACCAAGTATTATATTTTCTTTCTTTTCAAGCAATCCTTTTGTGGTTCCTACCCAATTTATAACCAAGAAAGTCATGTTGTATGGATTTATAATGATAAGCAACGGCTTATATATGTTTCCTTGGCTCGCCTGACAAAGATCCCCAATCTACAATTGTTGCGCCTTATCCCATCAACCACTACAACACTTCTCAGTAAGCACTAGCATTTCACGTCCATGACCCACGGTCACATATTTCAGAAAGAAACAAAAAAACAAGTGTAGTTTTTCTTTCCTTTAATCTTTCAATCAGTTACGTGAATTCATTAACTTTCTGGATTTTCTTGTAAATAATAAACTAGAAACAATAAACTTTCTAATCTAATTGCAGTTCATCGAGAAGAGCCAAAGTACTCACAAGTTTGTATCATTAGTAAGTCCGCATTCAAATCTCTAGTACCAAAAGACCACAGCATTGTTCTTTCGGCCCCCCTCAACCTGACATAATTTATAAATTCCTCACTTCTACATATCTGTAGTTCACATCTTTCAAAGAAATTTTTTCATTAGATTTTTTATTCTTAACCTATAAACTACTTTAAAATGCAAATGAAGATATACTAACTAAGCAAAAGAGCATAGTGGCTTTCCATATACTATGCAAAGTTTTAGTAATGCATCTGGATGATGTCATTACTAATATCAAATGATTTTTCCCATTTCTTTATATCTCTGAAATCTGAATTGATACAGGTGACTTTGTTTCCCATGTAAATCCCCTAAAGCAACGAAAAACATAGACATAATGGCAAAAGCATGGCCAAATCACAATTAAATAGATAAGGCTATAATAGGTAAAGACAATTTCCCCATGTTAGAGCTTAATTCACACTTCCTCTAAATTAATTAACCCAAATAATCTCCAAGAGTCCTATTACACATTGTTAGGATACAAAATCCTAAATGAAGGTATTATATTTCGGGGTGGGGTATTAATTATTAAATAATGTAAAGGATGAAAAATGGAGGAAAGAGCTTAGATGATTGAGGAACCTCATGAATGCTTTCAATAGCACCACATGACATACATACAGTTCCTCATGGTGCATCTACATTATTATTTTAACTTTCCCCCTAAAGTTGGAGGGTGCATATTGTACAAGATTGTCACAATACTCAAATGGGACCTTCCTAGTTCCTTAGTACATAAATATGCTAGTTCATGTTCATATTCACATAACAAGTAGTGTTGGTGTCTTCTTCCCTCTTATCACGTAACAAGTGAATCCACCTAAATATGCTTAGTCCTCTAATGAAGATAGGATCATCTGCAATGTAGATTGGTGTCGTTGTCACATACAATCACATATTCTTCACGCAAAAGTCTAATACACAAAAACTCACCAGCGGTATGGGGCACGGCTAAATACTCAGATAATGTACTCAAAAAACAAGGCACTTTGCTTCTTCCTCTTCAAGAAATCTGCTTACCACCAACAAAGACAGTAACCAGTTTTGGGTCTCGAATCAATGTTCACCTTGCCCCCATCACCATAGGTAATACCAGTAACTCAGCAGTGCCCAAAGTAAGAGTACATCAATTCCTTTCCGAGAACTCTTCAAGTAGCTCAAAATACATATTGTGGTCTCCCAATAAGCAATCCTTGGGTCGGCCATGAAACTACTGACCACACTGATGGAAATTTGTGATTTTGACTTAAGTTTCAAAAACAATCTGCTAACCAGGATTCAAATTGAGCTAACTTTACCGCCAAATAAATTTATCACAGCATTCATGATACTGCAGTTCGTAAGTTCATAGTATATTAGACTGTAATATAAATCTATAACCTTCGTCTTAGCTAGTCTATGAAAACCACTCGACCTTGAGCCAGATCTAGTATACAATGTCGTTGATGTCAGACCTTGGGTTCATGTTGGATTTAAATTTTACAATTTCGGATACCAGAGACAAGTCTGGGCATTCTAAAATGACAGATGTCAATAAATATGCAATATGTTATATAAAAATTTGTAAGCTATATCTACAAAAATGTTGGATACCAAATAAATGAATCCTACCTGGTAGAGGAAGGAGCTTTTGCCATGTGAAGGAAGGAGACCCAAGTCCTGATTTTGGATAAATATGCAAAAATATAGATTTGTTTTTGGGGCAAAGTTAAGAGAGAGAGAGAGAGGGGGGGGAGAGAGAGAGACGCCAGAGGAGGACGAGCTCTCGAGTGAGGAATTGGGGCTAGGGTTCGGGGTCAAAGACAAGTGAAAAAGGGTTAGGACCTGGGTCACAGAGAAGAGAAAAAGAGAGAGTACATTTTAATTGAGTTATAGGATTAACTGGTAGAAGTTTAGAATACCCCTTTGGTTATGTATAAACTATAAAACTCGTGTAAAAAGTCCTAAAAAGTCGGTAGCATTTCACAGCTCGTGCTGGCGACTTCAGCCATATCGGGTTTAGACTGATATGTCGACCCATTTAACCAAAACAATATAAATGACTATGTTTGTTGGTTTGTGTAATTTGCTAGACAAAACCGATATGTCAGCTGACATTTACAACATTGAATTTCATTCATCTGCTTCAATATTTAATATCAAACCCTATAGACATTGATATTTTCAAGTATCATACTGGACCCTCATGTATGCTATCTTGATATTTCTAATTTAGTGAATATATTCCTAGGTCAATAGCTACATTCCAACTTATCGACCTTCGATAAAGGAAAGTGAATGGTTCATCAATGAAAATTCCAAGGTATCACGAACAATTTTTATTAACCATGGAAACCTAAGCCATATTGAGGACAAGATGAGAGACAATGGACTTAGGTGATTTGGACGTGCAACATGTAACACAGACCAATAAACGCTTTCGTAAAGAGAACGATAATATAGTAGTTAATGGAGTAGCTAGGACTAGAGGAAGGCCTAGGTGAACATGGTTACAAAGGATATGGCCCTTAACATAGCTGAATGGAAGAAAATTCAAACAATCGACCCAAAAAATAAAAGATACAAGATTTTTTGTTGTTATTTTTGTTGTAGAAATTTAAGCCATATCTCATTGAAATAGAGTCGACTTTACGAACATGGTTACCTAAATTCACCATTTAGGTAGTGTTTCATGATTTGTGAACGTCGGCCTGGGAACACACATTCTGCTATCCGGGGCACACGTTAGAAAGTAGAAATATACACCCAGACAAGAAATACGCCATGTACTTCCTTGGATTTCAAGCCAAGCTTTTAAAGGGAATAATATGTAGTTTTTAATCATTTTTTTCTTTTTGGAAGACATTATCCTCGTATTGTTTGGAACTTATGAATATTTATTTAGTTTTGAATTTCTGATGATCTACATCATGGTACTTGATTGACTTTGAATCTTCATTATACACTTTATATTATATGAAATATTTGTTCCTTAAAATGTTCTGGAACCACGTTCGAGATACGTATTCTGTTCCTACTCTCAATGTACCACGTACAAGGACCCCTGTGTACCACGTTTCTGTTTGTGTTCCACGTTCCAGTTAACAATGTTTCAAAATCCACAAAAATAGTGAACATATTTACCAAGCAGCTAGCAATCTAGCATAGTATGTTAGACTAGAATATAAAGCCTTTTTCTTTTTCATAGTGTGTTAGCGCATCCGTTTTGAAGGTTAGATATGTAGTTTTCAACCTTAAAAAGAAGGCACCAGCACTTGAGTACCGACTCGACCCCGGTCCCTGGTTGCTTTGGCATGCCCCACTCCGGCCAAGCACCTTTATTTTATGGAATAATCTACGATGGTTGCTTGTTGATCATTGTGTTCAAAAATGAATGACCCCACTTGGGGAAAAAAAAGGGACATCTCTTGAACAAGGAAGTTCACACAAGTGTTAATTCCGCATCCACGAGGATCCATATGGATAGGCGGCGCCTCAGTTATGAAGGTATATAAATAGTCCCTCCTCTCTTTAGGGAACAAAATGGCTAAGTCAATCAAAAAAGATGATACGTATCCTCTCCCGCACACTTATCCCCCAAAATTTGGGCAGGTTTTCCTGTACGAAGAAAAAAGAAAATCAAATGGATTAATGGGAATATGGAAAGTTCACTTTTTTAGACAACTATGTTGAATAAAGAAAATTGCTAAAGAAAGGTATCTAGAAAGGGCCGGTTCTCGAGCTTCCTTGACCTACTACCGAATACTTCTCTCAGAAGGCAAGGCCTCTGGATCACATTGAAATACTTTTTGGAAGCATGCAAAAGACCTCGATTCTTCGTCTTTCCGCTTTAAGAAATATCCTTGGTAATGACCTTCTACATATTTCTTCTCTCAGATGTTCTTTTGGGTCACAGTAATGGATGGAGTTCACAGTTAAGAGCTTTGTGGGACTGGTGGACTGGTAACCGTTTAGCTGAGATCCATTCTAGCGTGCTAGGAGCGGTATCCAATGGTTGCTTTGTGGCAGGTAAGGTCAATTGAATACTATAGCCCACAGGAAAGTATTGAATGGAAACCTCCACTTTGCTTTTCCTCACTGACATTCACCACCCGAAGCCAATGTGAAGGTCAATCGTCGATGAACCGGAAAGAAGACCGGAATCGCACACTCATTCCTAAGTCGGAAGAAAGGGAAGAGACTAAGGAACTGGCTTCTGCGGTCTGCCAGTACAGTCAATCCGTGAATCCTGCCTATCTGAAACTATTGTAGAGGAGTTACAGATTGAGCGTGTGGCTTCAGCTCGTAACGCAGTATGTTCGAACACTCTCCTCTCGCTCGCTAGGCTTCAATAAACTGGTTACAACCCTAGCCAGTCTACGAACTTACAACTTACCTTGACCCAGATTAGAATATCAATGTATTTCACCATTAAACCAAAGTTCTCACTTTCAGCTTCATTCTTTTAAAATAAAAAATCTTTTCAGTATCTAACACAATCTCCTGTACACTATGCCAAAATTACCCAAAAATCGCTCAACCCCTCGTGATTTGTGAGCCGTGAATTTCATTCCAAATAGTGGAACATTTATGTCCCAGAACACTAAATACATTGTTCCAAATTTCCAAATCCATACTAACCAAAACCAATGCTAGCTCACATATCTGAACATGGTGCAAAACCATTGGGAAACTACACACTGCACCCGACTTGTAGCAAGCAATAGGCCTACCCTAACAATATATCAAACAAAATTACTCGTAGTCGTACAATTCACTCCACTTAAACATGCCAACGAAGCCCATCTCCACCATTCTCCACTCCTAACCAAGATCCATACCATATATCCGTTTTTGCTCCTTGCTCCATAATGTTCCACATTCTAGGTAACCTTGCACATCTTTCTGATATAGTGGGAGTATTCCTAGGTCAGTAGCTACATGGCCAATTTCCTAAAACTTTTAGGAAAAGGAAGCAAATAGTTCATCAGCGAAAATTGAGGCCTCGCCAGAAGCTCAATAATCATAAGCATTTAATCCTGGTCGAAATGAGATTGACATTAGGGCATAATAAAATTATTGAACAGATTTTAGTAGGAGCTGGCAATCTGGAACTGACCCTTCCAACTGCCACGAAATTTCTCACCAAGCAAATTATAAATACTAGAGGGGCTTGCCATAAAACTAGAAAGTCAAATGGTGGTTATCTACCTTATTTGTAATGACACTGAACCAAGGAGCAGACGTGCTGAAATTCTACTATACTATGGAAGTGTCTGGTTGTAGGTACAAGACTTTTCTATTGGGGACCAAACAGAGTGAACTGCACTGCCCCTCGAGCTCAAAAGAAGACTCAAAATGAACGGATATGCAAAAATGGCCCTAGTTATACAAATCATGATATCAAAGCACTAAATATAAACCTAGCATTCAAATTTCAAAAGGCATGCTTCTTTAGAAGATAAAAAAACAAAATAGCATAAGAAATTACAACCTCAATGAGAAGTATTACAGAGCCAACAGTTCGAAAGTCCTTGGTAACAAATCATTTTTTTCATAGAAAAAACTATTCCATTGTAGTTATTCAGAGTACTTAAAGAAAAAACTATTCCATTCTAGTTATTCAGAGTACTTAAATACCACAGAGAAAGGCAGCGCTGCTCAAACTCACTAGAAGAATCAAAATAAAGGGATATGCAAAACTGGCCCTAGTTATACAAATCATGATATGAAGGCACAAATTATGAACCTAGCATTCCAAAATGCATACTTCTTTAGGAAATGGCACAGATTAAAGACTGATATAATAGTAAAATGAAAAGAAACTCTTAGGAGGACAAGATCATTCCATTCAAGGATTAACTTGAACAAACAAAAAATTTCATCAACCAATGAAACAAATCAAAATAACCAAAAGAGTTCTTCAACCTATGAAGCAAACCAAAATAGCATTAGAACTTAAAAGCCATATTAGAGAAGTATTACAAAGCCAACTGCTCAAGTTCTTGGTAACAAAATTTTCATTGAGAACATATTCCATTGTAGTTATTCAGAGTACTACAAATATATGTTTAGCATTCTACATGAATGAAGCATTTTCAAATATCCCATAAACTATTGCAACTTCAGAAAAAGGATGTGTTGCTCCAAACAAACCACTGATTCACCTTCCATGTAGGACTGACAATTCAACAATATATTAGGATTTAGGACTTAATCCAACAAATCAACGTTTCCGTTTAACAAAATTGCAAGAAGGGAGCATGCCTTCTACAGAGTTGAAATTTGTGATTATGGCACCGTAACTGAGTTACGGAACAGCTTATAGTGTCAAGAATAGCAATGACCTGAGCAAATGATACAATGGGAAGCTAAACTTTTCTCAAACCGCAGAAATTTAAAATATAACGAATCCAAAAAGATACTTATTTCTCTTAGTGTGCATATAGATAAGTTATCACAAAGACCAAGAATCTGTTCCAGCTGAATTTCGTTCAATGAAACAACCTAATGAAGGACCATGTATTATAAGAATCTCGTAATTCTGATAAACAACATAGTTCGAAGATAAATGGAATACAACTAATAACATAATTTTCCTTTTCAATTCCAGAGGAACATACCAAGGTTGTAAGCTCAGTGATAATGGCGTACTGGGGTGAACCATCAGGCTTTCCAGATTTATTGACCTATAGAAATATACCATTAAGTATAAGGATTAGTATGAGAAAGAAAAGAAGAGAGTAAAGTAGCAGTTCAAAGAGCCAGACAGTAATGATTATACATATTTCAGTAAACAAAGCATTAATCTTGAGTACCAAATTCATCAGATACACATACCACCAGTGAAACCGACACGTCAAATGGATTTATTAGATAGTCATATCTTTCATCACAGAGTAGTTGGGACTCGATGCTTTCACCGCGAATCAAAGAATGTAAGCTTCCTTCCAACAAGTTGCAATAGAGCCCAACATCCGATATTTCAACAATCTTGTTTACTTGTGCACTTCTCGATTTCCCTATAATAGGCCTGAATAGAGATTAAGTAAATAGCAATTATAAGTGCAGGTCAAGAAGATGAAGAATATATCATCAAACCAAGTAAAATTATCCCAAATGCCACTTGAAAACTAAATTTCTCAAATTACCAGAAATGTCGACATATAAATGTAAACTCTGAAAATTGAACTTTTTACGTACTTATAAGAAGCCAAATAGTATTAGTAAAAGAAAATGATACTAAAGAGAGGTGGTGTAGTTTCCAAGTTGTTTAATGAGAACAAGAGGAGATATTTGTTATTAGCTGTCTAGAATTAAATTCTTCAAAGTAATGAAAAGTGAAAAAAAAAGTGGGATCTGATAATGTCTGTCAAGGTGCTTGTAATATTGAGATTCTCGAGGCTACGTATGACATAGAGAAGGAGTTCGAGGCTATGTATGACATAGAGAAGGAGTTGGCTTCTAAAATAGAATTGTGGTGAGATAAGGTAACTTTAGTGATGAATAACTATTTACAACTCGACTTTTAAATCATGGTATGACATCATATTTATATCATGCAGGATTCTCACTGGCGTTGTTTGCAACCCGTCAAATAAGCGTCGGTTCCATTCACGCCAAACATGCCAGTAGCCGACAACCTAATACGAGACGTCGGAAACCAGCTAGTACCTTTCTCCGGGTGATTGGATATGGTCTCAAGCTGGAAATTGAGCTCTCTAGAGTGTGATGCTGATATGTGAAGCTTATCTCTTTGTTTTTTTTATGTCGGCGATACGCACGAGATTTTTTACACGCTGCATTGCATGCCTTTGGGTTCCACTGCCAAACAGTAGCCGACAACCTGATACGAGACATCTGAAACCAGCTAGTAACTTCCTCTGGATGATTGGATACGGTCTCGAGCTAGGCATTGAGCTCTCTAGAGTGCGATGCCAATATATGAAGCTTATCTCTTTGTTTTTTAGATGCTTGGTGATACGCACGAGACTTTGTGCACGCTGCATTACATGCCTTTTGGGTCCACTGACCCAACTCCCACCATCATTAAATGGAAGGAACAATATGCCCCCGTGGCTCGATCCATTCTGATCTTCCGCAACCCAGCCAGGGTCTTATACCTCTCATCGGTAACCAAAATCGACACTCGAATTCGGTTGGCTCATCTCTTTGTACTCTCCAAATGTGCCATTAAAACTCACATGTAAAGAATAGATGAAGAAGAACTATTGACAAAGAACACATCTTTGATTTTGTATGTTGATCCCAAATCAGGTTAGTCTATCAATAGTCAGAAGTCTGCCTCTCAAAGCCTTTAGCATGTTGTACTGCATTTTGTTCGAGGGTCCTTTCATCTAAATGAACTCCGTCATTGGAACAAAGGGTTGGATGGTTGAAACTGTTTATAAGCTCTATGAAACTCAAACTTGCCCGTATTTGTACCATCCCAACTCCAGCTATCCCTTGTGTACTCTTGTTGAATGCGGACAGTGCCTAGCTCAGCCGCTAGAAGCCGACCCGTCGACTAGGACGTGCAAAAGCAATAGTGAGAGAGACAACGGCGACGGCGTCGGGAGATCTAGGATTCTGGGACGCTTCCTAGGTCCTAGAACAAGAAGGAAAGAAATATAGCAGCGGTCGGGGGCTGAATTCATTGGCGGCGGCAGCAGACGGGAGATGGACAATGGTATCTCGCCTAAGCAAGGTAGTCAAAGGCGCAAAGGGTCCATATCGTCCAAGGCGCAAGGCGCACTTAAGGCGCGTCCGAGTGAAATGAGACACAAAATAAAAAATAAAAAATATATACATAAATAAATAAATATTAGTAACGTAAGAAATAAAACCAAATAACATATTAAAACCAACAAAAAACATGTTAACATAACCAAGTAAACTAGCAGAGCAACAATAACACTCAACAAAACTAACAAGTATTTATATTTTTTCTACCATGCTTTTAGTAAATTTTACTTTTTCAAGTTCAACTGTAGCCAACTTTGACAACCATGGAAATGGTTACCTCCCTCGCACTTGTATGAGGTAAGGACTATCTTTTGTCTCAATTTTTTTTTAAGAAACAAAAAACATAGAACCTTTTCTTGGTTGCACCTTGCTCAGAGACGCACCTAAGGCACGCCTTGGGTGCGCCCGGAGAAAGGTGCCTCGTCTAGTGAAGTGTAAGGAACAGATGTTGTGCCTTGCTCCGAGGCGCGCTTGACTACCATGCGCCTAAGAAGGAGAAAAATCCGGGAGGAGGAGGAGCCTGGAGCAAGCAGGGAGGGATCAGCGGTGCAAAGGAGACGGTTTTTCGCTATCGACTGACAGGTGCACCTGGACCGAGAGAAGCGAATGGCACATCTTGACCGAGCAATCTACCTCCTCCAAAGGAGGCAGGCGGCCAGCACCCTACCGTTGGAGCTCGCGAACACCCAAATACGGGTGCAGGCGATGGCATGTTACGTCAAGGCTTTTGCAACAACAACAGCCTATAAGGAACATCGGTGATAATAGCAGCAAATCAGGGAGATCATGGGCCGAGACCCGAGATATGTCATCCAGGTGTGGCAGAGGCGGATACTGAGATGCAATACAGGAGCTGTGTACGGTGAACGGAAGAAGTCGTGCTCGATTCACAGGATGATTTGGAAGAAATTGCAAATACTAGAAGCACACCCTAGTCATCTATGCATGATTGGTTATAGTATAAGTAAAAATCATCAGTTTTGGAATGGAGTTTATTTGACAATTAATCATCTTGTCCTTCTTAATCACTGAAATCATCAGTTAATGTGAAAAGTCCATAGTATCACCGACAGCAACAAACCCTGTAACTGAAGTCTCGGAAGATCATAACCATCAAAAATCATTATTAGGTATCTTATTACCTTTTTCATAAATTGGTTGAAAGTTATACATGCAATACTTAATGATTAGTCACTCTACAGATTGGAAGCAGTTAATGCTTTGCAATAATCTTCGTCTGTACAGCAGTTATTCACCAATTTCTATATCGATATGTGCACACACTATAAAGTTGTAGTGTACAATTCATTCTTTAACATAACTGAATATCACACTTTAACCACTAGCATAGTTATTTCTATTTCTTCCATAACCGCATCCCATACCCAAACCAAATCATCCTTCACAAGAAAGAAGGTTCTTCTCCCAGACCATATTCTAATGTGCTTCAAAGAGATGAAAGCATGGTGAGTGGCAGCAACCTCAAGGAGGTCAGTCTTGTGGCTTAGTTTGACCTAAAATTGAACACCTCAAACATGCATTCGACGAGAAAAAATGGCTAAGATTGAGTTCTTGTTTCAGGTTACTTCCAATCGAAACCCAACAGAAATGTCAAAAATATTGGTGCAGCAGAGACATTGAACCTAAGCTAAGAATCGCAATTATGCACAAAACAGTGAAAGTTTAAGAAATAATTAAATCAATTTAGACGTTAATAAAAATCATATCAGGAAAATCACTACTACAAAGTTTTAAATTAATTGCAATGAGTATAGGAGAACTAACACAGTAGAGTTCTTCTTCCGAGTATCAGTCATTATTGTAAGAGTCGAAAATCTCAATCCGAATATGAACTTTCCCTAGAAAAGACCAAGAACAGAAGAAATTAACACCGAATCAAAGCCAGTTTTGGCTGTAAATTTATCTTCATTATGAAATGGAAACGAAAAGCTTATAAGAGTCGGACGGATGTGAATACAAGGATTCCTGTGTAGTCACTACCTAGCAAACTAAACATTATCATAAGACCTACAACAACAAGAAGAATGCCTATATTCCAAATTTACGGGGTCGGCTATTGGAATCCTTTTCTTCCAATGAACTTTGCTGGAATGTCCTATGTAACATTAGCAGCATTATCATAAGACAAATAAATATATGTATGTGTATCCGTACGTGTATACAAACACACACATTGATACATAAACCATTCATACAAGACCATGCAGAAATCTGTGTTCTCGTTAACGCAATCATGAAATAAGTCATTCCAACTAGTATTGCACAGAGAGCACTGCCCATTTGGAAAGCTTTTCTATCAAAAGTGAATCTATTGTTCCAAGACCAAATGTGTCATGTTCTGATCTCCAAGACTACAACAAGAACAACAACAACAAAGCCTTTATCCCAAATTTACAGCCAAAACAGGTTTGGTCACCAATTCACCACTAATATAAGAAAGAACCAGAATCTAACAGTCAGAGTCAATGCTTAACTGTAAAAAGAACACTAGAGGCTGATGTATAGGGCATAGTATTATGAGAGGAACGAGTGGTAGTAAGACGATCATATCCCTCGAGAGGAATCGTCATTGAAGAACGAGAAATAGAGCAACAAGTAGCAGCTGGGGATATGGTTGGAGTAACTCTGTGTGCACGATGTGCCCAAGGGGGCATGCCAAGATAGCCCAACAACAAATAGAATAGTAGTTAAAATGACCACAGTGTGTATGAATGAATATGTAGTATAGAACGATCAGATCTTGTTCCTTGCCCTCATGATCATGGCCGAGGACTGGAGGCTGAGTAGAAATGCCAAAGAGTGAATTAGAAGTCATCATGGATTGGATGTACCTGTAATCCAGATATTAGAGGAATAACCAGAAACAGAAGAGAGCACTTTAAAATATTATAGAGGAAATAGAAGTAGAACACCAAATACGAGAAATACAAGATATCACAACTCAATATCGAAGTAGTAGAAGAAATCCAATAATTAAAGTAGTCAAAGACGAAGAATGACCACACAATAGAAGAGATTATAGAAGATAACATCGTAGCGAGATAGTAGAAGAAAGCAAAGCAACCGTACCATGGCGGAAGAGTAACAAGAGAATACTCTAAGTAGCCAAAGATTAAAAAAACATCGCACAAAGAGAGCTCTACCGAATGATGCACCAAACCACCAATCCGCCATTAAATAGAGGACATCGTCATTTGAGAAAGACGTCAAATGGAAGAAGTGGACTAGTGGGTGTGTAATGGGCTAGTAGGTTTGATATATATGACAGGCTAGTGAGGTTAAATAGAGCTAAAGGCTAATGGATAGGAGAAAAGGGTAATGAATTTAAGTAAGACGAGAAAAAGAAAGGAGATCCAAATGGGTTGTGTTAGATAGAAAATGAGTGGCATAGAGGGTATGATTTTAAATTATCAATCAGAACCGTTTAGGGTTTAGGCCGGAATCCCCCCCCCAAAAAAAAAAGAAGTCACGGTTGTGTATAGGCTAAGATCACGGGTCGTCTACGGTCGACATTGACAGTAAAGGAGAGGTGGGCTCGAGGTCCTAGTGTGAAGGAGGGGTTTGTGCCCAATTGTGAAGGAGAGATGAGACTGGAGGTCGAGTCCAGGGATGGAAGGGGTTGGGGATGGTTGGAGGATGCAAACGCCCCACTCCACACTCCCAGGTAACTCAGATTTAATGCAGCTTGCAAGATTTGAAGCATCAACCTCTTGCAAAATAAAAGGCATGGACTTTACTAACTGCACCAATCCTTAGGGGCACACACATATATGTGTATTGTGTTATGTTTGTGTGTTCGCGCACGCATATCAATAAGCATCGGCTCCAGTCATAAGCACTTTTGAGACATAACACGAGAAAACAAATCAAAAGTTCAAATTCTATTACAAGGGTTATTCACTTTTTAATAAAGGTATGAACCATGATATTTCACGTAGCGACTAAGAGTAAAACTTGAAGGTGAGGTCTATTTCAGTAGCAAGTTGTGTGACGGTGATTAGCCCAAATAGAGGACCATGAGATAGTAATTGTCCTAGTGGTTGACCGTTGATTGAGACAAACTATGTATAAAACATAAAAGCATTTAAAATATCAAGACAAAACATGTATAAAAGCATAAAATTATGGATCGATGTACTGACACTTTATTCTTATTTTGTAACTCGTGGTTTCTGATCAGTCCAAGTGGTAGAGAGATATAAGATGTAAAAGGTGCAAAAATCATGGATTAGCATGTTGAGAGACCATATTCTTGACTAGTGATGAGATACGATTTACATAGTATATGTAAGGTTGTAACACATTTACTCTTTTTGATATATATACCATAAACTATTATTGTTTTGTAACAATATACCTTGACCCCTTTTTTATTAGCAAGTAAATACCTTGAACAATTGTAGCTCCTTACAGTGTTAACTTTCAACATAAAAGTAAAAAAAATACCCCTATGACAAATTAGTAAAAAAAATTGAAAAGGAAAAAAATCAAACACTAGACTACACCACCACATCATCGCATCCCTCCCACCACCCTGCAGCTGCATCCTCCAATAACAGCAAGTGTGGCAGGGATTATATATGGGGGTGGAGGGGAGTAGATGGGTGGTTAGGGGGAGGTGAGATGATGAGGTGGGGATATGGCAATAGAGAGGATGGGGGGCTAGGATTAGTTCTTTTTTTCAATTTTACACAAAATTGTGGCAATCCAGTGACATGTTATAGCAACTTACTAACAGCACAATAGTTCATGGTATTTAGTACTTAATAAAAAAAAACTCAGGCTATATCTTTGCAAAATTGTAATAGTCCAAGGTATTAGATGCACAAAGCCTCTATCTATATATATAGTTGATTTGCAAGAATGTTGTAATCATAATTTGCAGGTAAACCAAACGGCAAGGGTGTAAAACAATAGTAAAGTTATAAAAACATGTAAAAGAAAAAAAAGACTTATCTAATGGTAAACCAATCAGCATGGGTGACTACTGTTTCATTCAATTTCAAAACTACTAAGGAACAACACAGAAAATACTTAAAATTATTATAAATGTATAACATACTTCTTCTAAAATGTTAAATTTATTAATAATTATTTGATTTCAGATATCAAAAAATCCGAATACCGCCGAAGCCGATACTCATAGGAAGGGTCTGATGCCGATACTGCGAACCTTGGTTGTAACTTGTAATACATTTATCTGTGTTTTGCTTTTCTTGAAGGGTTAATATATTGATTCAAAACTATTACATCCCACAACTAGGATTACTTAAGTGAATTATGCAAACGAGAGAATATCCCATATATATATGTGTGTGTGTGTGTGCGCGTGCCAACCTCTAGCTCAAGTGGTTAGTATAGAGGCACAAGGCCCGATTGGGCGATGGTTCGATTCACAGCGGGAGCATCATGGAATAATTACCTCCTTGCACATATATATATAGTAGCTATTGATTGTTGGCCACAACAACACAAGTTTAACAAGTGTAAATGAAAATTTGAAACAATATATTGTAAATAAGTCATAAAAGTACATCAAAAGGTTAGTTTTCAATACCAGATCATTGTGTGAATCACTGTATATGATATGGACATTCCTTATTGAAACTTGGATGTTGTCAAGAGCCTTTAGCCATAATATCGATTGGAGAAGCAAATTAACAAGCAACAAATGTTGTTAGTTATATGTATCATTTAAGTGCATATAAATGTAGAAGTATAGATGGTATTCACCTTTGCGTAGATATATGAAAGAAATGATTGACCAGCGGGATTATCTGGATAGAAAAAGAATATCAAAAGTGATAGTTAATATCATAGTAAAAATCATGTCTCATTGAGTGACACCAACTCTAAATACTGAAGCATTTGTAACAATATGAACAAATATCAAAGTATTTAAAACAATCTGGATTCTGTCCATTAAAACTAAATATTGAAGCATTCATCACAACCAGCATATTGTGTCTTATAAAAGCAAGAAATTAAGCTATAGAAACCATATACGGAGGAATGTTCAACTAATTCCCATAGTTTTAATGCAGGGTCATCGAAAATAGGAAGGTATGGCTATCCAGAATATTGACCCCTTTTCTGGTGGTAGAACAGTTAGTTCTCTGTTTGACAAATAATTTTATGAGTATTTACAAATTTAACTAATAGTTTTTTTTTTTCTTTTTCATTGAGTCGTCTATCGTTTCTATCTCCAATATCCTTTTCTCTTCTCTTCTCAACTCTCCTCTCTCCTAACATATTAGACCCTACAGATGGTACCAACGCGACAACGATTGGTGTGTCATTCTTGCAGCCTTGTGCTTCCTCCCCCACCCCTCCCACAGCCACTCATTATAGTTTCTACTTCAAACGTATAACAGCTGGTCATTAAAATTTCTTAATTCTTTTATGGAGCTTTTTATGGCTTTCTGCTCCATAGACGATCCCACCGATGGTAAAAGGCTTGGATGATGAGTTTACGATATACCACTTTATAACTTTTCTAGTGAAGTGTTCCTGATTTCATTATACTTTCTACTTCAAACCTATAACTTTTTTGCCCGATGTGTCTGTTGTGGTGGTGGTAGGGGTGGAGGCGGGTTGGGGGCAACATATACAGTCAAACAACCATTTGGTAATTGGTAATTTTTTAGCTTTTCGTTGTTCCTGATCTCATTATAGTTTCTAGTTCAAACCTTTAACTTTCCTTGCCCGGTGTATGTGTGTGTGTGTGTTGGGGTGGGGGGGGGGGGGGTGCAAACATCTATAAGAAAACAGTTGTACCATACTGGATTTCATCATTTAAATACCAACTTTCTTTCATCACAGACATTCACTTGTATACAAAGACTGTTTTATGATACAAGAAGAGTAAGCCAATGCTAATAAATTTGTCTTGGAAACTGGTCTGGACATAAATAAGGGTATACATGTATACAAAAGACTGTTTTAAGAACGGGTTTTGAACATAGTGACCTGTTAGGACCGTTTGAATCATGAGTTGTTCGAATGTCTGGTTCAACTAATTAGTAGACTTTCTTCAATTTCTGCTGCTTTTATCGGGGCAAGAAATCCTTTATTCAATGACACTAAGCCCAAGCGCAACCTAGTTCATACAAGAGGACATCATTTTGCTTTTTTAATGAACTGAAGTGTAGACCCTGCATAGAGAGAGACAACCAACCTACCAAAATTGTACTGGATTGTCCAATCGATTGGAGCGATTGGATTGGCTACACCAACGATCCAATGGTTGGACCGGATTTAAAATACTAATAGAGAATAATTAGATATTCAACACTAAGAAGAAATGCGTTTACATGAATGAAAAGGTACTTAGAGTTACCATTAGAAAATTGCAGAACTTGACAAAGGAAATAGGCACATTTAACAAAATCACCATTATCAAAATCGGACATGCTAGGTCATGCCCATATAAAATATATACAAAAGTTGTATGTGGTGTGTTTTTGTGTTTTGGGGGGGGGGGGGGGGGGGGGGGGGGGGGGGGGGGGGGGGGGGTTTTTTTTTTGTTTTTTTTGTTTTTTTTTTTTTTTGTTTTTTTTTTTTTTTTTTTTTCTTGTTTTTTTTTTTTTTTTTTTTTCTTTTTTTTTTTTTTTTTTTTTTTTTTTTTTTTTTTTTTTTTTTGTTTTTTTTTTTTTTTTTTTTATCTTTTTTTGTTTTTTTTTCTCTTGTTTTTTTTTTTTTTTTTTTTTTTTTTTTTTTTTTTTTTTTTTTTTCTTTTTTTTTTTTTTTTTTTGTTGTTTTTTGTTTTGGGGGGGGGGGGGGGATGTGGGCATGGCCCCCTATAACACCACCATTTTGCTGAAGAGTTCCTTAAACTCTCTTCGCAGATCTCCCATCTTTTTTTATACGCATAAGACTTATTAAATTAACAATAATTAGTGTTCTCTGCCCACCCAATCCCCACCCCACCCCCCCCAAAAAGGAAGAAATGAAAATCCGAATAACCATCACAATGTCACCAACATAAACCACTAATATGGAATCAAATTCTTGGTCAAGATAACCATGGCCAAGAAAGGGGCTTGTCGTAAAACCTAGAAGACCACATGACAGGTAAGAACCTAATCCGCCGTCTTGTTTACACTAATATAACCAAGGAGCAAAATATATAAACCAATAAATGAAACATTTTAGATGTGTATTGTACACAATGTCGTTGATCTTGGTATGAAACAGCAGCCATTAGAAACCCCGCAATGTCATAACAACAGAATTTGGCCCAGTAATCATGTTAATTAATTATTCTTTCAGTCTTCAAAACTTCACGTATCTAGACATTATACAATTACTAAGACAGTAAATCAAGATACTGCAGGAATACCTAAGCCAAGTGCTAAAGCCAATGGTAGATCATTGATACATATAACGAAATACTATGATGCTGAAGTAAAATGCTGACTTTTATGTGTTACTTCATGTAGGCATAGATACTAAAAGTAGTGGCAAAATATAGTGTTTATGTGAGTCTGTTAAATAGGGGTCTCTTTCATTTGGTAAGAAAGACCTCGTTAGTGATAATACTAATCCATATAAACAGTAGCATGAGATAATTGTTGTCTTTAGCTATACAATGAAATTGAGTAGTTTGAGACTTTATTATCTAATAAAATGGCTATCTGCTCCAACATCACAACTTAAGAAAAATATTGCGGAAAGAAAAAGATTCTATAAACTGACCAGATACACGTCTGGAAAACTTTGCCAGTTCTATTGCATTAAGTTTGGCCATTTTGCCAGCTAATTCTCTTATTTCCATTGAATCTGAACTCCACTATTACGAGAAGAAAAATATAAGATATACATCACAAAGAAATATCTTCAATTGATGAAAACATACCTGAAAAGTAAAAGTCTTTACAAAATCAGATGAAAGGAACTCCTAACTTTTACATAATAACTATAAGAATACACGTGCCTCACTATCCTCCCGCTGGCATGCGCATATGAAAACATCCTCTAATGCAATTATGATAGGCTCCCAACCAAACTTTTTCCAAGGAACTTTGATGCTTAACTTTCCGACTCGTCCTGTTAAATAATAATAAATTTAATTAAATAGATGTATATTACATTTCTTAAGAAAAGATTGTATTGCACAAAACTTTGACTACATAAGGTTCATATCACAAAAAAAACGCATCATGAAACTTGCATAATTATAGCATTTTAGAACATAAAAGCATGCAACTAATAAATTATACCAGTTCTCACATGCAACTAATAAATTATACCAGTTCTCACATGTTTCTGCTATTTCACATGTTTCTTGTAGTTTATCTTATGAGAAAGTCGGGGTTCAGTTTCTATTTAAATCTATCTCCATGCACATCATATGGCATTGTTATGCTTCAAATCCAATATGTTTATATCATTTTACATACCCTTTTCATGCTTATCCTTTTATGCTGATTATTCCATAGTATTTGACTAAATCTACATTGATTGCTTTCATGATGCAAGACTTTCATGCTTACTCCTATGTTGTTTACCCCATAGTATTTGGCTCAATCTATGATTTATTGCTTACCTGTTGCAAGTACAACTCTTAGAAGCCAGTAAAGGGAGCAGGAGGGGAAGGGGGGCGCAACTATTTAGAAGAGTCTAAAGTTGGGACTTGGGAGCGTAGGCTAACAAATTGTTTATGTTTATTAATTATTGATATCAAAATTTATAGATATCTTAATATTTATTAGAATTTATAAAGTTTAGTTCAAGGTCACAGAGATATCATTTGTATGGTGATTTTTATGATGTCAAGAGAAGTAATGTGGTGGCATTAGATCTTATTGTGGTCCTGTGTTGTTTATATTTTCAAGCCTATGCTGCTCTAGTGCATATTGTGCTGTCTATATTTCTCTTTTGCCTGTGACACTTCATGTTTTGAGCCCAAATTTTCATTAGGGTTGCCATCTATCTTGTCTATTGTTTATACACCTCAAAATGTTGCCTATCACTAAAACTTTGCTATATTGCATTTGGTGATTATTGGCATTATAAGTCAAACGTATGCGCAGCTTACCCTAAGGAATAGCAACTATCTGGTTAGCTTTGATGCAAAAATTGGCCAATTTGTGCTCTTCTATTGATTTATCTACTTCTAAATTCAGGGTGAGAATTTTGTTGAGGTAATTTTATAAATCATCTGTGGATAGAAATTGAGATGTTTTTTTATATAATTCTGCCTTTATCTGTGGTGAATGTTTCATGCTTCCTCCATATATGCCAGTATGAAGTGAAAAAATCTATGTAGTTGAGGAATGTTTCATGCTTCGTTTATACATGCCATGATGTATTAGTTGAGCCTGAGAGTGCAATGAAAATGTTAACTTATTAAGGATTGTATTTATTTGGGTTTTGAAGTGAATCAATGTTGGCCATGGCCATATGCCAATTTACATAATGATCTCTCTACGTATTAGTTGTCTTTGATAGTGAGTACTTCATGCTTCATCCATTATTCGGTGGTGCGCTTTTTTTACTATGATAGTGAACAAAAGCAACTTTCCCCACTTCAAATCCTTACATTCAAGGAAACTAAGAAAGTTGTCATATTCCATACACAAAATCTAGCTATCACGATATGGGATCTCCCAAATGCAGAAACTGGAAATTAATTCGACTGGATTTTGACTTCTCCACCTCCCTCGAAGTTGAAGCTATCCAAACAAACCCTCATTGTATATGGGCCCTAGTTATCATCATGTGTATTTTCTTTGGTTTTTCTTTTTCTAGTAGATTGGGTGGAGGGGCTTGCACTCAATATCATTTTCTAGATAGAAGAATCATAGTTTGCACTATCGGCCGATACCAATTTGGTTTGTCATGTTCCGATCCGATGCCGACCCCTACAGATACTGACCGATACCGACGTTGGGGGTCTCTTTTCCAATCAATTAGACACAGAAAATTGAACAAAAAGAGCAATATGTAAGGTTGTAAAAGCCTGGAAATGGAAAAAAAAAAAAAAACATTTATCGCAGGTAAACTAAGTACTTTCAATTTCAAAATTACTAAAAACAACACATAAAATATTTAAAAGTATGCCTAGATGTATAAAAATTTTTCAAAACTTTTAATATTTTATTAATTTGCTTTCTGATACTCCAATCCAAAATCGTCAACACTGTGAATAACGCATCGCAGGTAAACTAATTACTTTCAATTTCAAAACTATTAAGAAACAACACATAAAATATTTAAAATTATGCCTAGATGTATAAAATATTTTTCAACACTTCTAATAGTTTATTAATTTGCCTTCTGATACTCCTCCAATTCAAAATCGCCAATACTGTGAATAACGCCAATCTCGATACCCGTAGTAAGGGTTCAATACCGATACTGTGAACCTTGAGTTGAACAACTGATTTGAATTTGGATCCTTGTACCCACAGACATATGGTTGTTTTGGCTTTCAAATTCGTGTCTTACGTCTTCTATAACAAGTTAATGGTTTTTGGTTCGTGCGCGGTTTATGGTTGTTGGTACTAAAAACAAGTTTGTCTTATTTATCTCATCTTTTCCAAGTGGTTTCTCCACTAGAGTAACCCTAGAAATTGGTAATATCCTTACAAGCTACATAGCAGATCGAACTAGCAGTAGTACTAGTGGAGTTTTTAAAGTAACAAGATTGGACAAATGAACTTCAAGGAGTTTTTAAAGTAACACATGAACTTAGAGTAATAAGAGAGCATGAATACTTGTGGCTGGTTGGTATGGTTCTTTTAGCTTCGTTGAGTGTTATCCACACACCAATATGAGGGGAGTGTCGAGAAGTATTAAGCTTTGTAGTATCGGAAATGAGAGCTACGCCAGTCGACATCGAGAAGAAACAAATGCACCATACTAGCGGCGCACAACGCCCCAACTTTTCAAAAGGCCATGAGTACAAAGGCTCCCAAAAGTGTTTGAAAAAAATTACGCAGACAGCAAGCGAGCCTTCGAGCGTCAAACGACACTCCGAAAAATTGGACATCATGTCCGAGTTGTGTCGTGCCAGACACATCAGGTACAAAATAGACACCTTAAAAATACAGTAGACCCATAAAAATGTATGTAAAAAATTAGGCAGACAGCAAGTGTGCCTCTGAGCGTCAACGGACACTCCAAAAAATTGGACATCGTGTCCGAGTTGTGCCATGCCAGACACGTATCGGGTACAAAATAGACACCTCGAAAAATACAGCAGACCCGTTAAAATGTATGACGCGTCCATGTCACGACGTTCCAAATTATGCTATGCCGCGTCGCCATGTCGTATCCGTGTCCGTTTAGTAAAAGAAAATGGCATACCTAAACGAAGTTAAGCCACGGAAATGACCGGAAAAAATAGGCGGCAGCGGGAGGGAGATCGATTTTTTACCGGTCTTCAGTCGGAAGGGCAACTGCAGGTAGTCGAACGCTTCGGAAATCAGCTCCACCTTCTCCAGCAATATTTCCTCTGCCAATAAAAAAAATTATAAATCAAAAATAAAATAAAATTGTTGTGGAATTAGGGTTCATGCTGGGAAAACTGGGAATTAGGTTTTTTTTTTTTAGGAGAGAATAGTTAGCTACCCCTCCATACTCCTATCTTTAGCTGATCCTTCTGGAACCCCTTCACGTACTGACCGATGAACCCCAGCAGAATCTCTCTGAAGAATCCCTCGAACATGGCTACGGAGTCTGAAGATCCTTTTCTTCCTTCTTCTTCTTCTTTCTTCTTCTTAGAGATTTTTCATGTGAGGAGCGAGGAAAAAGAAGAGAGAAATAGAGGCGAGAGTTGGCTTGGAAATCAAGCCAAAACCCGAGAGATGGAGAGGCGCAAGAAAATAAAAGCAAGAGGTTCGGTTCTGGCCTCTGGGAGGGGAAATGAGGCGCAAGAAAAGAAATAAAGGTTCGGGTCTGGCCTCTGGGAGGGAAATGAGGGGTGAGATGGAGAGGCGGTCAGCTGTGAGTTAATGTAAAAGTGTTATGGGAATTTCTAAAAACATGAATCTGAAAATATGTATTTATTAATTATTATTTAATTTTTAAAAAGTAAGTAAATAATAATAATATTATTATTATTATTATTATTATTATTAACTTCTTAATTTTTTTATTTAATACGAAATAATAATAATAATGAATAATAATAGTTGGGTGTTAAATTGTTATAATATAATTGAGTGAAAAATGGTAAAGGAAAAGGAACTGGTCCGTTTGATCTTGAGAAAAAGAAGAAGTGATCTTTAATATATTTTTCATTAAATTATGATAATTAATTTAATTTAATTATGATACTTATGGTAGTTAAATTTTTTGTTCATTTAATTATAATAATTAATTTAATTTGTTTTTAGTATATTTTTTTGTTAATTTATGAGATTTTCTTTTATTTTAAAAAATTTAGAATATCAATTAAAATAATCAATAGTTATTTGATAATTATTTTGAAAATATTCCATAATTAATTTAATTATGGGTTATCATATCTACAATCTCAATATCCCTTTCAACAACCATCCAAACAACCGAACTCGTTTTTTTTCCACTTTCAACAACCATCCAAACACCAAACCCATTTTTCTTCCACTTGCAGGAGACAAAAAGTACTACATCAAAACAAGTTTTGGAAAGTGCCACTTTCACACTTTCAACTGCAACTCATCATGACGTAAGTGCCACTTTCACACTTTCAAATAGTTACATCTATCCAAACAGCCCCTAAGCATGAATATGACCTAAATAGGTTCAGATAAGGGGGTGGTGTGGGTAGGGTGAGGTAGGGTGGCGTGGGCCGAGTTATCTGATTTGACATGTTTATTAAAGGCTAACTAGTCTACATGTACATACTTTGCATGTATTTTAATTAGATATTATAAGGTCAACTGTCAGTTTTCTGTCTTTTCCAGATGACTATTCACGTGTGTGTGTGTTTTTTTTTACAATGCCAAGATATTCGAAGTACGAATTTTATTCTTTTTTTAAAATTTTCTATTGAGAATAATACCCTTTAGAAAATGGTAAAGACAGAAAATTTTATTATCATTGGGATATGAAGGGTTTGTATATAAAAGAAAACTTCATAGTATGCAAACTTTATTGTTTTGATTTTTAAACATAAATGACATGGAAGTCTTATAAAATACTCGAGGGTATTTTAGGAATTTAAAAGTGTCACCACCAAGTTTTCATATTATATAGTAGAATAGATTCTAAGAGCACATTACATTTTGATAGGGGCTAGTCCAAATTTTTTTCAACAAATTTACAAGTTTGCCATCCTCATTCCTTACTTGGGGTTAGTCCAATTTTTTCAGCAAGTAGGACTGCAACTAAGTTGGCAGTCCTACATTATGTTATGACTGTTGGCAGTCCTAACATAATGTAGGAGTAGGACTGCCAACTTAGTTACAGTCATATTTATCTTCGAACCCGGCGTGGCCAGTTGGGGTGCCAACGACCAATGAAACGGTGGCAGATTCGACGATGTGTCTCGTCGTCGGTGCTGGAAATGCGTCAGCGTGACGCTGCAGCACTGGAGGCGTTGGATCCGGAGGCGAACGGTGGAGACGCAGAGAGGGAGGAGTCACCGGCGCTGGCGGGGCCATACGCGGCGCTACGACTCGGCGGCGACGAAGAAGGTCAGATCTGGGGGTCGGGATGCGGAGAATCTCAAATGAGTGGTGCTGCTTGTAGTGATGTTGGACAGAGATAGGGAGGAGTCGGGTGGTGATACGGGAGTCAAAGATTGTCGTCGAAGAAAAGGACTTGGCTAGTCGATGGTTGCGGTGGCTCAGGGGGCCGCAGCAGTGGTTCGCGGTCGAGGCTCGGCGTAGGAGACAGCAGTGGTGGTGTGAGTGGTCGAGAAGTGGCTGATGGTGTGGTAGGTGACGATGGTGTGTTGATGGTAGTGACAGTGAGGTGGCCGATGGTGGAAACAATGGTGGGAAATGGCCGAAGAATGAGGGGGAATGTTGATGATGGTGGTTGTCGGCAGAGGGTGGCCGGAGAAGGAGGGTCTCCAATACCGGCGACGAGACATGTCGCCTCCTCTCCCCCTTCCTCGTCCTCCTCCGTCGCTTCCTCCTCCTCCTCCACCTCCTGGAACCCTAATAAAATTTGGAGGGCTAGCCCCGAGTAAAATTTGGGCTGTCCCCAGTAAAAGTTCCACTTTTATGGGCTGTCTCCTAGTAAGAAATAGCATCTAGAAAAATATGATGTGCCCTTAGAATCAACCTTATTAAATGGATACGAATTTACAATTCAAAGTAGGGGTGAGCATTACTCGGTATTACTCGGTTTTGGACTTACAACGGCGCTACTTCGCATGCGCTGATGCGCGTGCAGTGCACGCATGCGATGGTCCGGCCGGCGGCGGACCGACCGGAAGCGGAGCAGGAGGGGAGGGGAGGGGTAGGGGAAAGAGGCGGTGCCCCCGTGCGGACAGGGGCAGTCGGCCGACGAATCATGAGGGGGGGAGAGCGAAGAGGTCCGCCACGCTCTGCCAGCTGCGTGTACAGGCGCACGTATAAGCGCGCGCTAAAGGCATTTTTGTTTGGACTAAAAAAGAAATTGAACCAAATAAAAGATGGATTCGGTTAGCAAAAATTTGGATTCGGTTTTGGTTTTCAAAATACTACACAAAAAATATTTGGTTTTGGTTTACGTACAAAACCGAAAATCGAATTAAAAATTATAAAATTATGTAAAAATAATATCAATTGTATGATTAAAAATATTTATAGTTGTCTGTATATTTTGAAAACAACAATTTTCTGTATATTCTTTTTAAACTCAACTTTGGTAATTTAACAAAAAGGTCGATTTGGGCCCAAGTTTGAAATACAATAAATGTGTATATGAAATATGTATTTTTTTTAAATATAATTTAACCACAATTTTCAACTTTTGGCTCGACCTATTAGATAGTAAAAATAGTCCAATCGAACAACCCCAATAATTGAACCGAGTATTTTCGGTTCGATTTGGTTCAGTTATGCCTAATTTTGGTTCATTTTGGATTTTTATAATTTTGTTTACTCGGTTTTGACTATTTCGAATTGGTTGAAGTTGAATATACTGAATGCCCACCCCTAATTCAAATATAACGAAAGTTTGGCTCGATTTTATTAATTATTGGCATATATATATATATATATAATATATATTATATATATATATATAATGTATATATATATATATATATATATATAAGTGTGGTGTGGCCCGCATATGGATGATGTGGGATGGCCGTGCTTGGGTAAGTCAGGTACGATTCGTATCCGAACAACTTATTGTTTTGATTCTAACCAACAAAGGTGGGTTCCAATGTGCAGTAGGGGCTGTTACGGCCATAATGATAGACGTAAGAGATTCCAACTCTTGAAGGATATTGTCAAAATAGCGACGGAGATTGCAGACTCTATTCCTTTATTATTGTGTGGTGACTTTAATGCAATGCTATATACATCCGAAAAACTCGGGGGTAGACAGGTCCCTCTCCCGATACTAGAAGATTTTCAGAATTGTCTCCTTAGCTCTGGTCTGTCGTGTATGGCTCGCTCGGGATATGTGTGGTCGTGGAGTAACAGCTCATCTACCAACAGAGTTGTCTGCCAACTCGATCGGGCCCTCTGTAATAATAAATGGCTCGAAGTGTTGGCCGAAGTTAAAGCCGAAGGGCTTGCATGTGGTACCAGTGACCATACGCCTATTCTGATCTGGATTTGCCCAGAGAGTCGACGCAGGAGGAAACCATTTCGGTTTAGCAATGAGTGGCCGATGATAGAAGGGTATATGGAGGCGGTTCAGCCGTGCCTTAACTTGAGAATTGAAGGTCGGGCACAGTTTGCCTTCGTCCAACGCCTGAAGAAGGTGAAAAGGGCCATTCTAGCATGGAACTGTACTAGAGCTCATCCTAAATTAAGTAATTTGGAGGAGGAATAAAAAGTGGTCCAAGCTGAAGTCCAAGCTAATCCAATGTCAAGTGAGTTGGCCTCCAAGGAGTCTCGGCTTCAGGAGGAAGTCCGTTCCCTCCGATTCCAAGAGGAGGTCAAATTACAACATCTTGCCAAGTGTGCGTGGCTCAAGGAGGGTGATAGATGCACAAAATTCTTTCATGCGAGAGTTCGCGCTCGGAGCAACAGGAACTCGACGGCTAGCCTAATCGGAGCGGACGAGAAGGTTATCACGAAAGATCAGGAAATAGCTGAGGAAGCTACTTCTTTCTATTCTTCCATGTACAAGCAAACCGACTACAGAGACTCATTTCCGAGTATTACCTGCAAGCGCCTGGTTACTGAAGCAGGGAACATTGCTCTTCGCCGAACTGTGGATTTGTCAGAAATTGAGTTGATTATTAGAGAAGCTGATCCGAACAAATCTCCGGGTCCTGATGGATTCAATGCAGCATTTTTCAAACATCATTGGCATCTTATCAAACATCAAGTTCTTCAAGCTATTCAAGAATTTTTCAGGACGGGCCGTCTCCTGAAAGAAATGAATCACACCTTCCTGTCTCTAATCCCGAAAATAGAGGGTGCTAATGAGCTAAGCGATTTTAGACCGATAGCCTGTTGAAATTTCATTTATAAAATTATATCTCATCTTATGTGTTCAAGGATGCAGGCTATTATGAAGGGATTAATTCCGAAAAAACCAGTCAGCATTTATGAAAGGGAGACTAATCTCGGAGAATTGTCTGTTAGCACAGGAGCTTGTAAGGGAATTCAACAAGGCGGGGGGCAAAAAGAGCTGTATTAAACTTGATATTCGGAAGGCATATGACATGGTAAACAGAGATTTTGTTTGCCATGTGTTACTCAGCATGGGTTTTGACCAATAGTGGGTGGACCGTATCAAAGAATATATCACTTCTCCTACATTCTCGGTGATGATCAAGGGCCAACCATGTGGTTATTTCGGAAGCAACCGGGGATTACGCCAAGGAGATCCACTGTCCCCTTATCTGTTTACCATTGTTATGGAATATTTCTCTTGCTTAATGGAGTTAGCAGTGTACAAGAAGACAATCACTCCGATATATCGACAGGTATCTCCTATTGTTACTCACTTGATTTACGCTGACGATCTACATGTGTTCTTGGAGCCTTCGGAGAGGAGTATGAATGGGTTGAATGAAGTGTTGAGAAACTTCGCGGACATGTCTGGGCTGCATTTGAATAAAGAGAAGAGTCAGATCTTTTTTAGCCGCGATAGCCCGAAGAAAGTTCAAATGGCGCACGGCTCTGCTTCAAATAGAGGTTGGACAGCTTCCGGTGAAGTATCTCGGTCTTCCGCTATCAATCAATTATGTTCGAGACACGAATTGTGCTGGGCTGATACAATATGTGCAGAATAGACTGGAAGGATGGCAAGCACAGCTTTTGTCATTTGGAGGTCGAGTGGAGCTCGTTCGATCTGTCATTTATGCTATTATGAGCTATTGGCTCCAAGCGTTATTTATCCTCGATAAAACTATACAAAAAAATTGAGAAGTTGTGCGCCAACTTTGTGTGGCGGGGCGGTGTTCATGCTATTGCTTGGGAGGAAATGTGCCGGGCTAAGGAGGAAGGGGGAATAGGCCTCCGTTCCCTTCGCGAACTGCGGATGGTAGCACTTACTAAATTAGCTGGTCGGCTCCTTGAAGGGGAGTCTATGTGGTCCAAGTGGATGTCGAGCAGATATGGGAGGGGAGTGAATTTCTGGACTCAATCGTTGAACAATAACTTCTTAGTTACGTATAAGAATATTCTTCGTATTCGACCAACTCTAAAACAACTTTTGAGTCGGGAGATTCACGATGGCAAGCAAACAAATATTTGGTTGGACCCATGGTTGGGTCATCAAAGTATGATAGATCGCTGGGGTTGGCCAACGTTCGAACTCTGTGGGTGGAACGAGATGGTAGCGGTCCTGATACAAGAGTTGGGCGCCGGAGCTTAGGCAAGTAGTACAGTGGCATGCGGCGGAGATCAAGGAGCTGCCTATCCACCCGGAGGGGTGGCTGACCGCTGGACATGGGAAGGGTCCGCTGATGGCCGCTTCTCATTCAGAGCCATCTTCGAGAGACTTCGTAATCATCACCCGAAAGTGGCATGGGTTGAAATAGTATGGGTGAACAAGGTGGCAACAAAGATGCAGCTGTGTCTGTACAAAGCGGTTGGAGATAGACTTCTCACCCGTAAAAGGATGGTGCATTTTGGTATTCATATTGCATCTTCGGCTTGTGCTTTGTGCGAGGGAGGAGAAGAAACTCGAGATCATTTGTTTTTTCAGTGCCCAGTATCAGCTCTGATATGGGGTAGTTGCAAGAACAACCAGGGTTTGACGGGGCCAGCCAATGAAGGTCTCCAATTAGTGATGGAGGAGCTGCTGCTATTGAAAGGACATGGTCCTAGAATTTATAACAAGGCAAGAATCAAGCTTCTATCGGCAGTTTGGCACATATGGCGGGTGAGAAATAGGCGTGTGTTTGAGGGCAAGTTAATGTCGGTGAATGGGATTATACATAATATAGAAAGTTATTTCAATTCCATGGCTGATGTATGATATTAGATGTGTAGGGTCTGCTTGTTTGATGTAGATATGAGCTCCCTGTATTTTGCTATTTATCAATAAAGTACCCGTTCTTCAATATATATATATATATATATATATATATATATATATATATATATATATATATATATTCTACTATATAATGAGATTTCAAAAGAACTCAAAAGTGAGCCATCTAAGCCGTATGTATATTATGGTCCATTTTATTTTTAAAAAATTACGGAGTATAAAAATTAACTTCCTCATTCCCTATTTCTTACAAAAATTACATATGAAAACTAACTTTCTCTCTTTTAGTTCCTACAAATATTTATTCAAAAACTAAATTTAAAACTATTTAAAAACTAAATTTAAAGAAAAATATTAAAAAAATAAATCATTTAACAAATCTTAATTCAAATATATTTAAATATTTGAACTATTTTTCAACGATATCATAAAAAAAATTGTCCATAACAAATTTAACGTGCAACGCACGTGCAGCAACGGTTCGGTTCGGTTCAAACCGAACCAAAATGTGCAAAACTGACCCAACCGAAAATCGTTTCTTGATGAACCGACAACCGAACCGAATTTGATCAAACCGATTAAAATCGAACCTAAAAAAATCGGTTTACGGTTCGATTCGGTTTTAAGGGGCCAAGTGGGCCGGCCCAAAAAAAACAAAAATAAAAAAGATGGTTTAAATTTTTGTGAACTAATTTTTGTCACAGTTTTACAAAGTAAAAATTGCAGCAGTAATCAATATAGTCAAGCCATCAAATCCAGGAAGCAAATGCAATATAATAAGAACTATTCTCAAGCCATCAATTACACAATTTTGCTTCCAAAGCAAACTGTGTCAATGAGCTCCAGTTTTACAATAAATAAGAACTCTTCTCAAGCCATCAATTACACAATTTTACTCTTCTCAAGCCATCAATTACTAGGTCCTTCCAACAGTAAATGCAAATAATAATTTGCATTTAACAGTTTAAAACAATTAACAAATTACAAAATGCTATATTAACAATTTAGTAATTTGCATACTGATATAAAAACAAATCAAAAAATTACAAAATGATATTAAAATATTTTAGAAAATTACAAATCAATATTTTTCTACTTAAAAACTCATTTAAAAATTATAGAAAAATTCCTAAAAATCATAATAATTATTTTAAGGCTAAAATTAACATTAAAAATTAATTAGCACTAATCTAACTAAAATTTGAAGACCAGGGGCTTACAAGTCTTCCCTCCTTGAAAAATTGCGTCCTCAAAATTCACAAGGATTGAAGACCCTACAATATTCTAACATGGCAAGCAATGCAACAACATGACTAAGGCTGCGATCGAAACTAACCTCTAAGGTATCAAGCGGGAACGGGTGGTTCCCTCGCAGCGGTTGGATCGAACAAGTAAGGGTATCTCTCCCTCATGTCCGACTCCCTCTCCCAAGTAGATTCACCTGGGGAGTGACGGCTCCAAGCTACTCGTACTAGGGGTATAACCTTGTTCCTCAGCCTCTTCTCTCTTCTGTCTAATATCTCCACTGGCTGCTCAGAAACTGTAAGGCTCGGTCCGACCTCCAACTCTGAATGATCTAGCACATGACTGGGGTCTGGAACATATCTCCTCAGCTGAGATACGTGAAAGACATCGTGAACTCCTGCTAGGTTGGGTGAAAGTGCAACCCTGTAAGCTACCTCTCCGATCCTGCCGAGTATCTCGAACGGCCCGATGTATCTGGGGCTCAGCTTCCCTCCTCGTCCGAACTGGATCGTCCCTCTAGTAGGTGATATCTTCACTAGCACCATATCACCGTCTGCGAACTCCATCGGTCTGCGACTAGCATCAGCCCAGTATTTTTGCCTATCCTGACCTACTCTAAGCCTGTCTCTGATCATCCCGACTTTTTCTGCTGCATCCGTGATCATCTCTGGCCCAAGCATAACTCTGTCTCCGACATCATCCCAAAAGAGCGGTGTGCGGCATCGTCGTCCATATAGCGCCTCGAAAGGAGATATACCGATACTGGCTTGGTAGCTATTGTTGTATGAAAACTCTACCAAGTGCAGATGGCTCTCCCATGATCCTCCGAAGTCCAGCACGCAGGTCCTCAGCATATCCTCCAGTGTCTGTATCGTCCTCTCGGACTGCCCATCTGTCTGCGGGTGGTATGCCGTACTGAATTTGAGCCTGCTGCCCAACTCCTCCTGTAAGCTCCTTCAGTAGTGGGATGTGAATATGCTGTCTCTGTCTGACACGATGCTCACCGGCACTCCGTGTAGACGAACTATCTGCTGCATGTATAGCTCTGCCAACTTTTCAGTGGAAACCCCACCTTGAAGGGTATGAAGTGCGCACACTTCGTCAGCCTGTCTACGATGACCCAGATGTCATCCTTCCCTCCTTGGGAACGAGGAAGCCCTGAAACGAAGTCCATCGTAATATATTTCCACTTCCACTCGAGAATGGGTAACGGCTGCAACAAACCAGCTGGCCTCTGGCGCTCCGCCTTGACCTGCTGGCAAACTAGGCATTTCGAAATGAAACGTGATACATCCCTCTTCATCCCGTGCCACCAAAGATGTTTTCGCAAGTCACGGTACATCTTGTTAGCACCAGGGTGAATAGAATATCTCGATCGGTGCACCTCCTACAAGACTGCCTCTACCAGCTCTCCCTTCGGCACGCACAATCGGCTGCCATGCCTCAAGGATCCATCCTCTGCTATAGTGAAGTCATCCAGCAATCCAGCTAAAGCCTGGGGTCGAAGTCTGCGAAGGCTCTAATCTGTAGACTGTGCCTCCCGGATCTGCTCCATAAAACCTGACTGAATATCAAGTGCCATCATCTGTATCACTGATTCTGGCCGAACTAGCTCGATACCGAGCTTCTCCAGATCCTTCCGCAAATGCCGATCAATCATCAGGTACCATGCCATCGGATGCCTGCTCAGCGTATTCGCCACCATATTTGCCTTCCCGGGGTGATACTGTAAATCGATGTCGAAGTCTTTCATCAACTCCAACCATCGTTTTTGTCTCATGTTCAGCTCTTTATGCGTGAACAAATACTTCAAGCTTTTATGGTCAGTAAAGATTTCCACACGCTCTCCGTATAAGTAATGTTTTCATAACTTGAGTGCAAAGATCACCGCAGCTAACTCGAGGTCATGGGTAGGATAATTCCTCTCATGAGTCCGCAATTACCTAGATGCATAAGCAATTACTTTTCCATAATGCTGTAGAACACATCCTAGCCCATTCCCAGAAGCATCACTGTATATGGTGAAACCTCCAGAACCTGAAGGTAAAGTCAGAACTGGAGCGGTCGTCAGCCTCCTCTTCAGCTCCTCAAACGCTGTCTGGCAGTCCTCTGACCAAATGTACTCTGCGTCCTTCTGCGTCAGCTTCGTCATGGGTTCAGCTATCCTAGCAAAGTCCTGGACGACATTCTATAATAGCCTGCTAAACCCAGAAAGCTCCTGATCTCTGAAACTGACGTCGGAGCCTTCCACGTCTCAACTGCAGCAATCTTCTTGGGATCCACCGAGATTCCATCTCCAGTGACTACATGGCCGAGAAACTCCACTCGGTCTAAAAAGAACTCGCACTTCGGCAATTTGGCAAACAATCTCTCCTGTCTCAGAATCCCTAAAACTATCCGCAAGTGCTCTGCATGCTCCTCTGGCGTCTTCGAGTATATCAGGATGTCATCGATAAACACTACGACGAACTTATCCAGATACTGGTGAAATGTCTTATTCATCAAGTTCATAAAGACAGTTGGCGCATTTGTGAGACCAAATGGCATCACCAGAAACTCGTACTGCCCGTACTTCGTGTTGAACGCCGTCTTCTGGATGTCTGCTGGCCTAACCTTCACCTGGTAGTACCCGGATCTCAAGTCTATCCTGGAAAACACCTTCGCCCCACTCAACTGGTCGAACAAATCATCTATCCTGGGCAGAGAATATTTGTTCTTGATGGTGATGGCATTCAAGGCCCGGTAGTCAATACACAACCGGACTGTACCATCCTTCTTAGGCACAAAGAGCACTGGTGCTCCCCATGGAGAAGCACTGGATCGAATGAAACCCTTTTTCAACAGGTCATCAATCTGCTCTTTCATATCTATGGCCTCCTTGGGATTCACTCTATAGCAAGCCCGGGATACTGGTGATAAACCCGGCACTAAATCTATAGTGAACTCCATATCTCTGTCAGGCGGAAGCCCTGGAAGATCCTCTGGGAATACATCCATAAACTCCCTAATGATAGGGTGTGGCGGTGCTGCATCCCCAACTGTAGCACAACAGTTCGGCTCTAGGCTGATCTCCGGCCCTGTCCTCCTGACACTGAATGCTGCTGTGCCTGGGGGACTGAACAAAATACTACCCTCATGACAATCTATAGATGCATGGACATAGCTAAGCCAGTCCATCCCCAATATGATATCATAATCGGGGAGTGGCATCACAAAGAATCGCCCCTCAAACTCTCTTCCGGCTATCATAATAGAGCATCTATAGCTAGCTCTAATAGGCACTGGTCCTCCTCCCATCATTACTCTACTAATCTCCGAAGTAGGTGTAGATACTAAGTGATGTTCATGCATAAACTCTAATGACAGGAAGCTATGAGATGCACCAGAATCAAACAAGCATAGAGCTAGAAAAGTATGCAAATAAACATGACCTGTGATGATGTCAGCTAAGTAATCCGGCTCCGAAACTTGCTCCGGCTCCGGCTCGAGGGCTAGGCTATAAACCTTCCCCTGAGGTCCCTTCTGCTGCTGCAGATGCTGCCCAAACCTCTGCTGCTGAGTCGGAAGTGGTCCTCTAGGTCCCTTGGCTGCTGGACAGTTTCGTAGCTGATGGGTGGCAGACCCATAAACTAAACACTGACCCAACCTCTTCCTACAAACGGACCTGTCGTGCCCTGGTCTTCCGCAGAAAGAACATATAGCTCCCTTCTGCTGCTGCTGGTGGTGCCCCGGGGCTCTAACTGGCGGGGTCTGATGATGTGGTGTAGAGGGACGGTAAGTCTGTTGTGGCGGCGTTGGTGCTCTCTGCTGGAAAGCCTGATGCTTGGACGGTCCCTCATGATGTACAGAAGCCGGCCTCTTGCATGACAGAAGACGCTCCTCGATGCTCCGGGCTAACTCTAGGCTCTAGTAGTAGTCAGTCGTACCATTCGCCACTATAAGGATGCCAATGTCTGGAACTAGACCATGGTAAAATCTACGGGTCATCTCCTTTGGATCTGCAACCAGACTAGGAGCAAAACGGCTCAGGCGACTAAACTCTGCCGCATAGTCATCAACAGAACGGTTCCCCTGCTGGATGTTCTGGAATCGTAGCCCCATGGCTACTCTAGCAGTGGTCGAGAAGAATTTCTTCTTGAACTGGGTCTTGAACTGGTCCCAAGTGGCTCTCCCTCTCGCAAATAACGGCTCATTCCGGAACCAGACTCCTGCTAAATCTATCAGCAGAAATCCTGCTGCCTCGACCTGGAGGTCATCCGACATCCTAACTCCCAGAAGCTTCCTCTCTACCGAATCTAGCCAGTCATCAGCTACTACTATGCCCTCAGTCCCTGAGAACTCCTTGGGATTCAGACCCATGAAGTCCTTGATCGTCCCCGCTCTCTGTCGTGGCTCTACATGTGGTGGGACCATGGGACATCCCTCAGAACGCTCCATGCTCTGGCGGAGTAGGGTAGCCTGCTCCTGATGGGTTGTTAGGAACCCCTGAATCAGTGTGAGCAACTAGTTCCCGTCGAGTGTGACGGAAGCCTGGGTGGGTATAGTGATAGGGGGTTGTGGAAGTATCGGGTCCTGCTGGGTCTGTGATGTGGAAGGTGGTTGTGGTATCTGGGTTTATGGATCTGTGGAGTGGGGGAATGTGGTAGGTGGAGATGTATCAGTCAACTGGTCAGCTGACTGGATATGGAGGGCCCCATTCTCGGGGGTAACATACTGGGATGAACGAGTAAGCACCATCTAAATTACACATAAAAAGACTTATAAGGACTTGTTTAAGGTAAGTAATCATATGCAAGGAAATCTAATTATAATAGCAAACATGTGATGTATTTCCTATGTTGCAATCCTAGCATTCCTCTAGGTGTTCTAAGCGCCATTCCTAATGTTGTCTAATTACCTTAAGTTCTTAATTGCAGGCATGCTTGGTACAATATAACGTAACCAAACAGTTTAGTCAGGACCTGCATGGGCCACCACTAAAAATATGTCACGACCCGCTACCCAAATTGTTGGGCCAGGCCGAGTCATGCCCAGCCTACGTTGAGATAAAACGTAGTAAGCTGTTCTAAAGACAACAGGATAAGACTAAATGTGCTAACATTTCTATAAGTGAAGAAGAATCATAAATGCTCCAAACACAAAAGTCGTCGTATATAGTAAAATGTCCAAGTACAAGTGAACTGCAAAGTAAAACTGGATACATATCCAGTTACAAAAAGATATAGTCTAATACATGTCTACTCTCAAAAGTCTAAGTAAACAAAAGACAACTAGACGAGGTTCCCCGCAGGAACATCCTCGTAAGGCAGAGCCGGGTCCTCGACAGTAACTCCATAATAGGTATCGCAGAGTAACTCCTCCTCAGTAAGGACACCTACAACGTTATCCTGTCAGGACGTGAGCAAGTACTGAATCTAGCAAACTAGCATATGAAACATGAAAATGAACATGTGAGGAATAACTGGAAACATGGCATCACATAGTCTATCATGGCAAGGATACATATGTCATAGAGACAGATGTACATGTAGTGTTTAAAACTGTAGCAAGTACGTGATCGGTCAATAGATGTACAATGTACTGTGGTACATGTAAATAAAATGTACATACGTACAAGTCAACAGGCATAGGTGTACATCCGTACATAAATGCGGGATAATGGCCTACGACAAGGTATGCATATAAAATACGACCTAGCTCGCTACTATAGGGGGGTCATGATCACGTACTCTACCATTAGTTTCCCTATAACCCATATTCTATCATGTGAGAGATACATAAAGACAGTTCTAAGCATGGTAGTAAGTGGAAGTACAACATGTAGAGATTCTAACTTGCTACCCCAAGGATCAGCTTTTAACATGGTGGGGTTTGCAGTTTATTTATGTGACAATATGTAAAGTTCGTAGAAAGTACTTGCCTCTAGCAAAGCAAAGCAAAATAAGCTGCGATAAAAGTGCTATGGATGTCCGGTAACTCGTCACTGTAGAAGTAAATACAATAACTTAGTTTTTACACTAAGCTAAAACGCTAAGACACTAATCTGTGAAGCACGACTTCTGACTGGGCACCTAGCCAAAATGATGACTTTGGCATAGGAGACCAATGTGGGGTGACACACTACTTTAACTAACTTTCTAGGGTCTTTACACTAGTGAGGGGTGAGGTTCAACACGGCTTAAACTCAAAATAACACAAAAAGCTACAAGTCGTAATTAATCAATAATTAAATCAAAAGACCATTGACAAAAAGCCTAGTTTTGTTTAAAGTAAAGTACCAAAGTGATCCTTGTTAATCATAGAAATTTATTATAATTTTTCTGGAATTTATTAACCAGTACAAATATTTTATAAAAATCAGTTTTCCTAAGTGTACAGAAAATGAGTTTTGGTTTCATATGCCATACTAGTGGCAAAACAGTAAATTAAATACTACAAGAATTATACTAAATTAGCTAAAGTAACGTAGTATCTAAAAAAACTATTTTTCCAGAATTTTAGCAGTACTTTAAGTATTTTTAGAAAATCAAAAACAGCATTTGCACACAATTGAATTTAAATAATTAATTATCTGCGTATTTTGTCCATGTATATAATTTGAACCAAAGTTCAAATACAGGACCCAAGGCCATGAATCAAGTCCAATATGACTTGTACAGGTCTTGAATGTGTGAAAACACATTTGGGCCCAAATACCCATGCTAGGCTTGGACACCAAATGGTTGCAGAATACACCAAAAATACAATTTGGTAAAAGTACAAAAATAATATTAATATTTTAATAAGGTACAAAATAAATATATACATACATATGTTGAAAGTACATATATCTATGTATAAGGAAAATACTTAATTTATAAAGTATATATATATATATATATATATATATATATATATATATATATATATATATATATATATATATATATATATATATATACAAATATATATATATATTTGTTAGGGGTTAGGTTTAGTTTAGTTTTATTTCTGTTTAGGTTAGTTTTATATATAAAAAAAATATAGTTTCGGTCCTGTGTCCAGACAGTTAAGGACACAGGTAACAACGTGTCCGTGCTACGCACGACACGCACGAACACTGATTCATGTGTCCAACTACTGGACGAGCATCCCCGTGTCCTTGCGAGTCTCCCACGTGAAATCGAGACACAAACGACACGTTGTGACACTTGTAACTTACGTGTCCGGTCGTCGAAGTGGATTTCGAAGGAGCTGGCGGGCGGCGGAGGCGTTGGCGTCGCGGCGCTCCGGTGGCGCTGGGCGCGGCATAGCACGGCGAAGCGAGTGAGGGTGGTTACGGGCGGTGGTGCTCGGTGTGGGGGCGACGCTGGGTAGATGGTCGGAGTTAGGGTTAGGGCTAGGGTTTTTGGGGAAGAACGGGGAGAAAGGCGGTCGTGGGGGGTGGCGGAGAGGATTTAGGGTTAGGGTTCAGTCGGGGGGGAGAGAGGGGAGTTTAAATAGGGTTTTTAGGGCGGTTGGGCTGGCCGAGAATGTCGGGGTCAGGGCGGCATGGCGCTCGGGCAGTAGTCGGTCGGGGGTCAAAGAGAATGGGTGAGGAGAGAGAGAGTCTGGTCGGGGGGGGTTAGGAAGTTGCACTTAGGCCCTTATGAATTAGGTTATTGCAACTAGGTCCTTCCAGCAGTAAATGCAAATAATAATTTGCATTTAACAGTTTAAAACAATTAACAAATTACAAAATACTATATTAACAATTTAGTAATTTGCATACTGATATAAAAACAAATCAAAAAATTACAAAATGATATTAAAATATTTTAGAAAATTACAAATCAATATTTTTCTACTTAAAAACTCATTTAAAAATTATAGAAAAATTCCTAAAAATCCTAATAATTATTTTAAGGCTAAAATTAACATTAAAAATTAATTAGCACTAATCTTACTAAAATTTGAAGACCATGGGCTTATAGTCGTTACGAGGACTCAGAGTGTTACCATTGAGGTAAGAAAGGCCATATCAAGCGGAACTGTTTTGCTTGGAAGAGAGAGAAGAAGGGCGACAAGGGAAAGCAAGAAGAGAACACTACAGCGGCGGCCTCGGTACATGGAGGCGATGTGATCGTTGTAGGTGATGAGGTCATTACTAACCTCGCCTGCGATGACAATTCTTGGCTGGTGGATTCAGGGGCTTCAGTACATGTATCTCACAACAGGGCACTATTTGTCACTTACACTACAGGCGACTATGGAGTGTTGAAGATGGGCAACGGAGATGTGTCGAAGGCGGTTGCCATTGGAGATGTGCATTTGAGAACGAAGACGGGTGCGGTTCTTGTTCTCAAGGATGTTCGTCATGTCCCTGATATCCGTTTCAACCTGGTGTCGGTTGGAAGGTTGGATGACGAAGGATTCTTCAGTCTCTTCGGGAATAGTCAGTGGAAGCTTTCCAGGGGTTCGATGGTGATTGCCAGAGGAAGCAAGAAGTTCGGTCTCTACTATATGGAGGGGAGCGCACAGGGGGCACAGGAGGTGAACGCAGTCAGTGATGCGTCTACCGAGTTGTAGCACAGGCGGCTCGGCCATATCAGCGAGAAGGGGATGAGCTACTTGGTGAACAGGAAGGTGATTCCGGGGCTCAAGTCTACAAAGTTGGAGAAGTGCACGTACTGTTTAGCTGGAAAGCAAAATAGGGTGTCTTTCCAAAGTCACCCAAGTTCGAGGAAGCCGGCGTTGCTCGAGTTGATTCACTCGGATGTCTGCGGTCCTATGAAGGTAAAATCTCTTGGTGGTGCTTCTTACTTTGTAACCTTTATTGATGACTGTTCCAGGAAGGTTTGGGTCTATGCCTTAAAGACCAAGGATCAGGTGCAGCCTACTTTCAAGGAGTTTCAGGCCTCTGTTGAAAGGGAGACGGACAAGAAGTTGTTGTGTGTTCGGTCCGACAATGGCGACGAATACATCGGTCCCTTTGATGCGTATTACAGAGAGCAAGGGATACGACACCAGAAGACTCCGCCAAAGACACCTCAGCTCAATGGTGTAGCGGAGCTCATGAACAGGACACTGATGAAGAGGGTGCGATGTTTGCTGTCAGAAGCAAACTTGTCGGGCAGTTACTGGGGTGAGGCTCTTCTCACAGCTGCTTATGTTATTAATTTGTCTCCTAATGCTCCTTTGTAGGATGATGTGCCTGATAAAGTATGGTACGGCAAAGAGCCGTCATACAATCACCTGCGAGTGTTTGGCTGTAAGGCCTTCGTGCATGTACCGAAGGACGAGAGGACCAAACTTGAGCCGAAGACGAGGCGATGCGTCTTTGTCGGCTACGGTCGGGATGAGTTTGGCTATAGACTCTACGACCCAGTGGAAGGAAAGCTCTACAAAAGCAGGGACGTGGTGTTCGTCGAGGATCAGACCATGACCAACACTCAGGATTCCGAGACGCCTTCTGAGGCTGAGGAATTGCTTGAATTAGAGTCATTTTGCTTCGAGCAGTTTCCAAAGGACGTCGCAGAGGATCCAGTTATGGAGGAGCCGGTACATGGAGTTGCTCCCAACCTTGATCATCAGCCTGCTGATGGTGGTCAGGTTGTCCCTCAGGAGGATGAGCATGCCGGAGAGACAGTTCCTGAAGGGGAGGAGGCTGTCGGTATACAGCCAGTACCAGTGGTTCCTCTGAGGAGGAGTGACAGGGATCGTCGACCATCTACGAGATACTCACCAGATGAGTATGTGCTATTGACTGACGGGGGAGAGCCCAAAAGTTTTGCAGAGGCTATGGAAGACGAACACAGGCATGAGTGGATGGAGGCTATGCAGGAGAAGATGAGTTTCTTACACACCAATTCCACTTATGAGCTGGTGCGGTTGCCAAAGGGTAAGAAGGCTTTGAAGAATCGATGGTGTTCAAAGTGAAGCAGACGGATGATGCTACTCGCCCTCGATACAAAGCGAGGCTGGTAGTCAAAGGCTACGGTCAGCGGAAAGGCATGGATTATGATGAGATCTTTTCGCTTGTCGTCAAGCATTCGTCTATTCGGGTGGTGCTAGCATTAGCAGCCAGTCTCGACTTAGAGGTCGAGCAGATGGACGTGAAGACGACATTCCTCCACGGTGATCTTGAGGAGGAGTTGTACATGGAGCAGCCGAAGGGATTCTTTGAGAAGGACAAGTCACATTTGGTCTGCCGGTTGAGGAAGAGCTTGTATGGTCTGAAGCAGGCTCCGAGGCAGTGGTACAGAAAGTTCGAGTCGTTTATGGGGGAGCATGGTTATGCACGGACGACGTCGGACCACTATGTATTTGTGAGATATTTTGCCGATGATGATTTCATCATTTTGTTGCTCTATGTTGATGATATGCTATTAGTGGGTCGGAATGCCACTAGGATAGCGGAGCTGAAGTGCCAACTGGGCGCGGCCTTCTCTATGAAGGATTTGGACGCAGTGAAGACTATTCTTGGGATGAAGATCAGCCGAGAGAGAGAGTCCAAGCTGCTACACTTGTCCCAAAAGAAGTACATTCATCGGGTACTTCAGCGTTTCGGTATGGACGGGTCGAAGAAAGTGAGTTGCCCCCTTGCGGCTCACTTTAAGCTCACTGAGGAGCAGTGTCCATCTACCGAGGACGAAAAGGAAGATATGGAGCGGGTTCTATATGCCTCAGCTGTGGGGAGCCTTATGTATGCTATGGTGTGTACGAGGCCAGATATTGCTCATGCAGTTGGTACGGTTAGCAGGTATCTTTCAAATTCTGGAAGGGTACATTGGAGTGCGGTCAAGTGGATTCTACGATATCTTCAGGGTACTGCTGGTTGGAGACTTTCCTTTGGTAGTGACGAGTCAAAGCTGGTTGGGTATACCGACGCTGATATGGCTGGAGATGTAGACACGAGGCGATCGACTTCGGGCTACGTGATGATGTTTGCGGGAGGAGCGGTGTCATGGCAGTCGCGGATGCAGAAGTGTGTTGCCTTATCGACGACAGAGGCAGAGTACATTGCGGCGACGGAGGCTTGTAAGGAGCTGTTGTGGATGAAGAAGCTGCTGCAGAAAATGGGACTGAAGCAAGAGCAGTATACTTTGCTTTGCGACAGTCAGAGTGCTATTCACCTTGTGAAGAATCAGACGTTTCATAGCCGGACCAACACATCGAGACTCGGTATCATTGGATACGGGATGTGGTTGAGAAGAAGGATGTGGAGCTTGAGAAGGTTCATACAGATGACAACGGAGTGGATATGTTCACGAAAATTCTACCAAGGGGGAAGTTTGAGTACTGCAGGCAGATCGTCGGAATGACGATATCCTCCCCATAGTTGTGAAGGGGGAGATTTGTTGGAGTGGGTGGGGTTCCCAACCTATGTGGAGAAGACCCCGGAGTGCGACGAGCGCCATTCGTGTGTCGAAGAAGCTCGGGAAGTAGGCAACTAGGAGTTGCTACTGCTGCTCCTAAGGGAGGTTCTGGACTGGGTCTGCCGAGTTCGGCCCGAACTCGGTCCCAGGCCGAGTTCTGGCCGAACTCGGTCTGGCTGTTCCAGAATGTTGGCGTTAGGTGCTGGATGCCCAACACAGAGTTTTGGCCGAACTCTGTGTCATCCGGGCTGATACGGGAATTTGGGTGATTTTTTACTACTGGATCTAATCCAACGGTCCAGGTTGGTTGCGGGATTGGAGAGTTAAGTTGGGATTTCCAAACCCTAATTCATAATGCAACGCAACGCAACGTAACACAACTTGGAGAGAGATGAAGGAGGCAAGAGTGCCATTACAACTTCGGAAGAGAAGGCGGAGGATTGAAGGTCGTTTTCGAAGGAGATCGTGTTTCGGGTAATCTCTACTCGTCGTTCTCGCTCTTCGTAGCCTTGTAATCATTGTTCTTACTTCTGAGTGTTATGGGGATCTGATTTGGATCGGGAGGAGTTTGTAGATGGTGTAATTCTTCTATTCCATTAGTGGAGGCTTCTCAGGGTTGGACTCCGATCGTCCCGTGGTTTTTCCCGCAAGGGTTTTCTACGTTAAAAATTCTCTGTGTCTGCGTGGATTGTTTTGTGTGGTTTTTTTTGGGTTCGTGCGTTTGTATTGCTCGGTCCTCTCGCAGGTACTCTCCGGTTTGGGGAAAGGTTTCCGCGTTTCTTTTCCAACACCACTTTCTCTAAGTAACATCCAGAATTAGCTTCTTGAAAACCTTTTCAAAGGAGTTTCTTGTTATTTTATGCTTATATGGCTACATTCAATATAAATGTACAGAGTCAGACATGTATGATAAATATTTCTCATTTTATGAGAAATTGCTGACAAAGTGGAAACAGTCGTTTCTCCTCACTGTAGACATTTATTTTTTCTTACTGTTAAACATTTGCTTGCCTAGCAACTAATATTCCTAACCGACAAATATTACTTGGTCGACCAACAAATATTCCTCACTATTAAATTTTGTTCCTCTTCAAACAAAAGGATTGAGTGCTTAAACATATAATTGCCTAGTTATTGTTAACGATTCTTTATTTTCAACAAATATTCCATTGAAAAATTGCTAGCCCAATATATATTCATATATAGTGCTCCTTTGTAACCTCTTTCTTCTAACATACAAATTGCTTACTGTCAAATACATTGGAATATTACGTGTGTACGAATATTCATGTCAAACGTTGCCGACCTATATTAACAATATATTGGCCTTTAATTTTCTATTGTTGATTTAGATACAAATTGCTTAATTTGTTTACCAAACTTACTTTAGAAATAATTTTGCCTACTGTACCAAGCTTTGTTTAGCAACATTTTTTAGCAAAATTTGTTGTCACTTATTATTTTGTCACCATAAAGCAAAGTTATTTGCTGCCTTCAAACAGTTTTTTATTTTGTTTGCTGTGCTCAAACCATTTTTCCAGCATATACTAAATTTGTCTTCTAGCAAAGTTTGGTGTATTCATACTAAATTAGTTTATCCATATAAACTAAGATTGTTAAACAATTTGTCTTTTAGCAATTTTTCTCTACTACTAGTAAGTGTCTTTAAGGAAATTGTTAGACAAAAACAATTTCTACTAGACATTTTTTGTTAGAAAATTGTTAGATAATTTTGCTAGATAATCTTCATATATATTGTCAACAATTTTTGTACTACTAGTTATTGTTAGACAATTTTCTTATTCAATTGTCATCATTTAAGATGCACATTGTTTAATAAATCTTGGCTAAATATTGCTTAATATTTGTTAATTGTCATATCAATAACAAATATATTGTTATTTCTAATATATAACTATTGTAGCCTCATAAGTCTGTTTCTATAAATTGACACATTAGATAAACATTATTCTGTTAGTATCTTGTGCCAATAGTAGTTGGGTAATTTCTTTTACTCAATATTTCAATTTAGGCTAAATTAAACAATATAATGATATAGTAAGATTTTTTTAATTTTAAAGTTCTAAAGTAGAGATTTAATTTGTTTGGGAACAAGCTGAAAGGACCCTTCTGTCAAAAAGACGTAAATCGTCTAAGCGACCGGTTCTTAAGCGTTCCTAGTGGACCTCCGTTTGCTGGGATCCGGCCCCTACAGCTAACCCAACCTTATCGAAACTTGAAAACTAAAAGTTTAAAGATCTATTACTAAAATCATTTGAATTGTCCATTTTTAGCTTAAACCATTGTGAGACTCGTCTCACAGTATTGGTATTTATATACGGATACGTATTTGTAGTGTATTTCGTATTTTCTTGGTTTTCGTAATGCTTTAAAATTTTTCCTAACTTATAGATTTTTTCCTTGGCCGGCATACCGCTAGTATACCGGTGTATACCGACGGCATACCGTCCAGACAGATTTTCCACATTTTAAATATTTTCGATTTCAGATATTTTCATGAATAGTGTTTCCGATATTTTCGTGAATAGTATTTTGGATATTTTGATGAATAGTATTTAGATATTTTCGTGAATAGTGTAGATGCACCATATTACCCATTGGATATTTGGTTTTGTTTGGATGGTTAGAATTGACTTAGATCTTCACATGGATCACCATCCGACGCCTAAGATCAATTCTCCCTTCTATATATACCATTTCACTTTCTCTCTCCTCTCTCTTTTCATTCTCTTCACTCTCTCTTCATTTCTTCTTCCCTTCTCTCCCCCTTGGAGCTTTCCAAGAGCTTGACCTTGAGGCCTTGGGTGTGGTGTCTAACCCCCCTAGGAGGAGGAGTAGAAGATTAGGCTTGGAGCTTAACCTAGGCAAGTACATCTTGCCAAATCTTGAACAAAAATATTTTTGTTGTCATTTTATTTTTCCTTGGTAGTAAATACTTAGAATTGTACTAAACTCATTTTGTAAAATATGTTTTTCTCATGATTCTCGTATATATGCATGTTTCCAAAATTTGTTTAAGCAAGGTTTTGATTTTCTATTAAAACCCAATATGGACTTAGTAGAAAACTTGGTACCAAGAGTGATACTAGTGTTACCATCATGTATCTTGGTCACATATACATATATGAGGCCCTCACATAGTTTGTATGTCATGGATTTTGAGTTTGGTGGCAATCGAAACCCGTTATGGTGCCCCGAAAACCTTTTTTTGGAGTATTTTGAGGTATTTATCTATCAAATCTTTGAATTTGTGAAAACTAATACTCCCATGTTGTAGGGAATTAAATTTCATGCGATTTTGACTTTTGAAAATCCGAATTTCGATTTAAAACGAAGTTTTTATAGCCGAAACAAGTTTTGAGTTTTCAAGAATCAACTTTCTGTGACGGTTCGAAAAATCCGTCAGAAATCGCGGAAATCCGTCGGAAAATCCGAACTTGCACCACAAAACTTGCTGTGACACTTCGAAAAATCCGTCGGTAATCCGCAGTAATCCGCCGGATAATCCGGTTAGACTGTTTTTGTTTGTTTTTTTCCGTTTCTGTCCGTTTTGTCCGTTTTTGATTTTTTTTTTTCGATTGTAATGAATTCTTAACATGATAAGATAATCTTGTTGTCACGACCCGCACCCTAGAGTTAGGGCATGAAAACATAACAACGCCCAGCCTACGCCGCAGTGTTGGCGGTAGAACGCTGTCCTAGGTCTCAATGCATCTAACAGTATAAGACTAAACAGTTTATACTCCCCGAATGGGGGTGACATAGCAGAATGTAAACTCAATCACATCTAAGGTAGAGCATAAAGGAAGATAGATAAAACATGAAATCGAAAAGAGATACAACAGATAGAAGTCTAAGTGTCTAAGATACAAACTCAGAATACTTCTCAAAACTCAAATACAGTAATCCATAAATACAACTCAAGATGACTGAAAATAAACTATAAGCAAAAACCCTAGCTATCTATGCAACCTCTACTGTCTCCTCTAGGCTAGCAGGCAACCTCCAGGCTATCTGTAAAATTTATCAACGGGTTCAGTCAGGACTGGAGCGAGCACAGTACATCTCAACAGATCATAGCAGGTTAGAAAATATAATCATGCAGTAAAGTAAGATACATGATCTGAAGGAAATACAGTATGTAACAGAGAAAGAGAACTGTAATAGAAATATCTACTAAAAGTAGAGAGCTAACAGTGGCTAGTGAGTCAGAGTACAATATAAACATGTGAATGGCATAGGAGATTCTGGGAACTATACTATGGAGTGATTCTGAGAACTGCACTACTTGGATATTATTCACATGTTTACTTCTACTCCCACGTACCCCCAATCAATACACAAGGATCCAACCAGGTTATGTTATGATTCCATGTAAAGGCCCACAAGGGGTGATACATGGATAGCCCATAAATGGGTGATTCTAGGAATGCCCACAATAGGGTGATTCTGGAAATGCCCATAAATGGGTGATTATGGGAAGACTCTGTGATCATGAGAGTACATGTCACAAGTGATCGAAGAACCGTGAAGCATAGTGATACACCATGTAAGTGAAATACACAGAACATGTAGTATACGATGCTCCTTGAGGGGATAACATCTCAAGAAAGGATCCATATAGTACTAGTCCGTGTTACCAACGTGACAGCATCAAGTATAGTAATCTAAACCAGGAAAATAATTCTAACATGATATGAAATAATCAGAGAATGTACTCGCCTGATATCTGAATGTCCAAGGTAAAGATACTGTCCGAGGAGAGGTGTTTGGCTCCTAATTAAAACAGCACAAGTCACAACATGTCCAGAAGGGTAATATAAAGCACTACAATGCATTCTACATGAATCTAGGTCAAACTAGGCCAAAGTCAACCCTTGGTCAACTCTGGTCAACTGCACTAGTCAAACTAGGTCAAACTAGGTCATGTCCTAACCCAGCAAGTCTTACTAGGCCTAACCAAGACTATCCTAGCAAGCACACATCAATACAAGGCTATACAAGCCAAGATACACCCAACTCTATATAGCATGCAATTATTCAATACTCAAATAGGCAAGAATTCACATTGGATATACACTAGGTAATCAATTACTTTAAGCTATATATGTCTACACATATATACACATGCATATATTGGTATTCAACATTAGGTCTATAATCATGGCATTTCAAATGGTTATATAAACTTATATATTACAACACAATATGCTAACATTTATATAATATACATACATAGCTAAGTTAACTATATTCATAAATACTTATTTAAGAGGCTATGTGTGTGTATGTGAACATGGCAAAGGGGCAAGTGAGGGTTAAATGGGCATACATAGTGTATACATATCAAAGAGTGTCAAAGTATAAGTGAACAAAGTGTCAAGTGTGATAGTGTCAACATAGTGTAAAGGGTACATGAGGTAATATAGGATTTGTGTTAACATAGAACATTATATCTCATTAACTTGTATATTGCATACATTACATCTATTATTATATTACATTTATGCTTGCATTCATTCATCATTCATTTATTCTCTTGCACTACTATATGCACCATACATTACATACTATGGAACCTACATATTCATTACAAGCCATACTTATACATGCTTACATTAGATATGATACTTATACCTCATACATCATTTATTTAAACATTTACTCATGCTTGCATTCTCTATTTAATTACATAATGTATATACATTAACATGGGTTAAAATCAAATAGAACATTATGTTTCACACAAGGGTGCACAAAATGCATATACCGAATAGTAACTCCTACTAATAATCAATATTGTATCATCTCAGCATGAATTAAAATCTAGGATTAAATTATGTTATAGATCTATGTGTTAGCTTTCCGAAACTTCAAACGGATCGCGTTTTCGTTTCCGAAAACTCCCGGAATCGCGAAAACACCGAGAACGCGTTTGTCTTTCGTACAGCTGACACTCAAATAATTCTCCAGAAAGTTACAGAGAGAATTAGACCTATTAATACATGTTTTTGGAAAGCTAACTTCAATACGCTTCTTTTAAAAAAAACGAGAGATTAAACCGAGCTTTGAGCTAGAAGTTATGCCATTTCTAAGTTAGGGCTGAAATTAAAAACGTGGATAAAAATCATGACGGATTTGGGTAGTTTGAGACAAAAGAACACAAGTATATAACATAATATATCAAGAACTTACTCTCTACACTAATATATATATATATATATATATATATATATATATATATATATATATATATATATATATATATATATATATATTGTTAGTCCCGGGGCTTGATCAAAGATGAAAAAATAGATGCAATCGAGATCTGAAATGTCCCACAAAACTTTGCAGAGAGCAAACTCAAGATCTACGATGGTACAATAAATCAAATAGCCAAATTACAATATGAAGGAGGGAAAAAAGAGAAGAGAAGATCTCTCGTTCTTTCTTGCAAACGTGTTGCAATTGGGACAGAACGAGTTACAATAAAACTAGAGAGAGATGAGAAGAAGAACAATGCTGGGGTGTCAAAACACCGTTGCTCAAAGCAAGATTCGCCCCACACGATCTGCTTCCAGGAACCAGCAAGTTGAATAACTTGTGGAACGCTCGATGTCACCTCTGTTCTGACTCCTCGGATGGACTTGCAATGGCGGCAGCAGCTCTCTCTCTCTCTTTCTCCTTTTCTGACTTGTATTTTCGTAGTAGTCACAAAGGAGGCCAGAAGAGAGTATTTATAGAGAGAGGGGGGGAAACCCTAGCCGCCTCTTCAGTTATGGAAAGATTGAATCAAATCACAAAAAGATAGCAACGAATTAATTCTAATCCCACAAAGATAGGAACTGAATTAATTCAAATCCCACAAAGATAGTAACGAAATTAATTCAAATCCCACAAAGATAGTATCTGAATTAATCGCATTGATTCACCCTTTCCATAACCGATTTGAAATCTGCAAAGTCAGCGTAGCCCTCCATGCGGCAGCAGCAGCAGCAGCCTGGCCGCATGGACCGCATGGACCGCATGTGCCGCATGAGCCGCATGGACCGCATGAGCCGCATGAGCCGCATGGACCGCATGGACCGCATGAGCCGCATGGTCGCATGAACCGCATGAATCGTATGGCCGCATGAGCCGCATAAAGACCGCATGACTGCTGACGTGCTAAGTGCAAAGTGCGCCAACAAAACGTCACATTACGCCTCATGAGCCCATGAGCCCGAGTCCGAGTCCGAGTCCGAGTCGCTAAGCCCCTTTGGGGCTTAGCTCCAAGTGGAACTAATCCAAGAGAATGACAAAAGCATTAATGCTTAATCCTTGGAGCCTTATTCTTACCTCCTAGTAAAATCACCCACATGGTTCCCTCCTTAGGGTCACCACCCCATGTGCATCTCTCAACAACACACCCAAGTATATATGTTGAGATAACTCATGGTACTTTTCCAATGTGGGACTAAAATTTTACAAGGCATGTTGAGAGCAAGCTCTCTCCATGTAAATAAAGCACCAACAATCCCCCACATATCACAACATATATATGTGTCCAGGGTTGAGCGTTCCCCACAGTAACTGTCCATTTTGCATTAGGATAGATATCGCTGACGACTTGAATCTTCCCGCATGGGTTAAATAACAATGTGATACAAGAATGGACTACGCCTTGAATTCTGCACCACAATTGCAATTCTTTCCACTCACAAAGTGTAGTTACGTGTGCTTCTGGCTGCACATTAAAGGCCCTGTGCCAGCCTGGTTTCAGTGTATAATTTTGGGCGTCTACAAGTTTACCCTCAAGAGACGGCCTGATATCTCTTTTCATACACTATAGGTGAGTTCTTTATTAAAGAGATATGGCATGAAGCCTTGCGCTTCCTTGCGGTGCTACGCCGCGATGACATGGCCTGAAGCCGAGGCATTACCCCTACTTGGGAACCTCATCGTAGTGTCATACTACTGTAGCATGAGGTCACAAGCCTCTTTGTAGTGCCAAACTACCCAGCATGAAGCCTAAGGCTTCCTTGCGGTGTTACGCCGCAACGACATGGCTTGCAATGCCGAGGCTTTATCCCTACCTGGGTACCTCATCGTGGTGTCGTGCCACTGTAACATGGGGCCATCCTCCCCTTTGTAGTGCTGTCTACAACTCTTTAATTACGTCATACAGCATTAGGCTACCTGCCTATTTGCGGTGCTACGCCGCTATGACTTGGCTTGCAAAGCCGAGGCATTACCCCTACCTGGAAACCTCATGGTGGAGTCATCCCACTGTAGCATGGAGTTTTACTCCTTGTAGTGCTGCTCTACCGTGCTTCCTGTAAAGCACACCAGACATTCACTCTGCCTGAGAACTCATTAAGGCGTTTAAGCCATCCTTCCACAGGATCTGTTTTTCCGCAGAAAAATACATAGTAGACAACAGTGGTTATGGGTCTGTATCCCTTCCATGTTCCATAGAACAAGTACCCACCGTTACCTGATAGTTTTCCAGTCAGTGATCTTCCTTTGAACCCAAAGTTAGATGCCTAGTAGATTTCTCTTTGAACTAATAGCATAAAACTTTATGGTAGGATTACAAAGACACACTATCAGAATGCCTTCAAGCCCATTTTACAAGCTGTGTCTTCGACCAGCTGGCGCTTGAGGCCCTTTGTGAACAGATCTGCCAGGTTCTCCTGACTCCGAACATCAACCACTGCAATTACACCTCTTTTGATAAGATCGTGTACTGCCCTGTGCTTCAACCGCACAGTCCTCTTCTTTTCGTTGAAGAGGTCATTTGATGCCACCGCCGCAGTCGCCTGGTTGTCACAGTATATCGGTATCGCCGGTATCTGAGCCCCAACCACTGGAAGATCATACATGAGCTCTCGAAGCCATTCTGCTTCATCTGCTGCAGTTTCAAGTGCATAGAATTCAGATTCCATGGAGGAACGAGAGAGTATTGTCTGCTTCTTCGACTTCCACGATATAGCAGCTCCACCCAAGGAAAAAACATATCCACCTGTGGATCTCTCGCTTTCCACTTCTGAACACCAGCTAGCATCACTGAAGCCTTCCACTACTGTCGGATATCCGTTGTAGTGCAGTGCATATGTCTGAGTCTTCTTGAGATATCTCATAACCCGTTTCACAGCTTTCCAGTACTCAATGCCTGGATTGCTCGTGAAACGACTCAGCATTCCCACGGCGAAAGCTATGTCAGGCCTTGTGGCAGTAGTAGCATACATCAAACTCCCGATTACGCTTGCATACTCCAGCTGCCTGACGTTTTCCCTCGAGTTTGGCTTCAGCTTCTGATCACACCTGTATGGCGTATCGATCCCTGGAAGATCCTTATACCCATAGCGTGTGAGCATCTTCTCAATGTAGTGAGATTGTGACAGCGCTACTCCAGTGTCTGTCCGGATGATCTTAATGCCCAAGATGACATCTGCATCCCCCAAGTCCTTCATACTAAACTTGGTTGAGAGGAACTTCTTTGTCTCTGTGACACAGCCTATATCCGTACCTAGGATTAGCATATCGTCCACGTACAGACAAACGATGACTCCTCTTCCATCAGCGAACTTTGTGTAAACACATTTGTCCGTCTCGCTGACTCTGTAGCCGTTTGACCTAATAACTTTGTCAAACTTCTCAAGCCACATCTTGGGAGCTTGCTTCAAACCATATAATGATTTCACCAACTTGCAGACTTTGTCTTCAAGACCTTTGACGACAAATCCATCTGGCTGTTGCATGTAAATCTCTTCGGTCAGCTCCCCATTCAGGAATGCTGTCTTTACATCCATCTGATGTATCACCAACTTATGTATAGCTGCTAGAGCGATTAACATCCTGATGGTGGTCATCCGAGCTACTGGAGCGTACGTGTCAAAGTAGTTTATCCCCTGTTTCTGAGAAAATCCCTTGGCGACCAGCCTGGCCTTGAACTTGTCAATAGTTCCATCTGCCTTCATCTTCTTCTTGAAGATCCATTTACATCCGATGGGCTTTTCTCCTTCAGGTAGATCTACCAACACCCATGTGTTATTGGAGGTGATAGAGTCAAACTCGTCATTCACTGCCTCCTTCCAGAAGATAGCATCTCTGGTCTTCATCGCCTCATCATAGGTAAGCGGATCTGCTTCCACATGATAGGTGACAAAGTCATCTCCGAAATCTTTCGGTCTCCTCGCTCGCTTAGCTGACGGCTCTGCGAGTTCTGGTACAAGAGTTGTTTCATCAACAACAGCTTCTTCTTGGACTACTGGCTCATATGAGATTTCAGTCTCATTTGCACCTACATCATTTTCCGGAATGTCCGAAAGAACAATGTTTTTGTCTTTTGCAAACTTGTCTTCAAAGAATTCAGCATCGCGAGATTCGATGATATGATTTGATTCAATATCAAGAAATCTCCGAGCATCACTCTTCTCGGCATACCCCAAGAAGATCGCCTTCGTAGTCCTTGTCCCCAGCTTCTGAATCTTCAGATCTGGAAGCTTCACATACGCCAGACACCCCCACACTCGAATGACATTCAAGTTTGGTCTGACTTTGAACCAGAGTTCATGAGGAGTTACGTCCGAAGTTGCATATGGCACTCTATTCAGAATGAAAGTGGCCGTTAATGCAGCTTCTCCCCAGTAGCATTTTGAAAGACCTGCAATGAGCAGCATAGAATTCATCATTTCTGTTAATGTTCGGTTCTTCCTCTCTGCTACTTCCGTTGGATTGAGGAGAATATGGAACAGTAGTCTCGTATATGATTCCATGTTCTTTGCAGAACGATGCAAATTCATGAGACCTGTACTCCCCACCTCGATCACTTTTCAACCTCTTGAGTTGTTGTCCAGTCTGCCGTTCAGCTTCGGCCCTGAACTCTCTGAACTTCTCGAAAGCTTCGTCTTTGGACTTGAGCAAGTAGACGAACGCATATTTTGAGAAGTCGTCGATGAAGGTTATGAAATACTTTATCCCGGCCTTCGTGGAGAACTATTTGAAGTCACAGATATCGGAGTGCACCAACTCCAGAAGATCTGTGCTTCGATTGACCCGATGAAAGGGTTTCCTTGTGATCTTCGTCTGAGCACACACTTCACACTTCTCCACCTTACCCCCCACATTTGGAGATAAGTCCTAGACTAGACATTTTGTTGATTCTTTTACAATGAACATGTCCTAGTCTATTATGCCACAACTCAAGAGAATAATCCGAAAATGTAACTGCATTAATGTCATCAAACTGGTTGAAAAGCTGAATTTTAAACATTCCTTCGGTTTGATAAGCCTTCCCGAAGTATGTTCCCTTCTTGGACATAACCATCTGACCAGCGTTGATGTCCATCCTCAAGCCTGCGTTGCAGAGCAGGCTCCCAGAGATCAGGTTCTTGGCAATCGCAGGAACATGCTTCACACCTTGAAGCGTCAGAGTGTTCCCAGAAGTGAGTTTCAGCTCCACAGTCCCAATCCCCAGAACTTCAACTTGGGCCTGGTTCGCCATGACAACCTTCTCAGATATCGGCTGGTACGTGACGAACCATTCCTTGTCAGAACAGACATGGCAAGTCGCACCAGTGTCTATCCACCAGTCAGAGTCAACCTCCACAGTTGTGACCTGTCCGATCATAGCAACAATGTTAGAAACCAATGAAACCTTATTAGGCTCACCTTTCTCTGATTGTTTAGGCTTAGATCTGCATTCACTCTTGTAGTGGCCTTTCTTGCCACAATTGTAACAAGTCACGTGGGACTTAGTCTTCTGTTGCTTGAATGAAGGACCCTTCACTTTCAGATTAGTGAAGTCCTTCTTCTTGGGATGAGAAGCCGCATGCTTCCCCTTGGGATCCCTCGTTTGTACCAGATTGGCTTTAGCCAACTGTTTGGACAGAGTGTCCACCTTCTGTTGAGAACGCATCTCGTCCTCAACATGGATCTCTTGAAGTAGATCTTCCAAGCTAATGTCTAGCTTCTTTCTGTGCATCCTTGCATAGAAGGTACTCCATCCAGCAGGAAGTTTTTAGACGATCCCTCCGACGACAAACTTGTCGGGAAGGGGCATCTCTTCGTCTTCCAGTTTCTGACGCAGCTTCAGAAATTCTTTCACCTGTGGTAACATGGACTTTTCGTCCTCAAAGAGCAATTTGTGATATTTTTCGACCACAAACATTTTGCTCCTGTTCTTATCTTCTTCATACAGATTTTTCACAGACTCCCATATGTCTCTGGCAAGTTCCTTCTTTGAGTAGGATTCTGCCAGGGAGTCCTCCATAGCATTCAGGATGAGAAGCCTGTAGATGCTATTTTCCCTTCTCCACTTGGCCTGGAGTTTGGTAGCCACGTTGATGGCGGCAGTAGATCCATTGTCTGGAACAGAGGGTTCTTCCTTCAACAGAACATGATCAACGTCTTTCAGTTGAAGAGTTAGGTACACCTTTCTCTTCCAGACTTGATAGTGCTCTCCATCGAACTTTTCCAACTTGCAGAAGTCCGATTGGAGGAGCGAAGCATTAATGTTTTCCATCTATACGGATCTTGCTTTGAGATTGTTAGTCCCGGGGCTTGATCAAAGATGGAAAAACAGATGCAATCGAGATCTGAGATGTCCCACAAAACTTTGCAGAGAGCAAACTCAAGATCTACGATGGTACAATAAATCAAATAGCCAAATTACAATCTGAAGGAGGAAAAAAAGAGAAGAGAAGATCTCTCGTTCTTCCTTGCAAACGTGTTGCAATTGGGACAGAACGAGTTACAATAAAACTAGAGAGAGATGAGAAGAAGAACAATGCTGGGGTGTCAAAACACCGTTGCTCAAAGCAAGATTCGTCCCACACGATCTGCTTCCAGGAACCAGCAAGTTGAATAACTTGTGGAACGCTCGATGTCACCTCTGTTCTGACTCCTCGGATGGACTTGTAATGGCGGCAGCAGCTCTCTCTCTCTTTCTCCTTTTCTGACTTGTATTTTCGTAGTAGTCACAAAGGAGGCCAGAAGAGAGTATTTATAGAGAGAGGGGGGAAACCCTAGCCGCCTCTTCAGTTATAGAAAGATTGAATCAAATCACAAAAAGATAGCAACGAATTAATTCTAATCCCACAAAGATAGGAACTGAATTAATTCAAATCCTACAAAGATAGTAACGAAATTAATTCAAATCCCACAAAGATAGGATCTGAATTAATCGCATTGATTCACCCTTTCCATAACCGATTTGAAATCTGCACAGTCAGCGTAGCCCTCCATGCGGCAGCAGCAGCAGCAGCCTGGCCGCATGGACCGCTTGGGCCGCATGAGCCGCATGAGTCGCATGGACCGCATGAGCCGCATGAGCCGCATGAGCCGTATGAGCCGCATGGACCGCATGGACCGCATGAGCCGCATGGCCGCATGAACCGCATGAATCGCATGAGCCGCATATGAGCCGCATAAAGACCGCATGACTGCTGACGTGCTAAGTGCAAAGTGCGCCAACAAAATGCCACATTACGCCTCATGAGCCCATGAGCCCGAGTCGCTAAGCCCCTTTGGGGCTTAGCTCCAAGTGGAATTAATCCAAGAGAATGACAAAAGCATTAATGCTTAATCCTTGGAGCCTTATTCTTACCTCCTAGTAAAATCACCCACATGGTTCCCTCCTTAGGGTCACCACCCCATGTGCATCTCTCAACAACACACCCAAGTATATATGTTGAGATAACTCATGGTGCTTTTCCAATGTGGGACTAAAATTTTACAAGGCATGTTGAGAGCAAGCTCTCTCCATGTAAATAAAGCACCAACATATATGAGACACTATAGAACACATCTCCAATACAAAAATATGAGATTAAACATGTAATAATTCATTCATACATAACAACAACACATAGTGTGTCCAAATTTATGTTTTTTCCACATGGACACAACCACAACACAAAGGACACTCCTATGACCTCCAAATGGACACGAAATGGGCACAAATGGAGATACAACCATGGGGTCATTCCTATGGGTTCAAAATAGACCTATATGCATGAGGAAATGAAAAGAAGAAGGGATTTATACCTCCCGGTAGATCGAATTGAAGAAAAGTCTTCCCGGAGCGACACCGACACGTAGAGATTCCAAAAGGACACAAACGAGCTCCGAATCCTCCCAAACTTGGGTAGCTTCCTCCTTGGCTAGAATGGAGAAGGAAAGAAGAAGATTTGGTGGTGAAATGGAAGGATTTGGTGGAAAAATTGATAGGAATTGCTCTCTAAAAATTTGGGGAAGAACAAGAGAGAGAGAATGTGGATGAGAATAATGAAATAAACTTGAGCCTATCCACTCCCAAAGTGGCTGGCCATATGGGGCTATTTGTCCTATTATGGTAAGGTCCAAAATGCCCCCACTAACCTATTCTATGAGTATTAGGAAAGGGCTAATTGGTTGGGGCTAAATTAGTCATTCTAAAGTCTCTATTCACACTAACCTTATCCATAATAATTAGTCTAACCTCTAACTAAAATATTTCTATCATGTGGACTAAAATTAATATCATGTGGGCCATGCCTAACTAGTATGTGGGTCCCACTAGAGTCAAACTACCCCCGGGTTCCCGTTACAAGTCAGATTGAGATGAAATTCGAACCCGACTCAAATAATCCCAAAACAATATCATAAATAATAAAATAATATCAAAATAATTCAAAGAGGTCAAATGCAAAAATATCCTTAGGCCAAAAATGACATTAAAATATCATAATCACATGGTTAGGCTCTAGGTCAAACAGTCTCTAGAGTTTCACTAGCAAAACGTCAAAACCACAAATCATTGATTTAAATAATTTTAAAAATAATTTTAAATCACCAAAAATTATATCATGAATTAAATATCATTATTAAAATAATTATAAACATGAAATTTTAAAATTACCCTCATTTGGAAAACTGGGTGCTACAATTGCATAGTTAGAGAATGATTGTACACCCTATATACACTTGACACTAGCACATGTTCAATTATTTTTTATGAAACTTAGCTTTAATTATTCTTTTCCACATGCCATGATATGTCTTTTTGATAGATTCTTTCTTACAAGCTATGATAATTGTTACATATCTTCTTTGCGTACATGATAGTGGTCCGTCGTGGTACACTCTTCTTACATGTCTTCTTTGCTTACTAGATAGTGACCCGTCGTGGTGCACTCTTGTAGATGTCTTTCTTTGCTTACATGATAGTGGCCTGTCATGGCACACTCCCTATAGTGGCTCGTCGTAGCGCACTCCTATCTTCTTGTTTATTATATTTTCTTGTTGTGGCTTGTTATGGTGCACATTCTTGCTTTTGTCCAGTCTTACATGTCTCATGTCTAGGATGGATTCTGCGGAATGCCACACCCGGAATCTAACAAGAAAATGTTAAGGACTAAACAACTAGCTTGATTACTTAGATCATTGAGAATTTTCCAGTTACTTGTTGCCCCTTTGGTCTTGGCATTATATATATATTCTTGGTATTTGGAGCTATCTGTCATGATGAGCACACTTCCAGTGCACCGTCGAGTGTTACACCGGATACATTTGTCTCCTGGACGATGTACCCATTATTATATGTCTTAATGGTACATTTGTCTCCCGGGCGATGTACCACTACTATAGGATATATTTGTCTCATGGGCGATGTATCATCTACTATTACCATTGCTTATTTGGCTTGGACCATTAAGGTAGTCGCAGGCAGGTGCTGGACTTGGAATTCTCAGACTTGCATTTGTTAGTAATTAGGATTGTGACAACCCTAGTTAGCTAATGTATAAAGTCGTACTCATTGCTTGGCCGTGACTATTGTATGGAGTCCAGTCTAGCTAGCTTGTCTAGGCAGTGTCCGGATTTGTTTATTTTCAGTACATCTTTGTTTATGCTTTACTTTTGCCGGTAAATGATTAGATACTAAAGTTCTGTTCAGGAGAAGGGTTACAACCCCGGTCCTTGTTTCGTTTACGGGTTGTAACTTGGGTTTCGGAATAGTTTCTAAGTTATCTTATCATTTGTCGTTCAATATAGTTATCTTACATGTTCCAGTTACTTTACATGCTCATATGTTCCAGTTATCTTACATGCTCACATGTTCCAGTTACTTTACATGCTCACATGTTCCAGTTATGTTACATGCTCACATGTTCCAGTTACTAACATGCTCACATGTTCCAGTTATCTTACATGTTCCAGTTACTTAACATGCTCACATGTCCAAGTTGTCTAACATGCTCACATGTCCCGTCTACTCAACATGCTCACATGTCTAGTTTATCTTTCATGTTTACATGCTTCCTTTTTCTTACATGTACACAGTTTAAATTATGTCACATGTCCTTTACCTTATGCTACATGTTGCTTTACTTATTGTCTTTTCTATTCTCGGGATAAGTGCATTGGTAGAGCACAAGTCTCGATTTGCTTTTACTTATTTCTGTCTCTATCCGTTGCTATGATTTGCATGCTGGTTTTAGTTCATAGTTTGGCTTCCTTTGTGGTACTTGCTATTGGGGGTCTGACCCCACTGGTTTTGTTTGGCTAGATCTGATAGAGGTGCCAGGAGGATCTTCCGTACCTTTCACTCGTTGGTGATTATCCAGAGCACCAGAGTACCTTAGTGGGTTTTCTATTTCATTCTCCTACTAGTTATGTACATTATTCTTTTATGGCGTTTAGCCTCCGAGCACGTGTTTAGCTCGTGTTTTGGACTTGACATTTAGCCTACGGGCCAGAACATGATTTACGTATTCTAGACTATAGCTAGAGCTTATCATGTATGACTATTACTTATACTAGTCTTCACTCTGTATTACTGGCTTCATGATCATTGATATATGATAGTTTGGGACGCTTTACTATTTTATATTCCAGTTGATCTTACTTCTTGTATATTGTTTACTGCCTGTGATTGAGATACCTAGGATTGCTTGACCTAGGATCGACTGTTGGCTTGTAGTAGTAACCCCCATCTATACAGCTTATACGTTATTTCGGAGTACTGGAGTACTTTGGTATACGTGGCTGGCCTGGTCCGTCCCTACTTGCCAGTATTCTGGTTCTGGAGCGTGACAACCATCTTTATTGAGTAAATAATCTCTGCAGACTTTAGAAACCAATTTGTAAGTTCTAAGTGACTTGGGACAGAAATCAGATTAGGTTGAAGTCCATAGCTATATCTGACTCCATAGCTATACAAAATTGTAATGGAGGCAAATAAAGTAGTTTTCTCTAAAAATGATTTGTTTGTGGGAAAATGATTTGTGAAAGATGGACTATTTATTTTGAGCACTATGAATAAATTTAAGATCCTTCTTTTGTTGCAAATATCGAATCCTCAAATGTTTGACATGGTAGATTAGGTCATGTGAACGTAGTATCTATTAAAAGGATGATGAACTTAGATCTTATTCTCAAGTCTCCTATAGATGATGAACACAAATGTGGGATTTTTGTTCAAGCCAAACATACTAGATTGCCTTTCAAATTTGTCCATAGGGATTTTGAACTCCTAGAACTTATCCACAATGATGTTTGTGATTCCAATAAGGTTTTGACCTGAGGTGGTAGGAAATACTTAGTTACTTTTATAGATGACCATTCAAAGTATTGTTACACGTATCTCCTTAAGACAAAAAATGAAGTTCTAGACAGATTTAAGGTCTATAAGTCCGAAGATGAGTACCAGTTAGATAAAAAGATTAAGATTTTTAGATCAGATCGTGGTGAAGAGTATACCTCAAGTAAAATGACTAATTTCTGTGAAGAACACTAAATTATTCATGAGGTTAACGCTCCTTATTCACCACAGTCCAACGGAGTTACTGAAAGGAAGAATCGTACTCTGTTAGACATGGTCAATGTCATGCTTCTCAGCTCAGGTGCTCCTGATAATCCTTGGCAAGAAGCCCTTTTGTCAGCCTGTTATATCCCTAACAGGATACCTAGTAAGACTAATGATAAAATACCTTATGAGTTATGGAAAGGTCGAGCCCCTGGGATTAATTGCCTAAATGTTTGGGGATGTCGAGCTAAGGTAGGGATTCCTGAACCTAAGAAGAGGAAGATAGGACCTAAAACTGTTGATGCTGTGTTCATAGGATATGCCCTAGACAGTAATGCCAATAGATTTTTGTAACCCATTCTGAAGTAAATGAAATCTCTAACAACATGATTATAGAAGCTAGAGATGCAGTTTACTTTAAGAATATTTTTTCCTTCAAGGATAGAACCCCTTCATCTTTCTCTAACCCTTCTCTTATTCCATCTACTAGTTCTCATGATCAAATACCTAGGTCTCAAACTGAACTAGTCATAAGACCTAGAAGGAGTAAAAGAGAAAGGATTGAAAAGAATTTAGGAGCCCTCAACTTATGAAGAAGCTATAACTTCTCTTGATGCCCCTTTCTGGAAAGAAGCTATTAACAATGAGTATAACTCTATTATGAATAACAATACTTGATTTTAGCACATCTTCCTTTAGGTAGCAAACCCACAAGTTGTAAGTGGATCTTCAAAAACAAGCTTAGAGCCAATGGTATCATAGAGGAATACAAGGCAAGAATAGTAGCCAAATGATTTACCCAGAAGAAAGGATTAGATTATTTTTTATACCTACTCACCTGTAGCTATAATCTGTCACGACCCGCACCCGGATATACGGGTACGAATACGTGGGCCACGTCCAGCCTACGCCGCAGTATCGGTGGTACAACGTTGTCAAGTATACTATACTAACTACAATATCTAAAGATCCATAACTAGAAATGTACTCATGTCACATCACGAAAACTAAGGAAGATAAGACAAGAAATAATAACAATATCACTAGAACAACTAGAATCTACAATAATTATAAGACATGAAAGATAAAGAAGGAACAACAAGACTAACTAAGGATAACTACCAGGCAACTCACATAGAAGAATAGTAAGATCCACCTCAACTAGCAACATCATGAAGTCCAATACTGAGGGTACAACTACTCCTAAAATTTTGTCAACATATCCGATCAGGATGGAACGAGTACATATATCTCATAACAGATCTCAAGATAGAATAAAAGCTATAAGACTGTAAATAGAGCATATACAATAAAATCATGGAGTGTACATGTATGTATCATGGCATGGTAAGCTGTAAAGCTAGAGCTAGAACAGGAAAAATATAACTGATCATGGTATGTACACAAATCAAGGTAAGCCATATATCCAATGTGTGTGAGTAGTAGTTTCAACTTGTGATCGGCTTGGGTACCTGTCGAGAACTGGCCTGGCAAGTCATAAGTGCGATATATGACTCACACTGTTCAAGAATGCAAGGGGATATGATCACATGCATACGCTACTACTCCCCCTACCCCTACTGGTAGAATGGATCCAAACAGGACACGTCACTGCACGGGATTCTAATGAGAAGGGAGCTAATCTTCTCTAGAATCAGTGACCATATATTGAGCAAGAGCTACAAGGGAGCTTGCACAATACATCCCAACCTAAGAAGGAGAAACATCTCTCGTCGGAATCCAGGAATACCAATCCGTGAGAACCATGTGTCAGAAATAAGCATATCTACACTAAGTACATGAATCATAACAGTTATCATAAATTGGAAAAAAGTTATCAGAGAATGTACTCGCCTGCGATCTAGTGGAATATGTCAACTGAGTCCTAGAACAGTACCTCGAGGACCTATAGATGGAATACCGTATCAATATAAGGGTTTGGAAGTAAAATCAAGTCATACCAAGTCAAACTAGGTCAAGGCAAGTCAAAGCAAGTCAAACTGGATCAATCTAAGTCAATGGTTGACTTACAGTTGACTTTGGTCAACTGGTCAACTCTTGTCAACTCTAGGCCAAACTTAACTAACGTTGACTAACAGTTGACTTTGGGTCAACTGGTCAACTCTGGTCCTGTTCTAGTCAATTTTAGGCTATAGTTGACTTTTGGTCAAAATAGTCAACTGTGGTCAACCATGGTCAAAACTAGTCTAACCTAGGTCAAATGTTGACTCTACTTCGACGTTCAGTCAAAGCAGTCAACCATAGTCAAACAGGGTCAAGGTTAGTCTCTATAAACATCTACAGGGTCAACACATTCATTTTCAGTGATTGGGAAATCACTGAAATCGATAGATCTCAAAATACCACAAAAGGAGAAGGATTATAATAATAGGGTAAAAACCTACAGATGTTTTCGGATGATAAAATAAATATCACCAACGTATCCAGAATGGTCAAAATAGCTAGTATAGCCTGTCCAAAAGTCCAGTTTGGACACAGGGGCAAAACAGTAATTTTGGGCCAAAATGATATCCGCCGTTGGACACACTTTGCACCGAAAAACGTGCCAAAATAAAAGTACACAAAACCTAACATATTATATGTTCATGAATCCAGAATGACGATACGAATCCAATGGTATATCCAGAATTGGATTCCGTTGACCCGATCTCAAATTGGTCCGTTGACCAGGACATTAAAATTTCGATTTGTACGAAAAAGCGTGTCGGAGCTAATGTCCTCAAAACTCAGCAAATTATATGTCCACGAGTCCAGAATGAGGATACGAACTCAACGGTATATCCGGAATTGGATTCCGATGAGCCGAACTCAAAATGACCCGTTGACCAAGAAAGTGGGACCCGCTTTGCACCGAAATGCGTGCCAGGGCCCACGTTCTCCAAATCAAGCAAACTTTATATGAAAACATGCCAGAACGATGCCACGAGTCTACTGGTGGTGTCAGAAATTGAATCCGGAGTTCCGGGTTCAAAAATGAAATTTTACAAGTGCAACACTAAGAATTCGAACGGCCAACTTTGGCGTCGAATTCGACTGACCTAACAAGCTCAAACTGAAATGAAATCTAAAGGGGGCAGGAAGAGGGTTATAACAGCTTCGCACAGGAACTGGTAGCGCACCAACCGGAGCTGCGACGACGAAGATACGAACCAGCGAAGTTGGCGTCACGAAACTGTCCAAAAACAGTTCAATTTAAAACGTCAACTTGGTGGCCAGTTTTGATGTATCAAACGACGAAATTAACTGGTAAAATTTGAGAAGGATGAAGGGGTATATACCAAGATTGTGACAGAGCGAAGAAATCTTCGATCCAACGGTCGGATTGTCCAAAAAATCGGCACGAAGTTGCTGTCCCGGAGCGAACTTTCTGAAATTCGTCCGCGCACGCGTCGACGGGATTTCGTCCAAAATGCACGAGACGCCCATTTAACGCGTCGGGGAGGGCGACGGTGCACCCGGGGGGGGGGGGGGGGGTCGCCGGAGCTCGCCTGGGCTTGGGGTGGCCGACGGCGGCGGCGGTTGGTCGCGGCGGTGCGCCAACCGCGGCGGCTCGCGCGCGCTGTGGTGGCGCGCTGCTGCAGCGGTTGGCTGTAGTTGCAGCAGCTGCTGCACGGCGGCGCGGCCACGGCGCGGTAGGGCTGCATCGGCGGCGGGGTGGAGCTCGGTGTCGGGATGGGCCTCGCGTGGGTGGTAGTTCGGCTGGTGAAGGGCTCGGCCATGGAGGTTGGTGAAGAAGAAGAAAAATGTGGAGGAGGTGGTGGTGATGATGCATAAAGAAGGAGGAGGAGATGGGTGATTGTAGAAGCATGGAATTTCAGAACCAGAAAGTCTATGCGCCAGACTACATGCGCCAGAGCTTGGACAAAGTATTTCACAGCAAAAAGCAACAAATATAGACATTGAAAGAGGACTTTTTATTTAACATATAAAAGTCTATTACATGTCTAAGAAAGACTGTACAAAAGAGAATTTCTACAAAGAAAAGATCCTAAGTCTACAGCCAGCAGCCAACATGCGTCCTCAAGTAGGCGCAGCAATCAACATGTGCCCTCAGCCAGGCGCATCCGACCATGCGCCCTCAGCAAGGCGCATCCTTTCAGCAGCTCAGTTATGAGCATCCTCAGTTATGTGCATCCCTTCGGCAGCTCAGTTATGTGCATCCCTTCAGCAGCCCAGTTATGTTCCGCGCTTCCAGTCAGGCTCACCGCCGTCAAAATGCTTCGACTAATGAAGCATTTATTGAGCAGAACGAGGGTGGCAATCAACCCTCTAGCCGAGGAAGGGAAAAGAACCACAAGCCAACATGTGGCCAGGGGAGGCTTCGAAAGAGCCTCCAAAGGCCAAGGAAGACCGTGATCGAAACTGCGGCTAAAGGAGCAGCTTTCTACACAACCAGAATGGGCGACACCCATTTTGAAGGAAGAAAGAGCCCCCAAAGCCGCAGTACCGCCATTCCGATCTGCGGCTCTTCCTGCACAACGAAGACGAGGCCCGAGCATCCCTATCTTTGGATGCAACAGGCACCTTCCGCCTGCCCCGGAAGCCCTCGACTCTGACTTTTTGATGTAACAGTCACCGTCAAGTGCATCAACGAAGACACTGCATCGCATCTTCACCCTCGGGAGCATCTCATCAACAGAATGCATTCGAGTACATAAGTTCATGTCGGAAAGATGTGAGAGAACGAGAAGCAAACCCTCTCTCCATGCCACTATTTATAGGCCGGGCAAATCAAACCCATGCGCTAAGTGGATGGCTCTTCGAATTCCGTTCAATGAATTTGCATTAAATGGATGAACCAGACGCTTCGAATTCAGCCAAGTTAAAACGGCTATTAAAAGCACTTGAATAACGTAACAGTCGCACCATCAAAGACATCTCACGAAGCGGATGCGCCGGCCAGACCGCGCATCACACAGACGCGCCCTTCAAACATCAAGCGCATCATACAGACGCGCCTTTCAGTACCAAGCGCATCACAGGGGATGCGCCCCCATGCGTCCCCATACGCCTAGTGGAACGCCAACCGACGCGCCCACTCAGCTGTCCATCGAATGTCACAAACATTAAATGCTGAACTGACAGAGTTGGCAGCACACCTCCCAAAGTCTGAACAGTTGACAGCTTTTTCAGAAGATGAAGCATCGCCAACGTCAGTATCATCATTACTTTCCTTCGACGGCTACTGCCACGTGGCCACCGAACCATCTCGCATGCGCCTCCGCGGCCATGCGCCCAAATCTGCATACGCCTCAAAAGCTGTGCGCCTCAGACTTTTCACTGATCCATAAAGACAGAAGGAAAGTCATCATTAAAGCTCTGCATGCACCTCAAAAGCCATGCACCCCAGACTTCTTTCTGATCCCAAAAGACAGGAGTAAAGTCACTACTGAAGCTCTGCATGCGCCTCAAAAGCCATGCGCCCAGAATGGTTCGTGACTCCTAAAGGTTATGAGCCAAAGTCTCCTCATGCGCCCAATCCTAGGCGCATCCTACCAGATCATTCCCCACCAAATCCGAGATCTCCGAGCCATGGGTCGATAACACGTGTCCTTTGACTCAACTCATCCAAGATCTCAGCAACATAAAGATCTTCTTCTCTGCTACGTGCCGGCTCACAACAGCAACATGAAGAAGTCAACCCCTCGATCAGGGCGCATCGCCCATGCGCCTCCATCAGCAATCAACACGTGGCGTCCCCGTGTACAGGCGCATCCTACATGCGCGCATAAGCAGCCAGCCTGCAGACTATATAAATAGACGGATCATTTCCTTCTTCCAGACCTACCTACGTACACACACGTACCTACCTACAACGAACACATAGAGACTTCGTACCACCAGAGAGGCAGATACAGACACTCAACGTCTTCCTCCTCTCAGCAAGCTCCAGCACCCAGAGCAATCCAGACCTTCAGAGAACCGATAACCGTCGTCAGATCGTCAACGGAGTCAACGCATTACCACTCACTCCATCGGCACAAGGGACCCAGATTAAACAAAAGTGTACTTCTAGGACTACGTCTAAGTCCTATATTGTAACACTGTTCTATTTGTATTGAAATTTGCAATCAAAGAATTTTAATGGCAAACAAGCCGGCGACTCTGCTGGGGACCTCTTTCTCCTCCAATGAGAAAGCTGTGTCGCAATCCGACGACGTGAAGGTGGGCTCCTCCCACAAGACGCTGGTGGTACGCTTCAATCAACAGGCGTATGAGGAGTTCATCTCTGAAGGAAGTGCGAGTCCTTCGAAGCGGCTGCCGAAGCCGAAGAAGACCCGTCGAGTCTGGGTGCGCAAGGTCGACACCTCGGGCACCACCACCGAAGGGGATGCGCCAATCCAGCCTTCCCTTCCTGCTGATATCCTCAGCAACCAAGATGCGCCCGCTGGTGCAGCGCATCTCTCGGGGAAACGTGCGGCTAACCACGTTCCCCAGCCATCTTCCTCTCAGGCGAGGAAGATGCGTCGACGGAGCAGGGGCGCAGCCAATGCCCCGCGCATCACCTCTGATGCGCCACAGAAGATCTTTGTCTTTGACAGACTCACTCGCTGTAGTGGCAAGGAGAATTTGGATTCTGAGTACTACGCGCCCCAGCGGCCTGGTACGAAGAAGTCCAAGGCAGCACGGGCCATGCATCCCAAACGTGCTATGCCAGCAATAAGCCAGAAGCATGCGCTCACAATCATGCGCGTTGCTGATGGTAAGTTGTACAAGGTCAACTCGAGTGCTGTGGCGCCGAGAACGAGCCGACCTTCAAAGTCCTTGTCTCACTTGAGCGCATCCACTGCGTGCACAACCAAGTCGAGTAAGGCAAATCCAGTAGTTTTGAACTCCCGCGCCTCCTCTGGTTGTGCGTTTGAGGTCCGTTCAAGTCACTCCAAATGCTGTAGTTCCCCCACTACTGATCGGGATGCCTGTTTGGTATTAAATCAGGGGGCACAACACTCACTTGACCACCCCGGCGTTTGGCCTTGCCATGCGTCTGAAGGGGGTGTGAAGGTGGTACTCTCCTCCAACGATCTGCGCAACGTGATCACTCACAAGCGCCGATCAGGAGAGTTGACTGAAAAGCACGATACGTCCCTCACGGGGCATTCTTGTGCTGTGGTCACCATCAACTGCTGTTGCAAAACGGCAGTCCCACCAAGGCAGTCGGTGTTCCAGCGGCTGCAATCATCCACACCCCTCCGAAGTCGCCTCGGGAAGAAGGTGTCAACAGAAGAAGAACTAATGGTTGCTTCATGCAACGTGATCTCCAACTCCTCGTCAGTCCGAAAGGCGACGGGCAGCTCCTCTTCCTTGTCTAAAAGCCAGCCGAGGAAAACCAAGACAGCTGTCTCGTCCTCCGGAGTGTTCGAAGGCACTCGAGGGAGGAAAAAGATCTTGGAGGAAGCTGGGGGTAGTCAGACCCTTGTCGAGCCTCCTTCCGAGGACGAGTGTGTCCAAAGCACACCTGGGGCAGATCCTCGAGGCGAAGTCAGCCTCCCAGAAGCCCCTGAAGACGAGGATATCCCCCAGAACATAGCTGGGGGTAGTCTAGCATCTGCGGACCCGAGTTCCGGAAACGAAGAGGCCCTTCAAGACGGAGTTGAGGTTAATCAGGCCCGTGCAGATGCGCCCGTGGTGAATGTTCTCCCGAACATAACCGGGGGTAGCCAAGACGAAGCTCCAGGAGAGGCAACTCCCCTACAAGAGAGTGAGGCCGAGAGTGAGGCCTCAACCCATTCATCCACTCCCGGCCGTATCATGACAGTAAATATGACTGGGGCTGATGTCGAGTCTGATGCACCGCCAACAGACCTCGTCTAGCGCATAGATACCCTGGAGGGAGGACTCAAAACCCTCTCTGCCTCCATGCAAACACTGACTCAAGCAGTGTTTGAGATACGGTCAGCCTTGACCAGGACACCTTCTACCGGTTCCGATCCAGGGACCAATGAAGAGTCGAGTGTACCCCTTCAACGGGCATCCTCGAACGCAGATCGCCGAGAAGCGCCTCGGACGTCGGAGCCCTCAAATGCTCAACATCAGGTGGTACCACCTTCCTCGACTCCCAGTTCCACGGAAGACGTGGTCAAGATGATCAGGGACCTGCGCGAGCGCTTTGAGTCCAAGACGAGATAAGAGGAGCGCCAGAAAATGGGCATCCCCCAGCCTTATCCCCTCGAGTGGAACAAGGAGGTTTATCCTCCAAAGTATAAACCACAAACACTGACACCATACGACGGAAAGGACTCTCCGCGTCGCTACCTGACGTATTTCCAGTCTCAGACGGGACATCTTCCGAAGGAGGACGTACTACTTACCAGCATATTTGTTGGGGCACTGAAAGGAGTGGCGTACGACTGGTACTGCAGCCTCCCTGATAATTCAATATCTTCCTTCGACGAGCTGACGCACCTCTTTCTCGACCGTTTCTACGACAGCGGGAAGGACATAACAATGGCGTCCCTTATAGAGATACGCCAGAAGAAGAAGGAAACAGTTCGAGTGTTCATCGAACGCTTCCGACAGGCCTGCTTCAGACTGCCCCCGGGCATGCCTGAACATGCGCTTCTCTCCTCCTGCAGCATGAACATGCTGCCTGCAGTCAAGCTCTGGCTCAACTCTACTTCTCCTCCCGACTGGAGCTCCTTGATCATTGAAGCAGAAGCCGCGAAGAAGCAGGCGGCCAACGCTCGTCTTCTGGGAGTCAGTTTCCCTGCCTTCGAGGACAAGGGAAAACGGCCTGCAACCAACAACCCCGGACGAGAAACAAAGGGGAAGCAGGCATTGACTGTCAATGCCTCAAAAGGTGCATCAGCACCTACTCAGAAGCCTCCACTTGCACCAAGGCCGAAGGAGGTTTATTTGTTCAACGACGAAGACACCCTGCAGCTCTTTGAGATACTGAAGCAGGGTGACAAGATCAAGCTTCAGGACCCAAAGCGTTCCGATGAGGTTAGGAAAGTAGACAACCCGAGGTACTGTCACTACCATAGGTTTGTCGGACACCCAACCAAGGACTGCTATGTCCTCAAGAATTACATCCAGCGCATGATCAATGCGGATGTAATCTCCGTCGACTACGAAGAGAAGACGGTGTCAGCCAACGTGGTGTCACTCCAGTTTGGCACCCTGCCGCCGACTACAACACAGGATGGCATCGTCCCCATCCCTAAGGCGATAATGGAGGTGGTTAACTTACCACCAACCCGTGACAACGTGAGTGGACTCATCCCACTTACCACATCTCGGGGAGTGATCCTTTGGGTTCACCCCGATCTCGTCTCCGAGGTGACTCAACCGGAGGTACGCCCTACCTCCAAGTCCAAAGGCAGGAAGATCAAGTCTTGCCGCACGGTCTCTTCTTCAGCGGAAGAGGCACTTCATGTGCAGACGCGTTTACAACAGAACGTCCAACCCGACAAAGCTGCCGTCGAGGTGGTGCCTCCTGGCACCGTCCCTGCTATCCAGGACGAGGGCCCGTCCAAGCCCTCAGCAGCCAATAAGCGAAAGCAGATAGAGGCCCGCTTCGATAGGCCTCTGCGAAAAAAGAATGCTTCGGGGCTAGCCAAGCCCCACAACTTCGACATACTGGCGCAACTGGCCAGTACTCCTGCCCGCCTATCTCTGTTCGAGCTCTTCCGTCTTTCCAAAGACTCCCGAGAAGCTCTCTGCGAAGCTCTGAAGGATACTGAATCCTTTCTCAGTCAGGTCAAGCAGCCTGAAGATCTCCCGACTGTGTGCAAGCACTGTCACTGTGCGAAGGAGGTTATCCCCAATATAACATTCACCCAACAGGACATGCTGCTCAAGCACAATCGATACAACAGGCCGCTGTATTATACAGGGTACATCGGTTCAGTCAAGGTGAAGCAGATTCAGATCGATCCGGGGTCTTCCCTCAGCATCATCCCGAAGACGCTGCTCTCAACACTGGAGATCCCAATGTACCGACTGGCGCCCTCCAACACGACAATCAGTGGTTTCAACGCCAGCAAAAGCGAACCACTGGGCAAAATACGACTGAAGTGCCACATCGGTAACCTCAGAACCGAGGTCACTTGTTATGTCGTGGACGCTGAAGTCAACTACAACATTCTGTTAGGTCGTCCATGGCTGCACGAGTACATGGTGGTACCATCCACACTCCACCAATGTATGAAGTACGTGTCTACCAACAACGTCATCCGTACGGAGTTCGCGGACATCGACCCTTTCAAAGGGATTGAAGCCTACTTCACCGATGCCGACTTATACAAGTCACCTGACGAGGAGGAGGCCAATGATGTTGACGACGAAGCAGAAACGGCAGCAGAGCCGGACATGGAGCCTGAGGTCACCCCCGATGCTCCTTTGAAGATCCGACTCAAAGGCAAACCGCCTCAGAAGTTGCCTCCCATGAGCATTAAGCTACCCGGGAAAGCACCAGCTGCTCCTGAAGCTCCCCTAAAGATATGGCTCAAGGGAAAGCCGCCTCAAACATCGGCTCCCCTTGTGGCAAAACTACAGGGGAAGGCGTCAATCACCGAAAGCACAGCGGAGGCACCTCTGAAGGTGCGTCTTAAGGGCAAGCTGCCGCCATCCCAGCCGCCAGAGAAGGCCCATGTAGTCCTCTCGGACTCCCAGATCAGCGCTGTGGTGGACCCTCCCGATCCTACTCCAGTGCTTACAGATGAAGAGCTGGGGAAATATATCTCGGCCGATGTAGATGCCCCATCTCTCGACAATGTAATCCCACGGGATAAAATCTCATATTTCATCAATAACAGAGTGTCTTTTAATTATTCTAGTCTTCCACATTGGAATGCCATGTATACATTAGATAACGCTCTACGGTCGTTGCAAACACAAATAACGACCGTCCATCATGTAAATCGAGTAGTCCCGTACCAAGGGGTCTGTTACATAGTCCCACCACGGAGTCGAGACGAAGAATCCATCATCTTCGGCAAGGTCGAGCGTCATCAAGACCTCCCGCCACTCGAGCCAGAACCAGATGCCGGCAGAATGCAACTCTATCGGTACACGGACAAGGCAAAGTACCTCATCCAAAAGATGGGTTGCGACCTAAAAAGCGACAAAGGCCTGAACTACGGCAAAGGTCGACGTCTCCCTCTCCGGCTTCCAACACCTAAAGGAAAGCTGCAGGACTACTACAATCGAACTCGACGGAGGGTAGGCTATGTCACGCCACCGTCAACTCCAGAGAATTCAGACGCAGAAGAAGTAGAACATTCTCACTCGTCTGAAGCATCAACGTAGGATTCCGATACCAGTATCGGATCTGTCTTCAAGAGAGTGCTGTCAGCCAACATGACATCTGCACAATCTCGAGAAGAAGAAGGCGAAGACCAAGTGCCGGAATTCTTCGAAGAAGAACCCTGGGCTCAACGCCTGGGACAAAAATGGGAGACTCGCTTCTAACTACGCGAACCTCCCACCGAAGACGAAGTTGAGCAGATCGATCTTGGGGATGGATCTTCTTCCAAACCCATCTTCGTCAGCAAAAGCCTAAAAGGACAAGACCGAGAATCTTTAATCCAGCTGGCTAAAGAGTATAACGACGTCTTCGCTTGGAGCTACGAAGATATGTCAGGACTTGATCCTCAGATTGCTATGCATAGGCTGAACATCTTACCTGATGCCAAGCCTATCAAACAACAACAGCGACGCTTTCGTCCGGATATCATGAACGCCATCGATCAAGAGGTGGACAAACTCTTGACTAGCGGCTTCATCCCTGAAGAGAAACACCCAGATTGGGTAGCCAACGTTGTCCCCGTCACCAAGAAGAATTGGAAGATACGAGTTTGTATCGACTTCATGGACCTCAACTCTGCTTGCCCGAAGGATGAATTCCCGCTTCCAATCACCGACGTGATGGTCGACAACACATGTGGCTTCGAGCGCATGTCTTTCATGGACGGGTATTCGGGCTACAACCAGATTAAGATGTTCTCTGACGACGCAAAACACACGTCATTCAGGACTCCAAAGGGCATTTTCTGCTACACAGTGATGCCCTTCGGCTTGAAGAACGCTGGTGCGGCATACGAACGTGCTATAAGCACCATTTTCTGTCAGCATCTTCGCAAGACAGTCGAATGCTATGTTGACGACATCGCAGTCAAGAGCCGTCTCAAAAGAGATCACCTGCAAGACCTCAAGACAGTCTTCGATCTCATGCGGGCGCATCAACTCAAGGTGAACCCCGCTAAATCCTTCCTAGGGGTTTCTAGCGGAAAGTTCTTGGGCTTCATCATCACAGCGAAAGGCATTCATGTCGATCCCGGGAAGACCAAAGCCATTCTTGATATGGGCCCTCCGAAGAATCTTCGAGAACTTCGAGGCCTACAGGGACGTCTGACATACATCCGAAGGTTCATAGAAAACCTTTCCGGCAAATGTCAACCCTTCACCCAGCTCATGAAGAAGGGATTCTCTTACGTCTGGATGGAGGAATGCCAAAAGGCTTTCGACGACATCAAAGCCTACCTGACGAGCCCTCCAGTCCTGGTGGCATCCATCGCCGGCAAACCATTCCTCCTCTACGTCCGTGCCATAGATCATTCCCTCGGTGCCCTGCTAGCTCAGAACAGCGACACAGGCTATGAGCAACAATCTACTACCTCAGCCGAACTCTGATCGGGGCCGAACACCGGTACAACCCCGTTGAAAATGAGTGCTTGGCTCTGGTATTTGCCATCCAAAAGACTCGTCATTATGTCTCACGCCAGACAATTCATGTCATTTCCCGAGTCAATCCGCTCAGGGTCCTCATGACGAAGCCAGGATCACTGAACTCCCGGCTAGCCACATGGGCGATCTTGCTAACGCCATACAACATGGTGTTCGTTCCACAAAAAGCTGTTAAGGGTCAAGCTCTGGCCGACTTTTTAGTTGCACACCCCATCCCAGAGTCCTCAAGGTTCTATGAAGACATCCCGGATGAGGTCCAAGAATCAAACGTCATCGAAGAAGGCTCCGTCTGGCGGATGTTTTTCGATGGCGCTTCAAGAACAGGCCCTAAAGGCCAAATCATCGCAGGAGTGGGGGTGGTATTAGTCTCCCCCGATCAACTGGTCATGCAGCGTGCTTACTCCCTTTCGAAGCCGTGCTCCAACAACTTTGTCGAGTACAACGCGCTCATTATGAGACTCCAGCTAGCGCAACAGCTGGGGGTGAATCATCTGGAAGCCTACGGCGACTCAAAACTTGTCGTAAACCAGATCAGAGGGCAATACGAGGTTCGTCATGAAGACCTGATCCCTTACCATGAAGTTGCATTGAACATCGTTTCAACCTTCACCGATTTCTTCATCGAACACGTACCCCGCCTACAAAATCTGGAGGCTGATGCTCTGGCTGACCTCGCAGCCTCCTTGGCGGCACCCCTCGGGACTCAATACTATATCACGGTAGTGGGTCGAGACTTGGTCTGCCCTAAAAACAACCTGCGCTGACAAGTGGCCCACGCCATGTCAACGGGTGCTGGTGTTAACGTCCGAGATTGGAGATTCCCGTTCATCGACTTTGCTGTCTACGAAATTCTTTCGGAGGACCCGAAAGAAGACGTCTCAGTCAGGAGACGCTCTCTTCGATTCTACTACGATACAGCCACTAAAATGCTGTACCGACGCTTCTACGATGGACTTCTCCTTCGATGTTTGTCTAACGAAGAAGCAGCCGAAGCCCTTCGAGAAGCTCATGATGGAACCTGCGGGGCCCATCAACCTGGCCCTAAGTTGCAGGATCGACTGCGACGCATGGGCTACTACTGGCCAACCATGGCCGCTGACGCTGTCGAATATGCTAAGAGGTGCCATGCGTGCCAGCTTCACGCAGACTTCATTCATACACCGTCCGAACCACTACATCCTACAGTCGCCTCCTGGCCCTTCGAAGCTTGGGGAATGGACATTGTGGGACCGATCACCCCTCCTTCATTGAGAGGACACCGCTTCATCCTAGCAATCACCGACTACTTCTCCAAATGGGCGGAAGCAGTTCCGCTGGCAGAAGTGAAAAGCTCCAGGGTGATCAGCTTCATCAAGCACCACGTCATCTACCGTTTCGGGGTACCCCGAAGGATCATCCACGATAATGGTCCTCAGTTCATCAGCCACGTTTTTAGCCGATTCTGTGACAAGAATCGCATTCAAAACGTGGCATCGACCGCCTACAATCCCGCAGCAAACGGATTAGCAGAGGCGTTTAACAAGACTATCGTCAGGCTACTCAAAAAGGTCGTGTCATCCAACAAACACGACTGGGACGAAAAGCTCGACGAATGCCTTTGGGCCTACCGCACAACGGTACGGACCCCGACAGGCAACACACCATTCTCCTTGGTCTACGGGAGCGAAGCGGTACTGCCTCTCGAGATTCAGATACCCTCACTCCGCGTAGCAATCACAAACCAACTCACAGAAGAGGACAATCAACGTCGTCGTCTGCGGCAACTGGAGGCACTTGATGAAAAGCGGCTCCTAGCTCAACAGCGCATCGAACTCTACCAAGCCCGTATATCACAGGCTTTCAACAAGAAGGTCAAGCAGAGGATTTTTCAAGTAGGCGACCTGGTTCTGGCAGTCAGGAGGCCGATGGTGTTGACTCACAAAGCACCAGGAAAGTTCGAGCCCAAATGGAAAGGACCTTTCATCATCGAGACAGTATACTCAAACGGTACTTACCGTCTCGCCAAACCCAATGGGGACTTGTTCATGATGCCCATCAATGATAAGTTCCAAAAGAAGTACTACTCTTGACATCTTTCAGACATGTGCTTCCACCAGGGGATCTGTGGACCCAATCATCAGGGCTCACAGACAATTCCCTTCCACAAAATCATACGCTTCTGGAACCCAGTTGTTCCGTAGCATCCTCCAGTAGAAGGACAACCACGTCCACATCACCTCTGAGTTGTCCCCCTACACCCTACAAAGCGGAATCTTATATCCCATAAGACTACGCTACCCACCATGTTTACCACGTCCATATTACCTCTGAGTAAACATCCCGTACAGACAACCCCCGCGTTGCCGTACATTGATCGTAGAACTTCTACGTCCACATTATCTCTGAGTTGTTCCGTGTATCCCCCAGAGTCATTCCTACCATGTCCATAACACCTCTGAGTAGGAAGATTCTATCATTTGAACCCCATATTTGCCACGTCCACATTACCTCTGAGCAAATATATTGAGTCTTTCAAACTTATTATCTGTACCTAAAACCAAGGTGCACAAAAGATAATAGGTCCACACAAATTATCAAAGTTCATGACAAGCAAAAATGAACACATCACAGAAAATGGTGTACTTCTTTATTTCTAGAAAAGGAGAGTAAAGGATTACACTATCCCCAGCAAGAGTTGCAAAAATACAAAAAAAAAGCAGAGACTACAAGCCTTAATCCCTAGGGTTGGCGGAAAGCTCTGCAATTCGGCGTTTTAAGTCTGCCGCCCGAGTCTCCACAGTCGCCAAGACTCAACGTTCAGCTTCTTGACGCATCGCTTCAACAGCCTCAGTAGAAGTTTCATTCTCGTGCTTCTCATCAAGCTGCTGTCTCTGCTGAGCCAGGGTAAGAGCTCGGAGAGTGAAAGCTGCTTCCTCCTTCTTGAATGCTACGTGTTCGGCCTGGACACGTTCGGCGTCCAATAGGAGTTGGGCCCGCTGGTCCTCAAGGCGGCGCATCTGCGCATCAATCTCCGCGATATTAGCGTCCAATGCAGCTCGCGTTCCACTGTCTCCCGCGTAGACTAAGATAATCGCTCCACTGCAGCTTCAGTCTCAGCCACTTCGCGTTCCCAGACACTCACTGTGGCGTGGTAGGAAGACTCAGTCTCGATGAGCAGCTTCTCCTTCTCCGTATCTATCAGGACGGAGAGGTCATTTCGCTGGATGCGCTCCAATTCGGAAAGCAGCTGGTCCAACTCAGCCACCGTGGCTTCCAGAATGACGGCCATATGATCGTGGCCCTGATGAATACGGATCAAGTTGATATGAGGCAGTGCCAGAGTCCTTATTGTCGCAAAGCTCCCTTTGGCATCCATCACTGCCGACACCCCCCTCTGCAGCATTTTGTACACTGCCTCAACAATGAATTTCACATATTCATCTGCGTCCGTCAGCACCTGCGGCGTCATAGCAGGGGTTGGAGGAGCTACTCCAGTCAGCGGACCGGAAGAAGACCCGCCGACCTTAACCTGCGAGGCTGGAACCTCGGTATTAGTAGGCTCGTCATCAACAGGGGCCTGACTACTAGCCCGAGGAGCCAAGGGAACAGAAGAGGCCGGGACAGGCGTCGAGATCGTACCCCAAGTGGAAGGAGCAACAGAGGGTTCCATCACACCCTTACCCTTCCCAAACTCGGAAGTACCACCCACGTCAGTGGACACCTCTCCAATACCCAACGTGCTATCAGCAGCCAATACTTCCCCTGGCAGAACGGGGAGATCAACACTTGCCTCCTGACTCGTCCCTGAAGTCAGGACCGCCAGACGCGTCTCTTCATCAAATCCCTCTACAGGGACAGGATCTGTCGCTACCTCCTGATTGGTAGCCACCACAGCTTCCGCCGTTGAGTCTAGGGTAGGGCTCGACAATAATGCAGCCGACCTCCCCTCATCATAACAAGGAGGGGAATCAACCCTCTCCTCTGTTGCCCCCGCAACAGGCTCTTGCAACCCTGGAGCGACGCCATCCGAAGACGACGAACTCCACCCCACTTCATCACCAGGAAGCCTCGTGTCTGCTGGATCCTCGGCATCCAAGGCCCCCGCCGCGGCCTTTATCATCTCGAAAGCTGCTGCATCCTCAGCTTCTCTTCTGACATAATCCGGGGACGCTGGAATCTCCACGACAACAACATCCTCCGGATTCTCCTTCATAGGAGATATCATAGTCGGCGGGATGCGCACTTCAGACGAGCCCGCCATCTCCTTTGGCCTGCTCCCACCAGATTTTGGAGTACGAGGCCTTCTTTTTAGCGGCTCCTAAAAAAGGGGGGGAATCATTGATTACATGAAATGTTGAACCCAAACCAGACTATGTGGGACATCCTTACCTCTGCAGATGCTGAATCCGATAACACCGTCGGTGATGATGTCTTCTTCAGCTTCTTTGACGCAGGAGATCCAGCCCCTGCATCTGTACGTCGTTTCGGTTGATCAACCGAAGGTTCGACCTGACCCCCTGGGGATGCGGCTGGGGCACCTTGATGACCCACCCCTGGTGGACGGTGCGATCGAGCCCTAGCCGATACATGCCCAGTTACCGCTAACGGGGTGCCTGCAACGAGACTTGTCTCCCTATCATACCCGGAGGGCGCGGCAGCCATAACACAGTAAAACTTGGCGGCCGAGTAAAGAATGGGCGGCCGCGGATCCTGGACGGGCAACGTAAAGCGAGCTCCGGTACATCCAGCATTATAGTAATGCCAAGCTCGTGCGCCATCCAACAAACCTCCAGCATACCCCAGGGTGATACTGGGATTGTCCAACATCAGCTGCGCATAACCGAATTATCGTGCAAAGCGGCTCGGTAAATACGATTCCAGGAAGCACTGATTCATGTTCCGGTACACCAGATGGGATGGCCGAATACTTTACAACCAGCGAAATCCCCATGGAGGCAGAGCGGTGGCATCTTCACCTGAATCCCTTAAGTCTTCGTTGGCCTCAAAACCCAAGAAGATTGGACCAACTTTGGTGATCTCCCATCCCTGAAGATGGGATAAAACCCTTCTGCAAACAGGGACGCCAGTGTGCGACCAACTCCTCTGGTGGAAACGGAGGAGGAATACATCTCCGGCCCTGTAGTCTTCTTCTGAACCCGGAATCATTACATTGGGATGGTGTAAAATTAACCACCCCATCAAATAGTGAAACGACAGTTCAGCGCGCGGGAAGTTATTTTTTCGACCTCGGTCATGAATCACATTTCCCGCGAACTCGCGTAAACCTCGCAGCAAGTTACATACTATTGCGGGGAGTAGAGCCAAGCGTCGGCCAAAGACCAACTTCACAGCTGGCAGGATCAAGTGCCGAGTCACTCTCTCTACAGAGCCGGATCCGCCCGGGAAGACGTAATCCCGAAGCTAAACCATAAGATACGCGACCAATACTGCTTTCGACGACATCCGATGAGCAAGATGCCAGAAACAGCTGTAGGAGCGTTCATCAGACTGCTGGTCCTCGTTCTTCCGAGGATTCTTCTCATCTAACCTGCTCATCTCAGAGAGCACTTCTCTACGAGAGAGCGCTGGCGGAGTGGAGAACTGCGAGGGATCCCCCTTATCTTGCCTAAAGACGTAATCTCACCAAACGGTGACATGAGGCTGTGACCCGCTCTTATCCCTTCTCTGCATATAGTAATGATGACTCGCCACTTCCTTAAAGACGACCGTCATTTCCTCAGCCTTGTCCTCCAGGACTTGAAACTCTTCGTTGGTCGGAAAGTACTCTTCATAGGGTTCCGATCCCCAAGGGAGCTTTGATACCTCATACTTCTCATGAAGTGCGAGCCCTAACTCCCCCACCGGAGTAAAAAAGGTCCGGTATGGATATCAAACATCTCCAAGAGTGCGAGGAACATATGCCTGTTAATGTCAACACCTGCCTGGGTAGCACGAATCGTGGCAGTCAGCCCAATCTCTCGGAGCTCAGTCCGGAACCGCGACAAAACCCAGAGTGTTAGTTTATCCCATTTGGAAATGTAATGACACCAACCCTCTACCCGAAACTCTCCTTTCGGGTATGAGCGTTCCATCAACAGCATGCGATGTGCAAAAGTCAAGGCACTATAAGCAAATGTATCGAGGGGAACATCCCTGTAAATGCTCCCAGGACGTAGAGTCCGCCAGGTGAAAGAAGACCCAGACCGTACTGCGGTCAAAGTATCTCTCTGATCGGAGGTAGAATCAATTTTGATGATGCCAGTCACCGCCCCCCTGAGAGGGAGTGAGATCCCAAGACATCCTCCTCTTGGAAGCAAGACGACAGAAGGCCATCAAAGGCCATTGACGTTCAAGTTGCTTAACGGTCATATGCACTCCTTTTGCTGTAAAAAACCAGTCTTCCTTGACCTTCAACCCTGTTGCTTCAGTAGAAGTAAGGCGGTCCCCAAACAGGAACTCAGGCTTCAAGAAGGACACTTTATCAGATGTGGCAGATTTCAAAACACCACGCTCCATCATCCGTTTGAGGAACCCATACTGTTGTTCCCGGATTTGAGTTATTCTCTCGGGATGCTGGTCCAGCATAATAGCGGCTTGAGCAGGGTTTATCACTTCCTCGTTATAATCTACTCCAATCTGGCAGAGGGCAGCCTCCAGAAGTACTTTATTCAAGAGTGGGATAGGCATCGACACTAGCAAAGATTCGAAAAATGTTAGAAATAACAAAAGAATCTGAGTCTCATAAAAAGCGCATAGCGCATCCGAAAAAGAAGCTTCGGCGCATCATCAGGGTGTAAACCCATGCGCATCAGCAGCGGAGCTTCGGCGCGTCATCAGGGTGTGAGCCCATGCGCGTCAAAAGTGCTTCGGCGCATCATCAGGGTCTAAACCCATGCGCGTCAGCAGTAGAGCCTCGGTGCATCTTCAGGGCTTAAACCCATGCGCGTCGGGGGCAAAAACCTCGGCACATCATCAAAGACTCAAGGTCTATGTGCGTTGGTGTACGTGATGAAACTTACCAACTACCTCCAGCCGAACTTCGACAGGCCGACGGGGAACATCAGCTGCTGCAGCTTTCACAGGTTCTTTTCCTTTGTCCTTGCCAGCACCGCCGCGAGGAGTCTTGGGAGCCATTTCTTTGAGAGAAGAAAAGTTAGGGTTTTTGAAGAAGAGCTCTAAAGAAAACAAAAGCAAGGAGAAGAAGAACTCTCTCTCTCTATCTCTCATCTATTTATAGGGCTTGGTCGTACGCGTGAACCGATAATGTGTGATCTCAGCCGTCGCCTCGGGTTCTGTGAAAAGATAACCACAAATAAAACTAAAAAGATCATTATTAATCTTTTTCGGTTACCGAGGCGTCATCATTTGCACTAACTGAGCGGAGCATGCGCCCCATCACTGATGCGCGGAGTATCTATGCCTCCCGACGGTCATGCGCCTCCACTACCATGCTTCTTATTCAAAGTATTCCAAAACTTATCCAAAAGTTTTGAAAACTTTGAAGGGGGTCTTGTAGAAGCATGGAATTTCAGAACCAGAAAGTCTATACGCCAAACTACATGCGCCAGAGCTTGGACAAAGTACTTCACAGCAAAAAGCAACAAATATAGACATTAAAAGAGGACTTTTTATTTAACATATAAAAGTCTATTACATGTCTAAGAAAGACTGTACAAAGGAGAATTTTTACAAAGAAAAGATCATAAGTCTACAGCCAGCAGCCAACATGCGCCCTCAAGTAGACACAGCAATCAACATGCGCCCTCAGCCAGGCGCATCCTACCATGCGCCCTCAGCAAGGCGCATCCTTTCAGCAGCTCAGTTATGAACATCCTCAGTTATGTGCATCCCTTCGGCAGCTCAGTTATGTGCATCCCTTCAGCAGCCCAGTTATGTGCCGCTCTTCCAGCCAGGCTCACCACTGTCAAAATGCTTCGACTAATGAAGCATTTATTGAGCAAAACGAGGGTGGCAATCAACCCTCTAGCTGAGGAAGAGAAAAGAACCACAAGCCAACCTGTGGCCAGGGGAGGCTTCGAAAGAGCCTCCAAAGGCCAAGGAAGACCGTGATCGAAACTGCGGCGAAAGGAGCAGCTTTCAACACAACCAGAATGGGCGACATCCATTTTGAAGAAAGAAAGAGCCCCCAAAGCCGCAGCACCGCTATTCCGATCTGCGGCTCTTCCTGCACAACGAAGACGAGGCCCGAGCATCCCTATCTTTGGATGCAACAGGCACCTTCCGCCTGTCTCGGAAGCCCTCGACTTCGACTTTTGGATGTAACACTCACCTTCAAGTACATCAACGAAGACACTGCATCGCATCTTCACCCTCAGGAGCATCTCGTCAACAGAATGCATTCGAGTACACAAGTTCATGTCGGAAAGATGTGAAAGAACGAGAAGCAAACCCTCTCTCCATGCCACTATTTATAGGCCGGGCAAATCAAACCCATGCGCCAAGTGGATGGCTCTCTGAATTCCGTACAATGAATTTGCATTAAATGGATGAACCAGACGCTTCGAATTCAGCCAAGTCAAAACGGCTATTTAAAGCACTCGAAGAACGTAACAGTCGCACCATCAAAGACGTCTCACGAAGCGGATGCGCCGGCCAGACCGCGTATCACACAGACGCGCCCTTCAAACATCAAGCGCATCATACAGACGCGCCTTTCAGCACCAAGCGCATCACAGGGGATACCCCCCATGCGTCCCCATACGCCTAGTGGAACGCCAACCGACGCGCCCACTCAGTTGTCCATCGAATGTCACAAACATTAAATGCTGAACTGACAGAGTTGGCAGCACACCTTCCAAAGTCTGAACAGTTGACAGCTTTTTCAGAAGACGAAGCATCGCCAACGTCAGCATCATCAATACTTCCCTTCGACGGCTACTGCCACGTGGCCATCCAACCATCTCGCATGCGCCTCCGCGGCCATGCGCCCAAATCTGCATACGCCTCAAAAGCTGTACGCCTCAGACTTTTCACTGATCCTTAAAGACGGAAGGAAAGTCATAATTAAAGCTCTGCATGCGCCTCAAAAGCTATGCACCCCAGACTTCTTCCTGATCCCAAAAGACAGGAGTAAAGTCACTACCGAAGCTCTGCATGCGCCTCAAAAGCCATGCGTCCAGAATGGTTCGTGACTCCTAAAGGTTATGAGCCAAAGTCTTCTCATGCGCCCAATCCTAGGCGCATCCTACCAGATCATTCCCCACCAAATCCGAGATCTCCGAGCCATGGGTCGATAACACGTGTCCTTTGACTCAACTCATCCAAGATCTCAACAACAGAAAGATCTTCTTCTCTGCTACGTGCCGGCTCACAACAGCAACATGAAGAAGTCAACCCCTCGATCAGGGCGCATCGCCCATGCGCCTCCATCAGCAATCAACACGTGACGTCCCCGCGTACAGGCGCATCCTACATGCGCGCATAAGCAGCCAGCCTGCAGACTATATAAATAGAGGGATCATTTCCTTCTTCCAGACCTACCTACGTACACACACGTACCTACCTACAACGAACACACAGAGACTTCGCACCACCAGAGAGGCAGATACAGACACTCAACGTCTTCCTCCTCTCAGCAAGCTCCAGCACCCAGAGCAATCCAGACCTTCAGAGAACCGATAACCGTCGTCAGATCGTCAACGGAGTCAACGCATTACCATTCACTCCATCGGCACAAGGGACCCAGATTAAACAAAAGTGTATTTCTAGGACTACGTCAAAGTCCTATATTGTAACACTGTTCTGTTTGTATTGAAATTTGCAATCAAAGAATTTTAATGGCAAACAAGCCGGCGACTCTGCTGGGGACCTCTTTCTCCTCCAATGAGAAAGCTGTGTCGCAATCCGACGACGTGAAGGTGGGCTCCTCCCACAAGACGCTCCAGAAGTCAAAGGCACAGTAAAGAGCATTAAATCAATTAATAAACGAATAATAATATCTATTCAAAATAATTGAATTATAAAATTAAAAAAATAAGCCCTAAATTTAGGGGCTTACATAATCACTTCTATTAGTGTCACGTTCCGATCCCGCAGAGTCCTTTCGTCCTCGCTTCGGGCTCTTTGGGACCGTTCATCCTCGCTAAGACGTGATGCCGTGCAAGCCTAAGTTGCGCTTGCACAAGGCCAAGACCTAAAGCAAGACAGACAAGGTTGACAATATGCAGCGGAACATATCGCAGATAATTGAAGCAACAGCGGACATGTTTAAGAATACAAGCATTGAACACAATGGTAACAAGAAACAAATCTCTTTATTGATTTCATTTGAACAGATTACAAGCTCTCGATTCTCTCTGATACAATGTTACATTCTCTCAGAACTTTACAGAATACAATGATCCCGTTCCCATACATTACATCCCTTTATATACAAAACCAACTCTTGCTACAGATGTCATTTCTTGGCATCTCTTCTGATTTCTGGCTCCTGAGGATGAGGCACAGGCTATCGCTTCGGACTATCCTTCTCGATGCATAGTGCACCTGCATGCAGACTGATAGTGGGTCAGTATATTAGCATACTGGTGAATTGAGGACAAAGGAGCTACATTCTTCTGAAACGATCACTGTTCATTTAGTGAAAAAATATTTTCTTGTGATGTGATCTTGCTACTTTTACCTATGTTTATTCCATGCATACAGAGTCAGTTTACATCTCTTTTGAAAACATCTTTGAAAAGCCACAGTTCATTTCTTTTCTTTTCATGTCAAGCATACAAGGGACTATTCATTTCTGTGGGGGTGCGCAGCGTGTTTCATGAGCATAATCATTTCTTTATTCATGCAACTCTTAGGGACAATTATAAGCACGATGTCATATCTTTTCTTTAAAGGGGACGTAGCATTTCATTGAATAGATGAATCTCTGCAAGCAATACATGTCAAAGACTTAAGCAGTACATATATATCACTTTTCAGTGATTCTTACCATAGCCGACCGTCCATCCCTGCACAAGACAATGATTAGCATAAACATGATAAAACCAACATTGTTCCCTGTTCGTCTCTGTATCGTTAGCTTTCAACCAAATATTCTTCTGCCGACTCATGCAACTCGATTGGCAGCTGTGACGCAAGGCCCAGCTCTGCACTAATATATACGTAGACCAGTAGTTGTGACGCTCTGGGTCAGCTTGTACTGATAACGCACATACTAGCAACTGTGCGCATGGTTCAGCTCTTCACCAACCGATACTTATCTATATGATGGTCCATGAAAAATCCATGATTTAGCCGCTGTGACTCTTGGGTTCAGCTCGTCGCTAAGTGGACACTCTATACACCCCTTGGTCTCTTTACCGCATGGCGTTACTCTATCCCCCTAGGCCGAACGACTCCGGTGCCCCAGAACTGGTCGTGAGGATCTATACTTGTGCACAAGTTGTCCAAGACCAATGCAAATGCAGCTATCAGATAAAACTATCACGCATCAATCGAGCAACTTGTAAATATTTTATCTTCTTCTCTTTCATGTATCGAGCCAATAGCTCTACTCTTTTCTCTATAAGGACAAGCCGTATCATCTCTTTTAACAGCACAATGTGCCTTCTTTATACGTCTCTGTCGTTTATAGCAACAATCAAGGGACAATGAACAATCTTTATTTGAGCAAGCACAAAATCAACAAGCATGAACTCTACTCTTGATAGTCATACTCTATTCAGGGACATGTAAACATTCTCTTTTCTTTTCTATTTAAGCATGGCAACAGTTCATTCATTCGAGGCACATCTCATATTAGCATAGCATCAACTCATTGTTTTAACATGGCAACATCTTATCGATCAAGGCAACATTCATTTTCTTAACAAGGCATCATGTCGTTTCTTATTAGCATACAACAATTCTTCTTCTTAGCATACATGTTAACTCTTTTCTTGTTCTTAGCATAGCAACATATGAAATATCTTTCAAGCATACTCAACAATTACTATCTTGTTATTAGCAACAACATTCATTCAAAACTCCGATTCTTATTAGGCGCAAGCGAATCGTAAAATGAGTCTTTGTCCACTCACCCAGATTAATCGTCTTCTGTTGCAGAGCCAGCAATCTGATCTCTCTGTTTATCTGGTGCCTTCGCGGAGCGGGACACTACAATTAGAACCCTTCTAGCCTTAGCTTCCATTAATCATGATCTGCTGATCCATCAAATGGATGTAAAGACAGCATTTCTAAATAGAGATTTAAAGGAATTTATATGGAGCAACCTGAAGGTTTTATTGCTAGAAGCCAAGATAACAAGGTTTGTAGATTAGTAAAATCTCTTTATGGCCTAAAGCAAGCTCCCAAGTAATGGCAGAACAATTTTGACAAAGTCATTCTAAAATTTGGTTTTGTGCCAAATGAATATGACAAATGTTTGTATTCTAAAAATATAAATAGAAGTTGTGTTATCTTATGCTTGTATGTTGATAATATTCTTATTTTAGGATCTTCACTGGAACAAATAAATAACACTAAGAATTATTTATCTAACCAGTTTGATATGAAAGATCTAGGTGAAGAAAATCTTATCCTAGGAATGCAAGTATACAAATGCAAAGAGGGTTATACTCTATCCTTAGCACATTCAATTGAAATAATTGGGTCCCTTATGTACATAACATATAGGACCAGAACCGATATTGCATTTACTATTGAGAGACTAAGTAGATATACTAGACATCCTGATATCATAAAGGTTACTCAGATGCAAATTGGGTAACAAATTCACATGATGTGAAATTCAAAACTAGATATATTTTATCCTAGCAGGACCTGTAATCTCCTGGGGATTATGTAATCAAACTATCATAGCCAGAAGTTCAATAGACTTTGAAATGATATCTTTGGACACTACCTGTACAGAAGCCAAATGGCTTAGAAATCTTATTATGCATATAACTATTTCGGTTCATCATATTCCTGCAATTTATATAAACTGTGATAATAAATTTGTTATAGAACTACTAAAGCATGATTCTGTGAATGCTAAGATGAACAGGCACCTGCAGCTGCACTTCAAGTCAATAAAAAGCCTATTAGGCAAATTTGTGGTTCTTGACTATAAAAGTCTTAAAAAGAACTCTACAGATCTCTTGACGAAGAGTCTGTTTACTCTTGACGAAGAGTTTGTCTAGGACATTGATCCTAGAATCATCGAGGGGGATGGGGTTAAGCCCATAGTATAGTCACCAGCAGTGGCAACCCAATCGAGTCTGACTGGAGATCCCAAGAAGCCGGTTCAATAGGTAGGAAGAAGCTGGACTAGGTGACTATTATGAAACACTGACCTGAGATTAAATTCTCTTTAAACTAAAAGCCTAGGAGGCTGTACATGTGTACATTAATACCCCATCCCTATGGTGACAATGTTCCTTTTGTGATATGGATAGGGTGAGTTTAAACTCTTAATAGGTCCAAGCATGATATGCAGGGTTGACTTCTATCACCAACCCTTGAGGACTTATCTATATGAGAGGTCGTGAGGGCCGCGACTATAGGACATGACGATCATAGACAACTCTCATGAATGTGTAAAAGTGCGCATGGCCAACCAAACGCGCCACCCGATAGACCCAAGTACCTCTAGCGTACTATGTGTGCTATTTTCTAAGTTTGATTCAAGAAGACTGATTCAAGGCGTAGTCCATCAAGCTCTTATTCAGACAAAGACAATAGTCACTACGTGAGATTCAAGGTTGTAGTCCATCTCACTTACATAGTATACAACTGCCCAGAAGTTATCTTACTCTTATCTCATTTTCCTTCCTTATATTATCCTGGAACTTGACCTTTTGGGGGGGGGGGGGGGGGGAGGATTGTTAGCTACATGTGTGGGTTTCACACACAAATTTGTGCAAAAGCTCATTTCCATTTTCCATCTTTAGTCCCACATCGGTTGGGAAATGAGAATGGGTTGTGTATATAATGCTTTGTTACTCTTTGCTTCACTAAAAGTCTTGTGTGGGAGCCCCTTGGGCCATACGCGTGCGCCGCCGCCGCCGATTCAAATTCCTCTTCGAGTTCGGGCTGAGACCCCAAAAAACCTTTTTTGCTCTTTATTGAATTTTTGTAACCGTCACTATTTTTTTTTTTTTTTTGTAGCGTTGGATACTAAAATTCCGTCCAGATTCTTTGAACCACATGGTTCACATTTCTTTAATTTGTAATGTTTGACATATTAAAACATGTCAAGATACAATGTATCACATGTTTTTCATTTGAATTATTTGTAACGTTCAATCTTTATTGGCTGTATTAAATTGCCTTAAATCTCCATTACTCCATAATCGTTGGAGAAAAGCCTATATATTGAGGCATATCTCAACACTTCGTTTGACACAGAAATATACGTCAAAACTCTCTTTTCTAAATCTTGTTTTTTCCGATCCGAGCTTTCCGTTCTTCGTTGTTGCTCTGGCAGAGCTAAGTCGGGGTCACTCTCTCTGAGTCGTGTGCGGCAAGGAGATTCCGGTGGAGTGTAAATTTTACCACTAGGAGCGTTCGGATATGGTCTGCACATAGACCCGAGCTAACTCTTAGGGCAGTGCTACGTGCGCGACTTCTCCGGAGGCCGGTAACACTTAAATAATTTATTTTATTTGCAGATTTTATGTGAAGAATATTGGAGAATTTCCAACAATCTTAACATCTTAATAAGAAATTAAAGATGTTTCTTTTATAATTCTTCCTTTTACCAACAAAACATAGATAAGTTTTACTGGGAAGAAAAGCTGAGCCGGTGCATTGCAATGACACGATGAGTTCTTCCATTGCAGTGAATCTTCAAGGACTTCCCAAAAATTAGACCATGGAATGACAATTTAAATGGCTTCCTTACGAAACTACAGATAGTCTCGTCATCAAATTTGTCATTCTGAAATTATATATAATAGAAATTAGGAAACGTTTCATTTTTGTGATTAACTTATACATATTAACCTATATTACATGGGTGGAAGCCAAAAGGACCCCAGTTTGAACATAGCTATGTGAATATAGTGATGATTTGCAAATCATGTTCCTATGCTCTTTATGGGATGATGATGCCACAAATATATGACTTATGAATAGGGCTGAAAATCGAACGAATGAGATCGAACAAAGAGTTTTCAAGCTTGGTTTGACTTAACTATCGAACGAGTTTGATTCGAGTCGAATGCGAACGGTTTGTATTGTTTTACAGCCCTAGTAGTAAGTATTTATAGGACATTGTATAGACTATCACACTATTTCTCTCAAATTTTAAAGATTTTTTTTATTGAATTACATTTGCTCTTTACATCATAAATTTACCATTATATAAAGAACAGAAAAATGAATAAAATGTCAAAGACAATATATTTCTATCTATTAAAAAAAGGCATTACATATAGAAAAAGTCCTAATATTAGAGACCGAACCGAGCTCGAGCATGTTTGCGAACAAGATCGAGTCGAACAACCTATGGTCGAACTCGGTATCGACTAGTCCACGAACGAGCTTAAACCGAGCCGAGCACGAACCGCGAACGGTTTGAATCATTTTACAGTCCTACTTATGAATTCTTGTGGGAGTTTCCTACTTTCTTTGTACCGAAACATGGACAAGGAATTTCATGACAGTTATGTCGTTTTTGTCATTTTTCCCCCCTTTTTGGGTTCTTTTGTCGTTTTGTTTTTCTGTTTTCCTTTTTTACATTATTTCGTTTTGTTCTTTTCATTTTTTTTCCCGAAAATATTTATATAGTCACCAAACATGGGAATGTAATTTTTCAGAAAATTTAATTACTTAGAATTTGTTTCCCAGAAATATAGAATTTTTTGCTATATAGTACTCCGCGTACCAAACGCCCCTACACATGATTTTTTTTTTCCGAGCAAATTTAGGGTGTGAAACATATTCCCATGTTTGGTTTAAGTTACAAAAATTTAATTGAGAATACCCGGGTAAACAATTTACCCAAAACATGAAGATCCTATCACTTAAGAATAGGTGGATTTTTTTGCTGGAACAAAATTTAATTTTTTTTCGTCGTTTTTTGTTTTTACTACTCTTTTTATTTTTCTACAATTTTTTTTTTTCCAATTTTCAGTTTTTTGTACTTTTTTGGTTTTCTTGGTTTTTCCCATTTTTTTTTTTTTTTTTTTCATTTTTTAAGAATTTTTTCCTCAAAATTTTAATTTTTTTTTTTCAATTTTTTTATCATTTTTATTTTTTTTCTGAAAATATTTATATAGTCACCAAATTTGGAAATATAATTTTTCAGAAAATTTAATAACAAAAAAATTGATTCCAAAAAATATAAATTTCTCTATATAGTATTCTACGTACCAAATGCCCAAAAATCTAATAACCTAACAAAAAAATGAGTTTTATATTTCCCATATAAAAAATGTGATCTCAACATTGTGACTGTGGACAAACGAAGTAAAAGTAAGATACATCTGATACATGTAACTATGTCAGATGCAAACAAGATTCTGTTGTTACGACAAGGTAAATATGGAAAGATATCCAATAGCTGTAGTGTAGATGAGTTGGTAGAGAAAAGAGAATTTTAAGTTCATTGCAAAATACAGGACAATATGTGAAAATCATTTGTTAGAAGAAGCAAAAATGATATGGCCCTCAAACTAATAAATTTGATGTCGACCAACTTACAGTGCTATGTAATCAACCAAAGGCACTTACTTAGAGCATCTCCAACCCTATTGTGAGTTTGAAAAAAATGGTTGCCACATAGGAATGACAACCATTTTTTCCAAAAGTACTTCTCCAATGCAAATGTGAAAAAAATGTGGAGTTGACATGGCAATGACATGGCAAAGACAATGTGAAGTTGGTTGTCTAGATCTAGACAATGCACTTCACAATGTCTTTGTGTCCACATCATCATTTGTGAATAAAAATATTTATAAAAAGAAGTAGAAGAGTAAAAGTTGTCTTGGAAGTTGTAAAAAATTAATTTGTATTGTCTTCTCAATACTTTTGCATTGGAGATGACCTTTTAAACTCATTGTCATTTGTGAATATATTTTTGCCACCTATACAAGACATTGTCTTGTGTCCCATGCCACATAGGATTCACAACACAAAACAAGACAATAGGGTTGGAGATGCTCTTAGAAGAAACTTGACTGATACGAACCTCAAAATCCCATTTTTTATATAAAACAACTTAACTACTATGTATTACCAAATTATTGTTAAGGCAACGTTGTTACAGACTTACAGTCCATGTAGAACGAAAATGTTAGCTTCATTAAAAATCCATGACCAAACACCGTCTTTGAAGGCTTAGGGGAGTGTTTGTTTTTTTCCCACTTATAAGTGGTACAAGTGATTTAAACTATAGAAAAAAATTGTCACTTATGAGGGATTCAAATATTTGATGTAATTTAAAAGTTTAATATTATATAGTTGGGTTCAAAATATTTATATTGTTATAGCTCCTTGTCTAAACAAAGTTACTTTATTGTGTATATGATGTCATCAAATTTATTCAAAAAAAATATATTAATACCGAAGTAATATTGAAATTTAAATTGTTAAAACATTCCCAATCTTTTAAGAGTCTTTAAACATCTAAAGGACTAATAATAACATCAATTTGGAAACATTTCATCCATTATAAAAAAAAATTAAGAGAAGAAGGAATGAGTTATAGAGAAATGGATTAGGAATTATTTTCTTCTTACAAGTTTGAAGGTATTTTAGTCATTTAAAAAAAAATATACGAGGATAAAAATGACTTTTACACTTTATAAGTACTTGTTCATTTTTTAAGGGACAAAATGTTACTTCTAAAATTTGAGCCACTTTTACAAGTGGCAAAAAAACAAACAAGCTTATTTGTTACCACTTTAGTTACAAGTGGTCGCCACTTATAAGTGACAAACAAACATCTCTAACTCTTATCTGTTACCTGTCAAGTGGGCCGGGCCGGGCCGGCCCGGCACGAAAATTGGGTGGACCGGGCCGGGCCGGGCCTCTTGGGCCCATGAATTGTAGTGGGCCGGGCCGGGCCGGGCCAAGGGTTGAAAATCTCAGCCCAGCCCGGCACGTGACCCATGGCACAATGGGCTTCGGGTCGGGCCGGGCCGGGCTGGGCCGTGCCGGGCTTGATTGGCACGTGAAATTTGGACATTCAATTTTGTTTTTCTTCTCAAATTTTTTTCATATTAATTACAATTATTTTTTAAACACAAAAGATTGAACATCCAACATGTTTTCATATATTCTTTTCAACACTCGCATATATTTACGTAGATTAACATACCATAATAACATGATTAAGTTTTCTAAATATTAATAACAACCATTTTTTGATATAGAAACTACTTAGATTCTTATTTATTTGGGTGGGCCGTGCCGGGCCGGACTTCGGGCCGTGCCGTGCCGTGCTTGGGCTTCGGGCCGGGCCGGGCCTATGTTATGGGCCGATATATGTGGCCCGGCACGACCCAATATATGGGGCCGGGCCGGCCCGGGCCCATGATTAATCGGGCCGGGCCGGCACATGTGCCAAATTTTCGTGCCGGGCTCGTGCCGGGCTGGGCCGGCCCGGCCCAATTGACAGGTCTATCTGTTATTCACAGTACCGGCCAACAAACTGCGTGAAACCACGAAAGTTCCTGAAGACGCATATTAGCATACGATTATTACCACCTATTTAATGAAAGTTAAATTCATGCAATGAGGATCTATCAAATCAAATCTCACATAAAAGTGCAAGTTCAAGATCTTACAATCACATTAGTTGATAATTGGGGAAATGAGAGAAGTTTAAAAGGGTCTCCAAGTGGTAAGAGACCTGTTATAGTGGCAAGGAACTAGAGAATCAAGGTGTGCACAGCCTTGCACTCATTTTATGGAGAGGTTTTTTCCGTGACCTAACCCGCATGTGTGAAACAATCAAGCAAACTGACGCGCGCACACAGAAGTTGCAAATTCCTTGTATCGAACTAAAAACAAAGTGCAAGATATTCGTCCAATTACTTATATCAAACATAAACAAAGTGCAAGATATACATCCAAGCTTTTCGGATGTTGTAAAAATCTTAAATGTAGATAAGAGCAATGAAAACGGAGAGGATAAGTGAGGCAATTAAAGGAAACGTAGATGGTAGGATACAGATGATCACAAGAGTATCAATGAACTACATTTGTACAAGAGCTCCAGACAAGATTTAGTATATGTAATATGCATGCCACAAAAGTGAAGTGCAACAGAGATCAAATTATAGGTAGAATCCTAAAATGATGATGTTCCCTGGCGACCCTAGGCGGGCGCCTAGGCGAGCAAAACCTCACCGAGGGAAAATTCCCCCGGGTCGAGACGAGACCTCTCCAACCCGCATGCCTAGGCGTCGCCTGTGACAACATAGCCAAGAACCAATGATTATTACTATTCCAGCAATAAACACCCTAACAAATCACAAAAAAACTGCAATTGGATAACAAAGATCAGGATTTACCTGAGGTTTGGTGGAGAGTAAATTCACACAATCTAAACAAGCCCCAAATCCGGATATAGGATATAGTTGCTCCTCTTCGAAGCCTCCGTGACCAAGATTCAAGGTTCAACTGCAACACAACAGGACGGACTTGATCTTTGTATATAAACTGTGATGGATTCGGTTGGATTTTGGAAAATAAGGACTGATAGGGTTGCAAGTCAAAGGGATAATGGGCTGTTTTGGTTTGCAAGATAAGAGAAAGGAGATGTGGTAGTTTGGGATGCCGGGTACGCAGCAAGGAAAGTTTCGGGCAGTCAGGTCTGATGCAAAGCAGCAGGCAGGATAGCCTGCTGTCTGGTCTGGTCTGCTTGCGGCAGAAGAGGTACGAGGGTGTCAGGTTAGCACATGGAGATGGGGATTGAGGGGAGGGGTAGGTGCGTCTCTGATGAGTGATGATACTGCAACAAGGGGCGTGTTCTCCGGTGGTGTCGACAACAATAAACAGAGAAGACAAGGGAGGGTGGTCTTGCTGTTGGCAACTAGAAGAGAGGGAAGACAACTAGGGTAAGGGTTTCGTGTCTTCGCAAGAAGGATCACGGTTTGGGCTACACACCTATTTGGAATTCACATCCATCTCTTAAATAAAATCTCAATTCATTTATCAACCGATAAAAAAGGTCCGATTACATTCTTATTTATAGATTTCCTAAACTTGGGAAATAGGTAAGTCCCTGACTAACTAAAACATGACTAGAACTAAGATATGAACTCAGACTCCAACTGAAAACAAATCCTAAATAGGCAGCAATAGATCCAAAATCTAATAAAAGCAAATAAATGGACAAAGCTACTCTGAAACTAGTCTGGAACTAAATTGCACCATGAAGCACAAACTGGATCTCCATCAATAAGTATCATATGACTTAAGAATATAGATGCATTACATTTTACCAAATCAACCCTATGTTGCACGACTACGAAGGATACGGATATGGATAAAGATACAATACGGATATAAGATCAAAGCATTTTCAGATAGGTAGATATGTTCACCTATACTGCAAGAATATGGACACGGGTGAGGGTATGAAGTATGAACACGATATGGATATGCACAACATTTTACTGTATACATTCAGTATGGAATCAAACTATGAATCCCGTAAAATGAGAAGAATCTCTTTTGCAAGAAGCAAAAATGCTAATTAATTAGAGAAAACGCAGTTACGGCAATAAACAAAGAAACAGACTAAGCCCGTGGTAGTTATGAAAGCACAAAACAAGAAAATACAAGAGTAGGATGGTCTAACCATGGAAAGTAAAGGCTAAAAAGAGACCTGCTCAGTAATAAACTTTTTTTAAAAAAATAGAACAAGGAAAGCAGCTAATAATACAAGTAGAGCATCAAGTGACCAATTAAGCTAGAGTCCCAACTGGCCACCTATTGCGTTTAAGCAGCTGTGTGATCCTATTAACCATAATCAGCCTTTGGGCATAGTACTTATTGAAACACTTAACATAATAATTTAACTGGAATAATTCACGTTTCTAATGCCTTGTATCTATCAGCTATTAGGTATCCTCAGAATATCACCAAGTGTTACTTTCTTATAAAAACATAATACGCCTTTGAATGGTCCAAATCTCTGGCATTAATCACTCCAAACTTGAGGAGCAAGGGTTAAAATTAAAATTCGCGCACTGAACTTATAGCATAATCTGGAGAAGGCATGAGCCAACTGTAACATATTATTCATGCAGATATCTCACATCTAATGAAAGAGTCCATGTTGGATATTGAACATACTTTGGTAACTGTAATTGACTCATATATGAACAATGCTAGTTTCTAAAGAAGTTGAGAAGGATGCATGCTGACTGCTGAGAGAAAAGGAAAATATAGTACACACCATAGTTACTGGATACACCTAACCCCCATCAAACCCATACCAGATACGAGCGTTCCAGTTCCGGGTTCATTTCCTATCCGGATCGCTACGGTACTTGATCCGAACCACTAAATTGGTGATTCGAAACCATCACTAAAATCTCATTATAAATTTGATTTTGCAAGAGATTCTTTCAACGCAAAAAAAGTTTGAAACAACTTGAGATTCCTTGTCAATTGGGGTTCCATATCTATGCATTTCTTATGATATTTTACTTTGTAGTTCGATACTATTGTTATTTCTTCATTGTTTATGAACCACTACTCCTTTTGCAAGTTGTTCATGCAAAGAAGAGCATGAACTTATGAGATTTTTTATGCTTTTGTTAATTTAAAAGAAGGTTCTAATTCGTTTGTCATTTTATTTTATGGCTTATTTACATGTTTTCATTTGGCAAATTGTATCATTTTATTAAGAAGGTTCCAAATTAATTTATGACTATGACATGTCAAGTTTTACATCTGATTAAATAATGAGTTTGAATTTTCTTATGTTCTATATAAGATTTTATTTCACTATACGACACAATTATCTAGTCAAATATGAACAAGTAACGAGTATCGTCTCAATTAAGATTTTAAAGTGTACCACAAACTGAATTGACGAACCGGCTCACCCTACCTCCTCTGTACCGAAAATAAACATTAGTGTACCCCGTTCCCGAACCAGTACAACGACCCATCACGTATTGTGTTCCAGGTAACTATGGTACACACCTTGCCTATTTAGTGTAATGTGGCAAGCCATCCAGAACCAACCACTTTTCGTAAATTAGGTTGCTCTCCATCCCTCAAAAATACGGGATAAAGGCTTTGTTGTTGTTATTATTGTTCCATCACCCAAAAATCCTGAGACATCTGCTCATAAAATGTAAAAGAAATTAAAATCAGTGCAGGACTTAGGCCACCAAGACGATACAGTGATAGAAAACTGATCAAGATGGTTTAACTTTTGAAAAGGAGAGTGCCCCTACTGAGCAGAGGTACTAAAATTTAGTTAAAGTGGACAAAAAGAGAAGAAAAACATGATCAAATGACTAGTATTTGTTGGGTTTTGGTCTTTTTCAAAGTGAATTTTAGTCCCACATCGGCTAGACCAAAGGAGTTGTATCTCTATATATTAGCTTTGCTAGTTTAGAGATGCACATGTGGTGTGGAGGTGCACATGGGTGTGCCATGTGGGGTTATTTTTCTAATGGGAAAAAGGCTAAATCAACAATTGAAAGCATTCATGCTTTTTGCTCTTGGAAATTTTAGTTTGGGAAAAAGGCTAAATCAACAATTGAAAGCATTCAAGCTTTTTGCTTTTGGGAAATTTATTTCCATGGGAGCTAAGCCCCGTAGGGGCTTAGCGACTCGGACTCGGACTCGGGCTCATAGGCTCATGAGGCGTAATGTGGCATTTTGTTGGCGCACTTTGCACTTAGCACGTCAGCATCGTCGCTAGGCGCATAGTGCGCTTTAGTTGCGCTCGTTGCGCGAGCCACTTGCGCTGCCACGTTGCGCAAGCCCAGGTGCGCGCCCAGGTTGCGCCCAGGTTGCGCTTGGTTGCGCGGGTGCGCTGGGTTGAGCGGGTTGCTCGGGTTGCGCGGGTTGCGCGGGTTGTTCGTGTTGCGCGGGTGCGCTGGTTGTGTTGCGTGCGCCGCGTGCGCAATGCGTACAGTGCGCGCAGTGTGTGCAGCTCAGTGCGCGCTCTATCGCGCGGAATGTAAGGAGCGCAGGGTGCGCGCAGTTGGCGCAACTTGCAGCAGAACGTGCGTTTGCACGTTCTGGGCGGTTGCTACATGTTCGGGATGGTTTTTACCATGACCCTAACTTTGTGGCAACCGAGCAGTTGCTGCAGGGCCTATATAAGGCATCCTCTCTCTCACAAGGCAAAATATACATACAAGTAATAGAAGCCACCACAAAAAGTTTACGAAGTGTTTTTTAACACAAGTAAACAGAGAATTCAGAAGTATTCTTTAACACAGTTCTGATCGGAATTTGCTTGCGAATTCCAGCAGCCTTCGAGAGAGAGGAAAGGCGCCGCACCAGCATTGCTTTTGCACGGGAGTTCGTGTCCATCCGAGGAGTCAGAAGAGCAGGAGTGTTCCAAGTTCTCTGACGAACTTGCTGGTTCCTGGAAGCTGTTCGTGTAGGACGAATAAAGCTTTGAGCAACGGTGATTATTCATCCCAGCAGGAGTTCTTCCATCTTTCGCCAGTCACCTTCTTCATTGCTGCCAGTAGTTCTGATTGTATCTTGTTTTTAGAAGTACTACGATCGATTGTTGTGGATTACGAAATCTTTTTAGATTCTCGTAATACTAAAACGAGATCTTTTTAGATCTTCGTTATACTTGCACAACCTTCCTAGAAGTATTGCGTTGGAACATTGTTTTTACAATTGTTTTATCTTCTCAGTTTTCCATCGAAAAATTGTGCCCCGGCACTAACAATCTCAAAGCTTTATTGCTACGATGGAAAACTTTAATGCTTCACTCCTCAATACTGACTTTTGTAAGTTAGAAAAGTTTGATGGAGAGCATTATCAAGTCTGGAAGAGGAAGGTTTATCTCACTCTTCAACTCAGAGACGTTGATCACGTGCTTCTTGAAGAGGAACCTACCGTTCCAGATATTGGGTCTGCGGCCGCAATCACTGCGGCTACTAAACTTCAGGCCAAGTGGAGAAGGAAAAATAGCATTTGCAGGCTGCTTATCCTGAATGCTATGGAGGATTCTCTAGCAGAATCTTACAGTAAAAAACCAATTGCCAGAGACATATGGGAGTCTATGGAGAAACTGTACGAAGAAGACAAAAACAGGAGCAAGATATTTGTGGTTGAAAAATATCACAAATGGCTCTTTGAGGATGAGAAGTCCATGTTGCCGCAGGTAAAGGAATTTCTGAAATTGCGACAAAAGTTGGAAGACGAGGCGATGCCCCTCCCCGACAAGTTTGTTGTTGGAGGGATTGTCTCAAAGCTCCCCGCTGGGTGGAGTAAGTTCTATGCAAATATGCATAGGAAGAAGCTTGAGATCAGCCTTGAAGATCTCTTGCAGGAAATCTATGTTGAGGACTAGATGCGGGCTCAACTGAAGGTGGACGCACTGTCCAAGCAATTGGCTAACGCCAATCTGGTTCATACCAAGGAACCAAGGGGAAAGCAGGCGGCTTCCCACAGCAAGAAGAAGGACCCTAACAATCTGAACGTGAAGGGGACTTCCTTCAAGCGAAAGAAGGCAAAGTCTCAGATGCCTTGTTTCAAGTGTGGCAAGAAGGGCCACTTCAAAAGTGAATGCAAAGCAAAGACCAAACAATCAGAGCAAGGAGAGCCTAGTAAGGTATCTATAATCACTGACGTTGTTGCTATGATTGCGCAGGTTGATGCGGTAAGGACTGACTCTGACTGGTGGGTAGACACTGGAGCCTCCTGCCATGTCTGCTCCAGTAAGGAGTGGTTCACCACCTACACACCTACTTCTGAAGTGGTTATGATGGCGAACCAGGCACAAGCTGAAGTGCTCGGAATCGGGACGGTGGTGTTGAAGCCGACTTCGGGGAAGTCTTTGACGCTTCAAGGCATGAAGCACGTACCTGCTATCGCCAGGAACCTGATCTCAGGAGGCCTACTATGCAACGCAGGCCTCAGGATGGACATCAATGCTGGCCAGATGGTGATGTCTATCAAGGGAACATATTTCGGGAAAGCTTTTTATACCGAAAGAATGTTCAAGATTCAGCTTGTGAATCAGTCCAATGTAATTAATATAATTAATGCAATCACTCCTTCTGCTTATACTCTTGAGTTGTGGCATAATAGGCTAGGACATGTTCATTGTAAACGAATAAACAAAATGTCTAGTCTAGGACTTATCTCCAAGTGTGGGAGTAAGGTAGAGAAATGTGAAGTTTGTGCTCAAACAAAGATCACAAGGAAACCCTTTCCTCAGGTTAATCGAAGTACAGATCTTCTAGAGTTGGTACACTCAGATATCTGTGACTTCAAACAGTTCTCTACAAAGGCCGGAATGAAGTATTTTATAACCTTCATCGATGACTTCTCAAAGTATGCGTTCGTCTACTTGCTGAAGGCTAAAGACGAAGCATTCAAGAAGTTCAAGGAGTTCAGAGCCGAAGCTGAGCGGCAGACTGGACAACAACTCAAAAGAATAAGAAGTGATCGAGGTGGGGAGTACAGGTCTCATGAATTCGCATCGTTCTGCAAAGAGCATGGAATTGTCAATGAGACTACGGCTCCGTACTCTCCTCAATCAAACGGAAGTAGCAGAGAGGAAGAACAGAACGTTAACAGAAATGATTAACTCAATGCTGTTGACTGCGGGTCTTCCTAAGTGCTACTGGGGAGAAGCTGCACTGACGGCCACTTTTATTCTGAATAGGGTGCCTCATGCAACTTCTGACATTACTCCTCATGAACTCTGGTTCAAAGTCAGACCTAACTTGAATGTCATTCGAGTGTGGGGGTGTCTGGCATATGTCAAGCTTCCAGATCTGAAGATTCAGAAGCTTGGGACAAGGACTACTAAGACGATCTTCTTGGGGTATGCCGAGAAGGGTGATGCTCGGAGATTTCTTGATATTGAGTCAAATCATATCATTGAATCTCGCGACACAGAATATTTTGAAGACAAGTTTGCAAGGCACAAGAATATTGTTCTTGCGGATGTACCAGAGAACATTGAGGGTACGCAGGAAACTGAAGTCTTCAATGAAGATGTGGTCCAAGAAGATGTTGTTGTTGAAACAACGATTGAACCAGAACAAGCTGAGCCGTCAGCTAAGCGTATGAGGAGGCCGAAGGATTTCGGAAGTGACTTTGTCACCTATCATGTGGAAGCTGATCCGCTTACCTATGATGAGACGATGAAGACCAGAGACGCGGTTTTCTGGAAGGAGGCGATTGACAATGAAGTTGATTCTATCACCTCAAATAACACTTGGGTGTTGGTTGATCTTCCTGAAGGAGCGAAACCCATCGGATGCAAATGGATCTTCAAGAAGAAGATGAAAGCAGATGGAACTATTGACAAGTTCAAGGCTAGGTTGGTAGCCAAGGGGTTTTCTCAGAAGCAGGAAATCGACTACTTTGACACGTATGCTCCAGTAGCCCGGATGACTACCATCAGAATGTTAATTGCTCTCGCAGCGATACATAAAATGGTGATACATCAGATGGATGTGAAAACGGCTTTCCTAAATGGCGAGCTGACCGAAGAGATATACATGCAACAGCCAGAGGGATTTGTCGTCAAGGGTCTTGAAGACAAAGTCTGCAAGTTGGTGAAATCTTTGTACGGTCTTAAACAGGCTCCCAAGATGTGGCATGAAAAATTTGACAAAGTTATAACGTCAAATGGCTACATGGTCAGCGAGACGGACAAGTGTGTTTACACGAAGTTCGCTGATGAAAGAGGTGTGATCGTTTGTCTGTACGTGGACGACATGCTTATCCTAGGTACGGATATGAGCTGTGTCACGGAGACAAAGAAATTCATCTCGAACAAGTTCAGTATGAAGGACTTGGGGGAAGCTGATGTGATCTTAGGGATCAAGATCATCCGGACAGACACTGGACTATCGATGTCACAGTCTCATTATATTAAGAAAATGATCACTCGTTATGGGTATCGGAATCTTCCTGGGATCGATACGCCGTACAGGTGTGATCTGAAGCTGAAGCCTAATTCAGGGAAAAGCGTCAGGCAGCTGGAGTATGCAAGCATAATCGAAAGTTTGATGTATGCTACTACTGCCACAAGGCCTGACATAGCTTTCGTCGTGGAAATGCTGAGTCGTTTCACGAGTAACCCAGGTGCTGAACACTGGAAAGCTGTGAAACGGGTGATGAGATATCTCAAGAAGACTCAGACATATGCACTGTACTACAGCGAAGATCCGCCGGTAGTGGAAGGCTTCAGTGATGCTAGCTGGTGCTCGGAGGTGGAGAGCGAGAGGTCCACAGGTGGATTCATTTTCACAATGGGTGGAGCTGCTATATCGTGGAAGTCGAAGAAGCAGACTATGCTCTCGCGGTCATCCATGGAATCTGAGTTCTTTGCACTTGATACCGCAGCCGAGGAAGCAGAATGGCTTCAGGAGCTCATGTATGATCTTCCAGTGGTTGGGGCGCAAATACCGGCAATACCGACATACTGCGACAACCAGGCGACTGCGGCGGTGGCATCAAATGACCTCTTCAACGGAAAGAAGAGGACTGTGCGGTTGAAGCACAGGGCAGTACACGATCTTATCAAGAGAGGTGTTATTGCAGTGATTGATGTTCGGAGTCAGGAAAACCTGGCGGATCCGTTCACCAAGGGCCTCAAGCGCCAGCTGGTCGATGACTCAGCATGTAAAATGGACTTGAAGGCATTCTGATATTAGTTATTGTATTCCTACCATAAAATTTTATGCTATTAGTTCAAAGATTTATCTACTAGGCATCTAGCTTTTGGTTCAAGGGAGGACCATTAACTGGAAGAATATCAGGAACGGTAGGTACATGTTCTATAGGGCATGGAGAGGTTACGGACCTATAACCACTGTTGTCTACTGTTGTTTTTCTGCAGAAAACGGTTCCTGTGGAAATGTTGGCTTAATTGCCTTAATGAGTTCTCAGGCAGAGTGAATGCCTGGTGTGCTTTACAGGAAGCACGGTAGAGCAGCACTACAAGGAGTCCACAATGAGGTTCCTATATGTGGGGTGCTGCCCAGGAATAGGATAAAGCCTCGGCTTTGCAGGCCAAGTCACAGCGGCGTAGCACCGCAAATAGGCAGTTAGTCTAATGCTGTATGTTAAAATAAAGAGGGATGTAGTCAGCACTACAAAGAGGAGGAGTTCCTCATGTTACAGTGGCACGACACCACGATGAGGTACCCGGTTAGGGATAAAGCCTCGGCCTTGCAAGCCATGTCGTTGCGGCGTAACACCGCAAAGGAGCCTAAGGCTTCATGCTGGGTAGTTTGGCACTACAAAGAGGCGGTTACCTCATGCTACAGTAGTATGACACTACGATGAGGTTCCCGGTACGGGGTAAGGCCTCGACTTTAAGCCATGTCATAGCGGCGTAGCACCGCAAGGGAAGCGCAAAGCGCTTCATGCCATGACTCTTTATAATGAACTCACCTATAGTGTATGGACAAAAAGATATCAGGCCGTCTCTTGAGAGTAAACTTGTAGACGCCCAAAATTATACACTGAAACCAGGCTGACACAGGGCCTTTAATGTGTAGCCAGAAGCACATGTAACTACATTATGTGAGTGGGAAGAATTTTAGCTATGATGCAGAATTCAAGGCTTAGTCCATTCTTGTATTATAGTCTGTTGTTTGACCCATGCGGGAAGATTCAAGTCGTCAGCGACATCTCTCCTCATGCATGATGGACAGTTACTGTGGGGAACACTTATACCCATATATAGAGATATGTGGGGGATTGTTGGGTTTTGGTCTTTTTCAAAGTGAATTTTAGTCCCACATCAGCTAGACCAAAGGAGTTGTATCTCTATATATTAGCTTTGCTAGTTTAGAGATGCACATGTGGTGTGGAGGTGCACATGGGTGTGCCATGTGGGATTATTTTTCTAATGGAAAAAAGGTTAAATCAACAATTGAAAGCATTCATGCTTTTTGCTCTTGGAAAATTTATTTCCATGGGAGTCAAGTCCCGTAGGGGCTTAGCGACTCGGAATCGGACTCAGGCTCATGGGCTCATGAGACGTAATGTGGCGTTTTGTTGGCGCACTTTGCACTTAGCACGTCAGCATCGTCGCTAGGCGCATAGTGCGCTTTAGTTGCGCTCGTTGCGCGAGCCACTTGCGCTGCCACGTTGCGCAAGCCCAGTTGCGCTGCCCAGGTGCGCGCCTAGGTTGCGCCCAGGTTGCGCTTGGTTGCGCGGGTGCGCTGGGTTGCGCGGGTTGCACGGGTGCGTTGGGTTGCGCGGGTGCGCTGGTTGCACTGCGTGCGCCGCGTGCGCAATGCGTACAGTGCGCGCAGTGTGCGCAGCTTAGTACGCGCTTGTCGCGCGGAGTGCAAGGAGCGCAGGGTGCGCGCAGTTGGCGCAACTTGCAGCAGAACGTGCGTTTGCACGTTCTGGGCGGTTGCTACATGTTCGGGGTGGTTTTTACCATGACCCTAACTTTGTGGCAACCGAGCAGTTGCTGCAGGGCCTATATAAGGCATCCTCTCTCTCACAAGACAAAATATACATACAAGTAATAGAAGCCACCACAGAAAGTTTACGAAGTGTTTTTTAACACAAGTAAACAGAAAATTCAGAAGTATTCTTTAACACAGTTCTGATCGGAATTTGCTTGTGAATTCCAGCAGCCTTCGAGAGCGAGGAAAGGCGCCGCACCAGCATTGCTTTTGCACGGGAGTTCGTGTCCATCCGAGGAGTCGGAAGAGCAGGAGTGTTCCAAGTTCTCCGACGAACTTGCTGGTTCCTGGAAGCTGTTCGTGTAGGGCGAATAAAGCTTTGAGCAACGGTGATTATTCACCCCAGCAGGAGTTCTTCCATCTTTCGCCAGTCACCTTCTTCATTACTGCCAGTAATTCTGATTGTATCTTCTTTTTAGAAGTACTACGATCGATTGCTGTGGATTACGAAATCTTTTTAGATTCTCGTAATACTAAAACAAGATCTTTTTAGATCTTCGTTATACTTGTGCAACCTTCCTAGAAGTATTGCGTTGGAACATTGTTTTTACAATTGTTTTATCTTCTCAGTTTTCCATCGAAAAATTGTGCCCCGGCACTAACAGTATTAACAGCCAATATAAAAAAACAAATCATACAACCTCTCTCAAGTCTCAACAAAGAACATATACTTACATGATCAGCGTGAGAACATAATGAGGGAAAATCAAAAAGGGCAAGAAAAGCAAGCTTTTTAGAATGAGAAAACAATGATGACAGTACCCATACCCTCAACTCATACTTCAAGCTAGTAATCGAGCAGAATACCGTTATGATGGAACGATAAAATTTGATTGAATATCTACAACAATGATGAGGTCAATTTAAAACTCGACCATGAAAAGCTTTGTACTTGTATTCTTATACTCAGCCCTTCAGGTAGATAAGGGTGTGAGTTATTGGTAAAAAGTAAGAGAGAAAAATACTTTCACACAGTTTAAACTATATTGTTGTTAGACTTAGCTTCTATGTTCCCCTTTTAGTCCCACATCGATGTATTCCACTTGGTTGAGCCTTTGTCTCAACAATTACATTATTTATTCAATGGACTAGAAGTAATTCCTGGACTACATTTTTAAACTGCAAGAAGATATGAGTAAAACTCCAATGTCACATATTTATCCAGATAAGAATGATTATATACGCATAAAAATGCACAAATAGATGCAAAAGAGAAATCGTAACTGTTATGCATTAAAATAAATGCACATAACCATAATTCAGCGAAGTAGGATGTTACCCCAAAAGAGCATCAAACCGGACATAAATAGTTCGCTTATTGTCATCTGGCCAGCAATTTCCCATTCCAAAGACGACCGAGATATGGAGAAATCTATGTTGCACGGACACAGATCCGACATGACACGTTTCAGATGCGGTGACACGGATTTGGCACCAATATTGGTGTCCAAGTGTATTTCGGAGTGTCCGATACGCGTATCCGACACAACACGGAGACGGCATGAATTTTGGAGTGTCCGTGCTACTTTGGGAGAAATCTTTCAATCCACCCTTTATCCAGCTTTGCACCTAGACCGTTTGAAGCAGACTGATAAGGTATGCCTAAGGATGCTACTATGACTAAAACTTCTGTAATAGTATGTATTCAGTATATACTATTTGTTTGTAAATGTGTATAAAATTTATGAAATAGGTCAAGTGCAGAACTCCGACCAGTCTTAGCACAAGGAAGCTGACGGCTAACCTCATTCAAGCGAAAATAAGGCTTCACAAAATCTGGATTGCTAGCATAAAAACTCCTCCAAAAACTTTTGACACTTTGACGGGGCAAAGAAATAGCTGTCCTCCTTGCATAGCAAACAAGGCTGTAGCTCAATCACTAGTGCTTGGGAGAGGATTTATGTGTGGGTGCTCTGAGAGGGACGGACACCATTGATAGCAGGGGCGGACCTACATGGGGGCGAGTGTGGGCAGTTGCCCCCACTGATTTTTGCTTCCGAGTTATATATTCATGTTCTTATTAAATTTTCTTCATCAATTTTATGTTTTGCCCCCTCCGAAATTTGTAATTTTCAATTTCTATATACATATTTACATCAAATTTTACTTTATCCTTCATAATTTTCATCAATTTTATGTTTTACCCCATACGAACTTTATTTAACAAAATTTTGGACTTTCTCTACATTTACATTTGAGGTTGAACCCCCTCTTCTAAATTCCTGCGTCCACAACATCAATACTTACTCGGACCCAATCTATAAGACACTATCCTTGTTTTAAACAGAAATCGAACAAGAAAAATGCTGGAATATGAGAATGCTCTCTTAAATATGTAATCCAAATATTTGTTCTATAAATAGGCAAGATACAAAGATATAGCAACAGTCAATTTTTTTTCTCATGATGATAGCATTCGCAATGTGTTTCCTAGAATTTCAAAAAATGGTACACTAGGAGAGCTTCGACGACGCCGAGGCACGCCCCGGCGAGGACGTCGAGAAGGAAATGCCTACCTAGAAGCACCCGCGACGCGGAGGTGGCGGCCGCCCAGAGCGTGACGGCGTGCACGAGAAGATCGCCGGCCTCTCCGCCGCCGCCGCCGCCGCCGCAGCGGACGAGGACCCGTTTAGAGGCTTCTAGAAAGAGGGGGGAGGAGGAGTGGAGGTAGAGGAAGGCGGCGAGGAAGGAGACGCGGGAGGAGTGTCCGCTGGGGAAGGACCAGTGGTCGACGGAGACGACGAGGGTCATGCCCTTGTTGTAGACGGGGCGGGGGCGGCGGACGAGGGTCTTGATGAGGCCGACGAGGAGGAGGTCGAGGAGGGAGCCGAGGAGGAGGGGGAGGAGGAGGGGGGAGAAGGGCTGGTAGTAGAAGTAGAGGAGAGCGATGGGGATGGGGAACCAGAAGCGGCCGTCGCCGGAGATCTCGAGGGCTTTGAGGAGGGATCGGGGGATGGGGAGGCAGAGAGTGTGGAGCCGGAGGGACAGGGAGGTGTCGAGCGAGATCGCGCGCCGGAGGAGGGTGGAGGGGGCTGGGTTCGGATCCCCCGCCATCGCTACTTAGCTACAAGGGAGCAGGAGGGACCCGACCGGTGGGAGTAGTGTAGTCTCAAGGAAACAATGATCCACATCTAAAGGCACACCTCTTTCTTTGTTTTTGTTTTTGTTTTTGTTTTTTCTTTTTCGATTGCTAAAGGCACTATATGTTTTACTACTCATGATAGTCCAAAAAATTTTTATTTCATTTACAAATTTGTCACTTTAAAAATTATTCATGACAGTCCAATTGTTGTTAGAACTGTAAAAAAAAAAAAAAAATTGTAAGGACACATCCAAAGTTGATCAGGACACATCTCATTTTTGGCAGTCCTAGGTACTTTATGGACTGCCATAAAATATGGCAGTCCAGATCTCATGTTTAACTGGACTGCCACATTTTCTGGCAGTCATCTCGTGTTTAACTGGACTGTCACGTTTTCTAGTAGTCCATAAAGTACCTAGAACTGCCAGAAATTATGGCAGTCTTAAGTTTAACTGGACTGCCATAAATGGGATAGCCATGATCAACTTTGGATGTACCCTTATAAATAACCCAAAAAAAATAACAGTCTTAAGAATTCAGTAGTTATAATTTAGGACTGTAAAAAAATTTGATAGTCATTACTATAGTTATGACTGACAAAAAGGTTGGCAGTCTTAAGAATCTAGTGGTAAATTAGGACTATAGTCCTGATTATTGTTATAACTGTCAAAGTTTTCGACGGTCATAATAATCCAATAGGTCAATTTGTATGCCCTTGGTGCTACCGTAAGAAAATAACATGTCGTAGAGCAGGTTTTGAGTGACCATAATTATTTGCTCATATCTTGTTTTTCATCAAACAATAGGTCGATTTGTATGCCCTCGACGAGAGTAACACAATTTGTGTAGAAAAAAATCCACGACTGAGGTTAGGCGCACGCGCTACAACCAAAAGTATAAAATTTAAAACTTTAAAGGACCATAACTTTTGACTCGGAGATAGAAATGAGGTCAACATGGTGCGAAAATGAGCGCATAAAAAAGTAGTATAGTATTAAACTACATCACTGTCTGAAAGATTTTTCGTAATTTTATAATCGCAAAATAATGATGTTTCGATCTCCAAATTTTACTTTGATTAATTTTATTTTATAGTATTTCGTTGTTAACGAGTAAAAATTGGTATTAACGTTACCATATAATATACCAGTGAGAAGACGATTAAGAATGGGACAAGAATTTAATTTTTATTTTTCATAATAATAAAATTCTCTATTGTTTAGTAAAAGTAATAAGAACGATTTAACTTTCAATTACGGTAGATTTAAACATCAATCACACAATCAACATCAAGTAGCAGAAAATCACGTATTCATCTGTAACCAACATTTTACTATACTCATCAAAGTTCAAAAAAATTAGCACCTTCACATTAGATCAAACACCAATTTCAACAAATTTACATTACAACCAACATCAAAGTTACAAAGCCAAATTCTTTCAACACAAATTTAGCAACAAATTTGCATCCTCCGTCTTTTGCGCTCGACGTGTTTCGGGTTCGACGATAGTGCTGGGTTTCTCAACAACACGCTCAACATTGCGTGCCTTGCGCGCCGACACAGTTGAACATTTTCTTTTGGTATCTGCATCCTCAAGGTCATTCTTGGATCATGGCTATACCACAAACAAAATATTTCAAATAAAGAAAGAGAATAATTGGGACATATAAGAATTTCTAAATTTTATACAATGCTAGACATGACTGTAGAATTTTTCTGCAGTCCTGAGTAAATCCAGGACTGCACAAGTTTTTTGCGGTCCTAGTATCGTACACGAAAAGTTATAGTCCTTTGCAGTCGTGACTGTCGACGGAAGACTGAAGTTTGAAACCCTAAAATGGGTTTGAAACTTCAGAAATCTGCCAAAATTCACCCTAAATTCGATTTGATACAATTCATTTGAAGTTACTAAACTTATTTGTAGACATTAACAAGGATCGAGAAAGGGATTCATGAAAATTACAAACATAAAATTGAAAATTTAGGAGGAAGAAGATTTGTACATTGATTGTGAAGAAGGCTTCAGCGCCATGATTATTGCTTGGAAATTGGAGGAGGTGGAGGAGAAAGATCCAAGAAATTATGGTTTTCAATTGAAGAAGGTGGAGAAAAAGGGAAGGTAATTTGAAGAGAGAGAGAGAGAGTATAAATTAGAATGAAGAGGTTTGGGGGGTAGGCAACCGTAACAAAAAAAATTCATGTCCTGAATAAAATTTACTTCAAACTGGACTAGCACAAAGACTTTGGATGTCACGAGTATAAACTGTAGTGTCTTTAGCAATTGTCTTTTTAGGGACGTCACAAAGATGTTAAAATGTTTCATATTTTAATACCAAGAATATTATTTAAAATTACTTAGCGAACATCACAAGCATGGTGGGCATTTGGTTTATTCGTTTTCAATCGAATTGAATTAGTCAAAATCGAACAAGAAGGAGAAGACATTGGTCATGTGATGATACGATTTTTTAGCTTAAACTTTAGATATTGGGATCTTTGTCGAAGATTCAAGAAATGTTTAGCTTTTAGTTTGTGAAACATAGGTTGTCTTTAAAGTTTTTATTTATACATTTTTTTTTTTGAGTTCTGATGATTCTGACCTGGGCCTTATTAAGAAGGATGAACTATTGAGTGGCGGCAAGAAGGGAAGAAATGTTTCTTTGACCATCTTCTTAGTTATTTTATCGCAAAATTTGAATACCAAATTTGACATCTACGTATCAACATTTATAATAAAATAAAAAATGCATTGCACACTCGAAATGTGTGCTCTGACCACTAGTAACTATATAATTCACTTAAAAGTGATGTTTTTTTTTTTTCAACACTTTAAAGTGCGTTATAAATATATGAATCGATTCTCTATCCTCGACATCAATTTAAAACATAAATTCATTCGTACAAAAAAATATATAACCTCATGCTCAAATACTTTTATCGACACAACATAAAACTATTTCGAAACTTGTTTTGTTTTGTTTTTAGAAATAAAAAGAGGGAGAAAGAATAAAGGATTATGATTGTGGACATATTTTGTAATAATTTTTTTTAAGGTCATTTTCACATTTACATGCGTCGTAAACTATAAGCTCAATATTTGAGCTTACAATTTACCAGTTATAAATGATATCACTATATAGCGATGATCACTTCAAAGTTCAGAAAACAAACAAATTAAGTTGGTGGGTCCCACACTTATTTTAGTATTTTAAAATGCTCGACAATATATCATGCAAAACAAACAAACACTCAGTTAAGGTTAGGATCATTATACTTAATGAAATTTTATATATAATATTTGAAGATGGAATAATAAATTTATATTTCAAACATATGATTTTCTTTATATAAATATTGTTTTTTGTTATTCACAAAAAATTCGCTTTGGTTGTTTTTGTCTATTAAAACTCAAACTACGTTAACAAAAAACTAAGGCTACATGGTTTGCAGGATTGGACAATTCAGATTTTTGGTTATATAAAAAAGAGAGGATATAATGTAATGGCCATACAAGCTAGAGAGGATATAATGTAAGGCAATTGATAAGGGCACTGCAACTTTTGATCAGGGCTAGCCCATTAGGGCTAGCCCTGATCAAAAAGTGAAGTGTCTTTTATAATAATGACTGCCCAAATTTCTGGCAGTCCTACATACAGTAAGGACTGCCAGAAAAATGGGCAGTCCTTTTGTTTCACATGCTGAGACTTAGGACTGCCAAATTTTCTGACAGTCCATTCAGTTTGCAGGACTGCCCGAAAATTGGACAGTCCTTGTTATAAAAAAAGTGAAGTTTTTGATCAGGGGCTAGCCCATTACCTGATCAAAAAGTGCAGTGCCTTTATCAATTGCCTAATGTAATGGCCATTACAAGCTTAAAATTACATTACACCACTTTATACTCAAACCAAATGAATCATAAACTCATCTTTGTTTAAAAAAATAAAATAAAATCATAAACTCATGTAATCCCAATTACATCACAATTTAAAATTTACAAAATATTTTTTTTCCTTTTTGATTTCTTTTTATTTCTGTATTTTATATTACTATCTATAAAAATTTAAATATTTTGTTTTTGATTTTTTTTTTTTTGTGTGTTCATCTTCATTTTTTAAAAAGTTTTTGAATTGCTTAAATTTTAAATGTTCAAAATAGTTTACATATAATTTTCAATTTTTATTTGTTTACTTCTAGTTTTTATGGATATTTAGGTTGACCGGAAAATATATCAATGATATATTTGTCTAAATGATACAAATCGTAATAATTATTCCATTATATTAGACAATAAACAAAATATTTAAATGTATTTAATATTATATTATATAATTTGACTATATGTTGTCAAAGTAATCGAGTAACTGTCGAATTCGAGTGGCACTTGTGGTTACCGAGAAGAAACGGAAAGATACATAAGACTCCAGCCGAGTGGGAAAGAGGCATAAGACTCGCATATGGTGACACTAGTAGTTGTCGAGTTCGAGTGATACTTGTAGTTACCGGAAAGAGGCATAAGACTCTAGCTGGGTGGGTGGCTACTGGGAAGATGCATAAGACTCCAGCCGAGTGGGAAAGAGGCATAGGACTCGCATATGGTGACACGAGTAGCTGTCGATTTCGAGTAACACTTGTAGTTATCGGAAAGAGGCATAAGACTCTAACTGGGTGGGTGACTACTGGGAAGAGGCATAAGACTCACTTGGTTTAGAGGCATAAAACTCTGGCTTGGTGGTGAAAGATCAGTGTACGTATGCAATATTGTGGTCATAATACACTTCTACCGATCTGCTCTAACCTCCACCATTTTTCTACGTAATAGAACGACTTTGTGGCTCAATACACTTATCCACCAATTTTTTTTTTTTTTTTTTTTTTATGAATATTTGGTTGGTTGAAAAATATGCAAATATCAATGGTATATATGTCAAAATGATACAAATCGTAATAGTTATTCCATTATATTGGATAATAAACAAAATATTTAATTATAATTAATATTATATAATTTGATTATATGTTGCCAAAATAATCGAGTAGCTGTCGAATTTAAGTAACACTTGTGGTTACCGGGAAGAGATTAAGTCTTTGACTGGGTGGGAAGAGGCATAAGACTTGCATAGGGTTTAGACGCATAAGACTCTGCTTGGAGTAGTGGAAGACCAGTTTGAGCAACACTTATGGTTACCGGAAAGAGGCATAAGAACTTGATTGGAATTTAGAGGCATAAGACTCTGGCTGGATGGCAAAAAGCCGGTGTACGCATAAAATTTGTGGCGTCATAATACAGCCTCCGTGATTCGATTCATTGATGCTCTAAATTTCACCATTTATAAATGACTCGATTCGTTGATCTGTCATAAATTCCATCATTTATAAATGGAACGGAATAATATGCCTTTGTGGCTCGATCCACTAATGTTTCACCACCCAATCATAATCTTATGTATGTCTTTGATAACCGGAACAAAGAAGTTGGAATAGGAAAGTAATTATTTTGAAAAATTAGGAGACAAAATAATTCCATCCATTCAAGCACAAAATTATTTTTCCATCTTGAAGTATTCAATTTCCTTAACATTTCCAAACGTCGAAAAAGAAAAACAATAAGGCTGTGTTTGATTGAGTTTTTTTCTCATAGAAAATATTTCCATCACAATTTTTTGTTTGATAGCTTATATTTTTCATGTAATTATTTTCCAAAAAGCTATTATTTTCTCTGGAATTAATTTATTTTCCACCTTGCAATCAAACGCACACTTTCATATTTTATTTTAAAATGGTGGAAATAAACTTGTCCAAAGGAAAATATTATTTTCCATGGAGAATAAATATTTTTCGAGGCCCAACTTTGAATGCTCCGTCTAAGGCAGATGTTTTCGCAAAAACCAAACAAACCGAGTAGCTTTGAATGCTCCGTCTAGGCGGACTCAACTCCATTTCTCTCATCCAGATCCGTCGGCTCTCCTCTTTCCCTTTGCTCTTTCCTTCTCTTCCTACTCCCCCGTCATTTTCTTCTTCCTTCTCTTCCTCGATGGCGGCGGCGGCGGCTCTTCCTCCTCCTCCGCTGGCGAAGAAGGTGAAGCACGAGATGGAGATGTTCGGCGACGTTAGGAGCGACGACTACTACTGGCTCCGCGACGACTCCCGGTCCGATCCCGACGTCCTCTCCCATCTCAAGAAGGAGAACGACTACACCGATCTCGTCATGGCTGGTGCGTTCTTGGAATATTTTCTTCCTTCGGAATTAGTTCTTGGTGGTACTAATGAGTCATGTTGATTAATGGACCGTTTGATGCTACTTCAATTTCAATTTGAAATTCACTATTTTGTTTCTCCATTGATTGGTGTTTGAAGCCTTGATTTGGAGATTAATATAGGTTTTAGTCTGCCAGTCCCATGGGGCGTAAACGAGGGAAGTGGTGGAAAACCTAATTGCTCATCTGGCTAATATTTGTGTAATGTTCGTATAAACTACTGAGTTCGCTTTAGCATTGATCCACACTGTTACTTACTTGATCTTGGTTTTCAAGTTGTTACTAGCGGACACGGATCTGACATGGTTATGACACGGCGACACGGAATGGCACCTATTTTTGCGTGCCCTAGTGTATTTAGGAGTGTCCTTAGCATGTCTGTTCGACACCAGGAGTGGATTCGGGAACCTTAGTTGGGGGGCAAGGGGGGAGCCAGATATTTTTTAGGGAGTCTGAGAGCAGAGATGAAAAAAAAAATCATTTGATAAACCAAAAAATAAAAAAATCCATGAAAATCCACACAACCTAACACAGGAATCGAACTTTGGACCTACCAAATAAATACCCAACCCACTCTACCAATTAAGCTAGACTGCTACTTGTTATTATATGTGATAGTATACTTTTAGCTGTAGTAAATTGTTTTTTTAGCCCGGGCTACATCCCGGGCCAGCCCAGCTTATGCTCCGCCCATGGGGCGGGGGGGGGGGGGGGGGGGGGGGGGGTGGTTGTTACTTACTTTCAATATGGAATGAGAACAATATAGTAAAAAAATATTTTTATCGCTAAAGGTTGGGTAGCCTAATGGCCAATAACTTACTTCATAAGTACTTAATACATGGATCAAGTCCTCACACTACCTTTTTTTGCATTTTTTAAAATCGCATATGTAGCTTGAACCCCCTTTGGGTCCTTAATGGATCGAGTGTCCGTGCTTCCTTGGCTGCAACCTACATAGTTTTTGGCTTTTTTTTTTGCCAAAATCCCTACTAATACAACCATTTCAGTGAGCAACTAGCATATTTCTTCTAAATGTTTATATTTGCAAATACAACATTTGTTCGAAATGTCTATATTTGCAATAGAACCTTTGTTTTAATTATCTGTATTTGCAAAGATAACCTTTGTTCTAAATATCTATATTTGCAAATATAAGATATGCAGTGGCAGACCCCAAAAGTATTTTCAAAGGGAGTGGAAATATACTAAACTTTTTCGGGGGGTCGAAATACACTTTAAATTTTAAGTTAAGGAATAATTATATGAATCATGATGTGCATATCAAGGTTTGAACCCATCACCTCTTGAACAAAATAGTCGTTACTTAACCAACTAAGCCAAATAAGTTTAAGTACATAAACAAATAAACTAGTATTTATGATAATAAAAACCTATATATATGGAAACTAAAAATTCAGGAGGAGCAATCCTCCCCCTTGGCCTAGGGTGGGTCCACCCTTGAAGGTATGAATGTAGGCAAATAAGCTACGTACATCTTACATATAGAGAACCATGTCAAATTTAATTGATTTTAAGTTTAAGGTTGCGTTTGGTGCACAAATTACAATATTATTGGCAATTCCATAATTTCCAGAAATTTATTGTCGGGTACCAAGTTCCTGGGAATTATATTATTGAAATTATAGAAAAATAAGGAATAATATATGAATCATAATGTGCATATCAAGGTTTGAACCCATCACCTCTTGAACAAAATATTCGTTACTTAACCAACTAAACCAAATAAGTTTAAGTACATAAACAAATAAACTAGTATATATGAATAATAAAAACTTATATATATGGAAACCAAAACTCAGGAGGAGTGATCCTCCCCCTCGGCCTAGGGTGGGTCCACCCCTGAAGGTATGAATGTAGGCAAATAAACTACGTACATCGTACACATAGAGAACCATGTCAAATTTAATTTATTAAGTTTAAGGATGCATTTGGTACTCAAATTACAATTTATTGGCAATTCCATAATTTCCAGAAATTTATTGCCGGAGATCTAGTTCATGGGAATTATATTAGTGTGTTTGGTATATATATAAAACATTCCCGAGAATAGTAAAATTTATGTATTCCCTACCGTAAGTAATTTCTCAGGAATATGACATTTCTGAGCATAATTTTCATTTATTTCCCATGCCTCACAAAATTATCATTACAATAATCCCCTCTTAGAACAATGCTAATCTCAAATTAACACATGCATCATTCTCATGGTGGTTTGGTCGGGTTCTGGAGGGGAGGAAGGAGCATGGTCTGTGGCAGGTTCGAGGTCGTCTTGGGTTCGTGTACCATTCGGGACAGGTGTAGGCAAGTTTAGGTTGAGTTCATGTTGAGTTTGTGTCCGGGTACAGTTTGGGTCAGGTTTGAGTTTGGATGGACGGTTCGAGTTTGGGACGTAGTTTAGATTCAGGTTGGTTTGGTTTGCTCCAGCTTCCTTTTCGTCCTCCTTCGTCATTTGCTTCCTCACGAAAAAAATGACTAGCTTCATTCTGTAGTCATAAATGTAGGGAAAGAAGGACTGAGGGAGTATAACTGACATGTAGAGTCTTTTCTTCTACACCCTTCCTCAAGTTGAAAATATTGGAAACATGTACAACTTACAATTGAAGTCTATTTGAAAACAACTCGAAATAAAAGTCAAAAACACATTGTGGAGTCCTTCAAGTTGAAAATGTTGGAAAATATGTACAACTCACAATAAAACTTGTCATTCAAAAACAACTCTAAGAAATGAAAAATAAAAAACCAAGTTTGTGAAATCCCATCAACACAGAAAACATTAAACCATTCCTCGAGCATCGACCAGTCAGACTCACTTTGTTTCTTTTGATGTTTGACATAATTGGAACATCTTTGTTGCGAGTGCACCGCTATTGCGAGTTGCCATTGCACAACTGCTGTGCTTGCTGCACCAATGTAATTGAATTGCTAGAGCTACTGTCTTACAAGTTTACAACAGTTTTGTTCTATCTATTATTCTTCTAAAGTTAAGTATGATGAAGTGTTCTAAAAGGAAGAAGCTAGCATGATCAACTTGTATGATAAGAATTCCAAGAGATTCACAAACTAGAAGCATCCTCCTATTCTTAATCTTAGATGATTACTATCCCAATTCTCTATGTTGTAGATTTCATGCCAACGATGCTGTGTAGTAAGCTCCTCATACACAGTTATGCCCTAGCTCAAGAGCATAGTTCGCACAATCTAAGAAGGGAAATGCTCTCCACTTCATGATCAAACAACCAATCACATAAACCTCGACTCCATAAGAAATAGGTTGCAATCCTTCTTAACTTGAGACACCCATTCAAATTAAAGTTCCCCCTCCTTGTTTTCCAAATTGGAATTTTTTGAGTTTTAACTGCCTAGAACTTGAGCCATTATATTTAGGGTTATTTGGTTTTAGGGTCTCGTATAATATTGAAAATTTGTGTTTAGGTCTCCATATTGTCCATAATAGGATTTGGGTCTCGTCCTAATGGTTGATTTGACTGACTGTCCAAAATGGAGACATAAACACAAATTTTGAATATTATACGAGACCCTAAAACTAAACGAAAATATGTGAGGGTTGTGTGAGCGGGTTATTTAGTTTTGACATGAGCTATTTAGTTTTGTCATGACCAATCGAGAATGAGACTTATAATATTGTTGTTTGCTTCTATCTTGATTTCAATAGCCACACAACCCTTCTGGCAGCAGTTTCGATGTGGACGACTTCATGGGCATCACATATTGCGTTAGATGTCTTTCGCCCCGGTTGCATTGTTGAATGCTTGCAACTCAAAAGCCCAGAAAGGTTGTGTGGATGCTGAAATCAGGATAGAAGCAACCAACATTGTCACAAGTCTCATTTTCGATTGGTCATGAAAAAACTAAATTGCTCAAGTCACACAAACCTCATCATGCAAAACTAATAACCCAAGTCATAAACCCTCACATATTTCCGTTTAGTTTTACGGTCTCGTATAATATTCAAAATTTTAGTTTAGGTCTCCATTTTGGACAGTCTACCCAAGTCAATCGTTAGGACAACACCCAAACACTCTTCTGGACAATATGGAGACCTAAATGCAAAATTCTAATATTATACGAGACACTAAAACTAAATAACCCTTATATTTATTTTAGTTCTCATCATTAAGCTTGAATCCGTCCGATGAAGATTACATTTGACTGAATATAAGGCTCAAATCACTTGCAGATCTTACTTAAAAACTGATAGCATCCAACCACCTACTCCCAAAAGCTAGACTTTATCTACGTTTTCATCCTTCTTCAGAAGATTCACAAACACTTGAAACTTTCCAGAAACAATCCAGTGTTTACACCTACTCTGATTGTTGCACCAAGTCTCATTGTTTGATACCCTACAGATAACCCAAAGATCCCATGTGCGCTGAGTTGTTCTATAGTAACCCAATCATGTCTTGATTATCATCATATCATCATCATCCAAGACTTCTCCCACCATAATGGGCTTGGCTAATAATAACTTGATTATCATGAAAGAAAATTGTTTGCTTGCTTTGGATTTAACCTACTTCTACTTAGGGAGGATCAGATCTGAATATATCAATTCTCATCATTGATGACAGTTGAATTGGTTTAAACTGGTTCTTTGATCCTGGTTTCCTTAAGCAGTCGCATTATGGTTTGTTGCACCATCAACAACTCTCAGGCTTATGCTGATCTATATTACCTGTAAACAGTGTCATCTACGACATGCTTTCATTGCGGATCAATTTCTGTATGCTTTCTATTTCGGACGATGATCTTAGCAAAACGGCATTGGTAAGTAACGTAGGGAAATGCATGCGTTTGCTGTGTGATTTGAATTTCTAATTGCTTTCCTTAATTCTCCATGTGATTTCACACGTACCCCAAGTTAGTTTCCTTTGTCTTTCCACTACATAGAATGGATATCTGGAGAACATCTTGCTTGAGCATTTCTTGCACTTCCCCAAAGTTCCAATGGACTTTTGCTTTATTTCAAGTAGTTTCTGGGAAATATTTTTAGGGGAAATGTGTTTCCCACTATGCAAAAAGATTTCCGCTGCTACTTTGTTTCAATAAGGCAAAGGTAGGATTGTTTTCCATAATTGTTGATTCTAGAAGAATTCTTTGTTGTTAATATTGTGACTTGTAAACAATGCTATTTATGTTCCTTTTATTTTTCAGTGGAAATGTTAATGTCTCCAGTTTTCAGGTGTAAAATCATTTGAGGATGAGTTATACACTGAGATAAGAGGAAGGATTCAAGAAGATGATATTTCAGCACCTACTCGGAAAGGGCAATATTACTACTACAAGAGAACTTTGAAGGGTAAGGAATATGTTCAGTATTGCAGGAGGCTTGTCACCAACGAAAGTTCGGTCTCTGTGTATGATATTATGCCCATGGGACCTGAAGCACCTGCGGAGCATGTTATCTTGGATGAGAATATCAAGGCTCAAGAGTATGATTATTATAGCATTGGGGCTTTCAAAGTATGATTCTTTCAGAAATCCTCCATTCAAGAATTCATTTTTGACACTTCCTTATGGAGGGTTAGTCTTATTGTAACTTGTGTATTCAGGTAAGCCCTGATAATAATCTAGTAGCATATGCAGAAGATACAAAAGGTAATGAGATTTACACTATTCATGTTATTAATGCTGAAAATGGAAGTGCTGTTGGAAAGCCTTTGGTTGGTGCATTAACATCATACCTCGAGTGGGCTGGCAACGATACCCTGGTTTATGTCACAATGGATGCCATCCTTCGGCCTGACAAGGTTCATTTCTACCCAACTGAAGTTACATAGAATGTGCTACTACTATCTTTTGTGATAATCAGCATTTCTATCAGCATGCTTCTTTCTTTAGCTATATGAATCTAACAAGCGAGGGCCTTGCTATAATCTTGAAGAACACTTGAACCTAGCTTTTCTTGATAGTCAGAATTTTCACAAAACTCTTAGTACTACCTGCTAATGCAACATCTATTTTCTCTGAGATGGTGGCAGATTCTGATTAAGGAAATAAAGAACAAGAGAGGGCCTTGCTATAATCTTGACTACTTGAACCTAGCTTTCTTGATTATCAAGTTTTAGCTCACAACCAAGAAGCAATCCTCCAGGCTTCCTTTAATTAGGGAAACATTTGACAATGTGGTAAGCTGCTGAAGTTTGCTAGTTGAAGTCACTTCATCGAACAGAATCACACTCCACACAATCTAGATTAGACATAAGATGTCTACCTTGGTCCTTGTTGACGCATGGCAAGACCTTAAGGGGTGATATATATGAAATAATGATTCACAAACTGAGATTAGCGGAAGTTCAATTGTAAAAAAAAAGAATAATAAAAACTTTCTCCAAAAGAAAAGAACACAAAAGCAATCAATTACATGTGGAGTTACGGATTAAATTTACCACAGGATAGTGTAGTTGCACCACACAATCAAAACAAATGAATCGTTTCTCCATGAAGAAGATGAATCCACGCGTAGAAGCTTTTATCACGGGGTCCAAAGGCCAACCTTGGTGCAAATCCTGCAATTGAACTTTAAAGGAATCTCGACTTGAGCATAGATAGTAATGAGGTTTGGGGGTTAGGGTTCATGTAGATTGATAAGGAGAAGTAGAGATTTATTCTAAGAAAGACAAAACACCGTAACTCAAATGATTCTCTAAACTTTTCAGTGAACTAAAATGAATGCTAACATCTCTTATATATAGTCTTCCTTAGAATGTTTGATTATTAGAAAACAATCATACTTAAAACTACCAAATAAAATCGACCCGAATTAAAACTACCAGATATAGTTAATCCTAGAAATAACCATGTATTCTACATAATTTAAAACCATGTGCATAATAGTTAAAACAGATACACCCAAATAAGTACAAAAGAAGTAGAACAATAGTCTGAATTTTCAAATCTGAAAATTGGACCCATGTTTTGATTGGTCCTTCATTAATCTTATAGTCTTTGAAAGATAAACAATCTGGTGAATATTGCGATGATCTGCGGGAAGCCTAGGATGACTGTTGTTTGCATTTATATGTCCTTCATATCGAAACAATCTGGTGAATATTACGATGATCTGCGGGAAGTCTAGAATGACTGTTCTTTGCATTTATGCGTCCTTCATATCGCTCCAAATATCGTCATAATCTGTCAATAATAACAAGGGGTCATCGCCTAACATGAACTCGACCTCTAATTTATGATATCTCCAAGATGATTCACAGTAGAGGTGGTGGAAGTGGAACTCGGTATGACCATGTCATTGTTGTACTGGTGGAAGAGGCCGCATGAAAACTCCTTGCGTTATAGAACACCAGCATGATGCTACTGGTGGTTGCAGTAGAGGAAGCAACACTAAGCCTCCTGGAACATTGACAACTTATGCAGTAATAGAAAACAAAGACGATAATGCTGACGATCTAATAATGACAGTGGCCGTAGGTGGAAACAACTCATTTGAGGAATGCTATGATAGTGGTGGTACAAAGCCTGTAATGATGGTAGGTGGTAGAAACAACACATGGTAGGGTAAACAGTTTCAAGGTATAATGTAAAGTCCACATTGAGTACTGGGTTGATCCCTATAAGCTCCAGCTCGTAGGTCTCTGAAATAGTCAATCTGGGAACCTGATATAGATCCATCTCCCTAGCATGAACTCTAATTATAACAAATTGATCTCTCTTACACCAATATCCTGTCTCCCATTATCAACTCCTGTCTCCAATTGTCGACTCCTGCAATTTGCTAAGATAATCTACAGCCATGGTCATACAGATCTCAAAGTGTAACTAGTGGGTAGGTTGTGCAACAAGTTCAACAGACTTTGTGTGGTTCCAGTTTTAATTGGCTCACCTGACCGAGCACCTAGTGGTATGAGTATTGCTCTATAGGTATGACAGGCTCAAGCAAATACTAAAGGACATCCTTAGTTGTCTTTGACTCGTCACTATGATTCATGTCATCAGGGATCATCCTAGTGCTCTGGACAATAAATATGTCATATATTGACACGTATCTTAGTATAAAACTCATCTCAGTGAACTTAGTATGTAATAGGTCGCTAAGTTCTTGTAGCAATTCCTCGAGATTCATCTAACCCTATGATCTTGTCACTACGTATTATGACAATGCATCCTAAGCTTCAATGCCAATTTGACACAGAAGAATGCCTAGAGGGGCGATCTTATGGAATTATGCAATGATTTCACAATTTGAGATTAATATAGCTTTAATTGTGAAGTAAATATTGGTAAAAGTGACCCAAAAGAGTCCCAAGAGATAACAAAAGCAACAATTAAATTTTAGAGTTATGGGTCGAATCACCAAATGATCTTGAAATTGCACCACACAATTAAAGCAAATCAAATCTCGCTCTACGAGGAAGATGAATCCACACGTCCAGGGTCCAAAGATCAACCATGATGCAATGTACATGAAATTCAACTTTGGGGTGGGTGGTAACCAAGTTGGGGTTATGGTTTATGTATGATGACTAAGGAGGAGGAGAAAAAGAAATCTATTCTAAGAAAAAAGGCAAAACAACATAACTCAAATAAATCTCTGAACTCTTTAATGAATTATTTCAAAGGTTTACACTCTTTATATAACTTTACAGTCTCTCTTAGAGATATCCTCCAATATTTCGTTTTGAAGTCAAAACAACATATATCGGCCGCATATCGTTTTGGCAAATATGGGCTGATATATCGGTCGATATGATATCAACCGCTTTAAACCGATATTTGCGTATAGCTGCTTTGGATGGATTTTCCGGTTGGGTTGGGTTGGGTTGGATATCAATTTTAGTAAAAATCCAATACCCAACTTAAACGTTAAAACCCTAACCCTCTCAGTCTCACAATCTCAGCCTCCATCTTTCTCAAGCGACCTTTCTCTCTCAATTTCTCAATCTCACATCTCTCTCTCTCTCTCTCTCGAGCATCACCACTCACATAACCACTCCCTCTCTCTCGAGCTACTGTTTTTTTTTAATTTGCTGCTGTTTCTTTTATTTAGCTGCTGCTCTTTTTCTTCTGATTTTTTTTTTTTTTCAATTTGCTGCCACCAGAAATTAATCACCACCCATCAAAAAGAGTTCCTGTACGTAACATAACTTGTTTAGTGTTAGTAAATGAGTTTCTTCTAATTTGTTTTTGAATTTCTACCACTAGAAACTTGATTATCACTCAGACCTAGTAGTAATCATTATGTTCATTATCTGAAGGTCAGAAAGCCACAATTGACATCAGTTGGTTGAGGTCCCCCATAGACGATAAAAGTTCTGCACTGTAAGTTTAGTATGTATAATACTAGCATATTATATATTTAGCGGTATCCGATATTTCAATAAATTGCCCGAAATATCTCCGACATCAGATATCTTGAACACTGCCTATAGTTCTTGGCCATTAGAAAATCAGTCATGCTTAAGATAAGATTACGAAATAAAACCAATCATAATTAGAACTACAAAATATAGTTAATCCTAAAAAATAACCATGTTCACCCATTTGCATAATTAAAAATCATATGCACCCATGTGAATAATAATTACAACAATACACCCAACTAAGTGCACTCGAAACTAAAAACCCAAAATCTAAATTTCAAATCTTACAATTTGAGCCATCTGTTGTTTGGTCCTCCATCATGTGTCCTCAAGAGATTTGGATTATTGTTTTGAGTTGAGAAAGTAGGTAGATTTGCTCATCAACCTTACAAATGAGTTGTATATCTATATAATAAAACATAGTGGTCTTTTACGACAGAAGATAAGAGAATAAAGAAGGATTGGGATTAAAAGATAGGAGTAAATTGGATGGCTAGGAATATGACACGTATGTGTCATCCATATAAGTGTTACGACTAAAAGGGAGTGATCTTTTTTGACAAAACATAAGTGTCACGACTAAAAGATAAGAATTGTTAGGAATATGACACACGTATAAATGAGAAGCAATTTGAAAAAATGAATTATCAAGGAGTGCTGAAGGCACATGGGTAACTAGTATAATATAATGCTAGGTTGTTTAAATTGACGATTGAGATATTTCAATGTGAACAATAGACCTTGATTGTCCAGACAAAATGAAATGGATTTGACTCCAACCCAGTCAAACGGTCCATATACTTAAACGAGTAAAAAGGTTAAGTCAATCGTCCCGTTTATCACGGTTGGGGTTCGGATTTGACATAAATAAATTAAACGTAAATGGGGTAAGCCTAAATGGGTCGACTAAAAGTTTATATTGTCATAAATTCCTCGACAACTTCACATCCAAATCAAAAAAATTATGTATGAATTGAAGACATGGAGTTTAGTCATATTCGAGTTTTTTTTGTTTTGAGAAGACGGTCTTCGAGCTTCATGAGCCGTGCTTCAATGTTTTGGCTTGGCACATTAAGACAATAAGCCTTTTTATTCTTTTTTTTTTTGCGTTGAGAACTCGAATCCGGGACCTCTCCAATAATCCACACTAGTATTGTATATTAACTACTTCAGCTCAATACCTGAACAGCTATAATCGTCTGAGGGAAAGGTGTCAAAGATAGTGGGCAAGTAGAAGAAAAAATATAGGTGGTTAGTGGAATTATCACAACCATAAGTATCCATGTTGATGATACATCCATACCTCGGCTAAAACTTGATTACCTACTAGGTATGATTTTGGACATTATGCTGTTTATCATAGGTTACTTCAGATTCAGGTCTTTATTAAATCTGACCGAAGCGTACCGATCTTTTACTTATTTCTCACTCGGAATCCAATCTATCTGCACTAGAAACTAGAAAGATTGTTGGGGTTTAGTTTTTACTTTTTGTGTTCCATCTTGATATGAAACCCTTGGCTGATCATGATGCCCAAGTGGATTGATGCATGTCTCTAACTGTTACAGCTTCACTAATCTTCTATGAATTTTCGTTTATCTTCTCAATTAATAATTCTCATAGAACATAGTCTTGGTTGCAATTAAGTTCTGCTGTACTATAATCATTTATGTTTTACATTTATAATTTGCAATCTTCTACTATTCAACAGGTATGGTTACACAAACTGTCATCTGATCAATCAAGTGATCATTGTCTCTATCATGAAGAGGATGAAATGTTCTCTCTTGCTCTGTATGCTTCTGAGAGCAAGCAGTATTTATTTGTTTCATCTGACAGTAAAAATACAAATTTTATATTTTACCTGGAAATTTCTAAACAAGAAGCTGTGCTTATGCCCTTGACGACCCGTGTGTATGGCATTGATTCATCAGCTAGTCACCGTGGAAACCATTTTTTTATTAAGAGGAGAAGTGAGGAGTACTATAATTCAGAGCTAGTTGCTTGTCCTGTGGATGGTGTCTCGGAAGTGACGGTTTTACTTCCACACAGGGAAAGGTAATGCAAAGCAATTTACTTGCTTTTGTATTTTCAGTGTTTTTAAGAATGGATCTCACATGTGAGAAACTAATATATACTATTTTTGATTTTCTGCCAATAAGATCCACATCGTTTCTTCCATGACTAGTATATATGAACTACCATCAGGATCACGATAATATTAAAATTAAATGTTAAAAGTCACACTTTGACTACCTCAGCAGTATATTATGCTGGTCAAATCCAATATGGTTTGCCTTGGTACATGTCAATACTCCTGGAGTGTGGTTTTTTACTTTTTGCAAAGTAGTTTAAGCTTATTACTGCTAACTATAAAAGGTCTGAATTTGATCAGACTTTAGATTTGATACCCATTAATATTGATCTAGGCCTCATTTTGTCTACATGTTAACACTTTACTAGTTAGTTTGGTTTATGTACCTTCATTTTTGTTGTATATTTCCTGCTTATTGTTAAAGATTTTTCTCGAAACTCAGTATCTGACCTTGCTATCACATATGAATCACTAATTACCGATATATCATTTGAATAATGTATGTTACCCCATCTTGGACACTGGTATTTTGGTGGATATTAGTTTTAATGCAGATCCTTGGTCTAGTCCCATTGTGTATATTGGGAACTGACCTTGCTACACGTCTTTGTTGATTTCAATGTAATATTTATCTTCCGTTTTTTTCTTTAATGTCCACATTGTTTTCTATTATATGCTCTCTAAACTACGGCTTTAAATTCTTGATGAAACCAACTTATTAACAATTTTTTTTCGATTTTGGTAGGCTGATCTAATATTTGGCAAAACTCTCAGTTTCATCTATTATCCTTAAACCTAGAAATTAATCGATTTACTCGTAGAAATTAATCGCTCTGCTTATGTTGCTTTCCCTCCTATACCAAATCACTCTGCTTATGTTGCTTTCCCTGCTGCTCTTCAGTTCACTATCAATTTATTACTTCCATTCTCTTATGGCTATTGACTATATGGTGAGTGAGATTTTGACGGTGGATGTGGATTCATCAACGTCATGGTATTTTGTTAGAGCTATGGTTAAAATTGAACCTTAAAACTAAATCAAGGTGGATATGCCAAAAATTACATGAATCCCTAACCCTAATTTCCTCTCCCTCAAATTCGTGGAAGCCCCTCTCTCCTAAAAGCACTAGCAGTCCCACACCCCTCTTTCTTCTCCCTCTTTTTCGGCCAAAAGAACCAGCCACCACCACTTTCCTTCCTCCCTCTCCCATTCATCTATTCTTTGGACCGTCGCTAGAAATCAATGACGTTGCCTGCACGGGCTCACTTTGTTGGCGCTAAAAAGGCCAAGTTTTAGTCCAACAATCTCTAAAGAATCTAAACCTCTCAAAGATATATCGTCCAACCGTTTGAGACGGGGGTTCCATTGTTCAGTCAGCGGACGAGGGTCGAAGGGGCAACATCCCCCGTAGGGTGGGACGAAGGCTTCGAAAGTTAAACAAATTTTTTAGATTGCTGAACAGAGAGAAAGTGATGCTCCGCAAAATTCTGGTCTCGCATAAGGTCACCCTTACCGAATTCTGCTGCTCACCCCGAAAGGGACATCCTTTGCAGAAATGGTCCTCCGCATAAACTCTGCTCAGCCAGAAAGAGGCGTCCTTCGCAGAAGAGTGCCACATGGCTACTAACTGACATTAATGATACCGTCAACACAACGTTTAACGCATCGTTAATGGAGAATTTCACGTCTTTGAGGAGATTATCTCGACTGACACAAAAAGTCGCAACTTTCAAGGTGTCAAAGCACGCAACTGTCAATTGCAGTGACTTACAACATCAAGAGTTGAATGACACGTGACCACGACATTAACAACCAAGCCATATATCTACTGCTTATTTAACCACCATTATGACGAGTGGCCACGTTGCTTGAATTCTCCATTCCTTCGCAGAAATATGAAGCTCCACAGAAAAGTTCGTACAGATCCAAAGCCTTGCAGAAAGGCCACTCCTCCACAGAAAGGCTAACCTCACAGAAAGGATCAAGTATCGCAAAATTATGCTCTAAAAGCCACTTTTGTCAGAAAGTTAAGTCTGACATGCATTTAATGCACCGTCGACTTTGCTAGTAGCATGAGACACATTTAATGTGTTGTCGGTTCTGACAACGTGTCACACATTAAATGCACTGACGCTCTGACAAGGTGTCAACGCCTCGAATTGCAAGAAAACACTCTTTTTGAGAAAACGTCACGTCGTCAAGTGACATCCTCAAAATAGCTACGTGGTGCACATGCAAGCTATCCAGCTATGCCAAAATGTTAATGCCAGCGTGCCTCGCAGAAATTACACGATTTTTGTTAGGAATCAAAAGATTTCCTTTTCAACCTATAAATAGTCCTTGCTTGGCTCATGACAAAAATATATTAAAAACTTGAGCAACCAAGAGCCTGGCTTCCATAGAGAGAGATAGAGCATCTTGTTCAACCCGCATTGAACCTGATAGTTCTCGCGTCCTTTGTCAGTAAGCAGTAAGGCTGGTGTCAGACTGTCAATGAAGTAAAGTGATCACGTGCTGATCAGATCTCGACCACTATAATCTCCCAAAATATTTATTGTGATAGAGAATATGTTGTATTTACGTACCGAGAGATCCTTTTCCAAAAACAAAGTTTTTTCTTTGACGAAAACACACGTACGATTGATCCACAACAGGAGGACTCCGGTGGTGGGTCCTCGCCATAGTTGACGACTCCACCTCGAGCAACCTCGCCTCCTCTGTTGCGTCTTACTTGACTGCCCTTTTCCGGTGCTTACTTCTACCACAACTCCACCACCAATGACCTCCAGCCGACTGACTCTCTTTGAGATCTGATTTCTTCCTCCACCTCGATCTGGCTTTGCTCTATAACTGAGATCCAAAATCTCGAGCCCCTTTGCCCAGCCTGCTTTTCCTCGTTGAGCGCCGATGCTCCTTTCTGTCGCTCGCCTGAGCATCCTTTTTCCAGACCACCGCCACTGGCCGAGTCTCTCTCATATGGTCGCCTAAGTAGTTGACCGAGTGCAACATCTTCCTTCCTTCCATTGACGTTCCTTGGCCAGCACCTTCTTGTCTGCATTTTTGTTAATTACAATTAACTACATATGCATCGTTCATCGCTATGTTCTAATGACTTCTGGTTTGGTGCTCATTACTATTACTACTCTTTCCTTGTTCTTCATGGTAATCACTATTCTTCTTGTCGAGGGATCAATTTTAGTTCCAAATCTATTACCCTCAGGGCCGACCCTGAGCTGATGGAGGCTCGAGGCGAAACTTTCAAAATGGGCCCTCCATATATAATGTAAAAATAAGTGTAAACATATCAAAAATTTGTTGCCACCAAGATTTGAACCAAGGACCTCTAATGTTAAAATGTACATTATAACCACTACACATTTTGTTGTTGTTAAGAATGGCACTTGATACATACTAATTCTATTGTAGATAGAACCATGTTAGTGCCCCCTTTCGTCTGGGGGCCCTGGGCTGTTGTCCGGCCTGTCCTGGGTTAGGGCCGCCTCTGATTACCCTAGTCTGTTTTTGCAACAGTCTGACACAGTATACTTGGGGCACTCGGTTGAGGCATGACACCCAAATCACTTATTCCTCTTTTCTTCCCATTTCGAGTTCGAAAACTAGAACTCCAAAGATGGTGACTTCTACAACTCGACAACTTCTAGCAACCTCCTTTGGAATTTATAAAATCTTTTTAGTATTTTCTTTTAGTTTTGAGATGGAAAGGAAGGGGAAAAGCATGCTATGTAGAAAACTCTCTTGCTCGTGCTTCTTCATAATGCGTCTTCATTCCCCCGACAAATATTTTGGTCGAATAAATGGGGAGCAAGACTGCTCTATGACTTTGTTGAGCGTCTTCATACCTCGACAACTCTTTTTGTTGAGTGTCTTCATGTACTGGCTCTTGTTGAGGGCCCTCACGTCCTGACAACTCTCTTGGTCGAGGATCTTTATGCACTTGCTCTTGTCGAGCACACTCGCATGCCGACAAATCTCTCAGTCAAACTTCTTATGCGCCGGCTCTTTTCGAGCACATTCGCATGCCTACAACTCTCTCAGTCGAGCGTCCTCTTGCGCCCAAAATCTACTTTCTCGTGTGTTGTAGATGGCCACAACTCATACTCTTTCGTATGCCATAGATAGCAGCAACTAAGATACTCTCTCGCGTGACCTAGATGGCCACGAATCTACTTTCGTTGCAACAATAGTTAGTCTCTCTTTTCGGATGTTTCTTCACGTTCTCTCTAATCTGGACATGTTTGCGGGAGATTAAAAAATAAAATAGCTTTATTTAGTTTTTTGAGGGCTAATCTTACTAGCAAGCCACTTTGTCTTTATCATTTTTTGTAAGCCTTATATATTATAAGGCATAGAGCCGTAATGAAATATCCCATTGAGTAGCAATGTAGTCCTTATTTCAACACTTTCCATAACTTGTCTCTGTATTTTTATGTCTTTCTCTATTTATTGTAATTTGCAAGTTTAATGTGAAAAGGACAAATGTCATGTCTATCCTGGGTTTGATATTATGGTTGATTAAGTTCTAATATTAAATATATTTATGAGGTCTACTCGTAATTGGTTCCTATCATAGCATGTGAGTGTAGCGCAGATCTATAATTAATTCGTCAGGCATAAGTTTTTCTTATTTGTACTAAGTGATTATAAGTTAGACATGTTATGTTGTATTCTCTTTTATTTAGAGAATTGTCTTTGACCTTTTGAAACCATAACTTTAATCAGTCAAGCTCTTATGCAGCGTGAAGATACAAGACATTCAACTTTTTAATGATCATATTGTTGTGTGCGAGCGAGAAGGTGGTTTACCTAAATTAACTGTGTATGATCTTCCAACCGCTTCGGAAGCAATTGGCAGGCTTCAAGGTGGCCGAGAAATTAGTTTTATTGATCCTATATACTCAGCGGAGCTTGAAGAATCACAATTTAGTTCAAAAATCGTACGGTTTTCATATAGCTCAATGAGAATGCCACCTTCTATGTACGACTATGACATGGACATGCACATATCAGTTTTAAAGAAGACCGAGACGGTATGCTACCTAGTTGTTATTAAGTTGTGTTATTGTGCAAATTTGGGAATTCTTTTTTGGCATGCAAATTATACTGAAAATTTATCGAATTGAAATATTGACTGTTAATTTATATTAGCTCACAAATTACAGATAAACTAGATATAACAGGTTAATTATGTAGTTATCGTAACTAGATAGCTATCTTGCGCCCAATGCTTTATTAGATTGAGGTTTTTACTTGTACTAAAGTTTTTTTTGTCAGGCAGAGAGAACAGCTACTCTAATTAAAACTTCAGACTTGTTTTTTTGTGTACTCTTAGGTATCTTTAGGTTTTCAAAATTAACAAAATACGTGGATAGATGGATAAATTAAAGAAAGGGTGTCAAGGCGTCTTGTTGCCATGGAATTCCTGCTTATGCAGTTCTGGCAAGGGATGTAGCAGCCTTACCCCCATGTATCTGAGGCTGTTTTCCCAATCTGAAGACATCATTTGGAACTGTTGCGCCTCCTCTAGATGAAGACCAAACTAGTAAGCTATAATAAGGTATATTTAGATTGGGGAACTGGTTGATATTTTGAATGATCATTTTTGTGGGTAAAAATAACAGAGTAAAATGTATATATATTATACTATTATACTAAGAGAAACAACTTAGCTTGATCTGGAAGTAGCACTGCCAACCATTTTCTAAAACCATAAGTAGATTCCTTGTATAACCGTGTAATCTTCTACTTTAAACTCCAATATTAACATTCACAACAGCTTTCCTCGTGACATGTGCATGTTAGAGAACATAAGAATCCAAATTCCCATCCTATATATATATATATATATATATATATATATATATATATATATATATATTAGAGATGGCTTCTTCGAGCGATCTGGGCGATCGGGCTAGGGTTCCGACTTCCGAGGAACCCCCCTCCCCCGCGGCCACCAGACCCCCTCGCCGGCGGGAGAAGGAAGACAGGGAAGAAGGGGGGGGTCGGGCGGACCCCTCATGCCTGCTGCAGGCGGAGGCGACCCCCCAAGCGCGGGGGAGGGGGGTGGGAGCGACGGTTGGGGGGGGGGGGGTCGGGCGGACCCCCAGGTCGGTGGCTGAGGTGCTCCCCCTAGCCGGGGGGGTTGGGGTCGGTTCCGGGGGGGTCGGGCGCACCCCCTCCGGCGGTGGCGGTCGGCGGGGTTGGCCAGGCGATGGCGATCGCGACGGGCTCGTCGACGGTAGGTCCGAATATGGGATTGGACGGGGATCAGAACCTTTCGGGTGTCTCCAACGCTCCGACTTTCGAATTCGGAGCAGGATCTGGATTTCAGGTGGGTCAGATGGAGGAAGGAGGATGGACGACGGTTACGCGTCGTCGTGTGGCGAAGACCGAGAGAAAGGTAGGAGGAGGACAGGGCCATCTTAGGGATCGCTACACTGCTGACAGACGACAAGGTGGGTCAGGGGCGCGGCCATCAGCCCGTGGCCTTGTGGCGTCTGCTGGGAGATTGGTGGGCTGACGGCCCAAGGCGACCGCGGCGGATAAAGGGAAGAGCAAGGTGGTGGAACTTGATGGTCAGGGGTCTGGGTCTCCCCCCCGGGGGTTGTCCCCAGGCCACATGGGGCGTCTCCACGGCTGGCTGGAAGGTCCTGGGCAGATATTTGCAAACCTGTGGTGGCCGAAAAGTCTCACATCGATGGAGTACGTGCCGCCGATTAAGGCAGGGAGGGGTTTTCGGGCCTCGTTTCCTGCGGAGGAGAGAGAGAAGGTGACCGCCTACTGGGAGAATACTCTGGTTCTGTATGTCCTAGGCAACAAGCCTTTCTACGGACAGATCCGGGGTTATGCGGCACGAGTCTGACAGCCTAAGGGCAGTATGGAGTTCTTTGCTCGCGAGAACGACTTCTACTATGTGAAGTTTGGGCTTGCGGAGGATGTCGCAAGTATCCTGCAAGGCGGCCCCTGGACGTTCGACGGCAGGCTAATCATTCTGAAGGAATGGACCCCAGAACTTAGATGTGAGAGGGAAGTCCTGAATGCCATCCCTGTATGGATTCGCTTTCCTGAGTTCCCTGTCTGGTTCTGGAGTATCCCATTGCTGATGCGTCTGGCGAGCTTGGTGGGTACCCCGATTAAGGCGGATGAAGCTACTGCATTCCGTTCGAGGTTGATGTATGCCAGGATTTTTGTGGAGATTCGGGCTGGGGGGACAGTTACCGAAGATGGTGGAATATGAAATTCCTTCTGGAGAGGTGCTAACCCAGAAGGTGGAATACAAATGGGTTCCACCTACCTGTCCACGATGTACTTGCTTTGGGCATCTGGCCAGTGCTTGTTCGTCAGTAGACCCTCAGGTGGAGCCTAATATTCTCTCTAGTGAGGTTCCAGATTCATCCCGTGACATGGATTCCGGAGATGACAGTAGAGAGGAGGTCTTGGTGGGAGGGGCTACTCCTCCAGTGAGTGATGGCGGAATGAGCCTCATTGTCTCTACCCAGCTAGCTCCCACGAGTGGGGCTTTGATCACCTGCCCGGTGCAGAGGAGTATGGTTACCAGAGGCATGGTGGCGTTGGGAAGAAAGGAGCGGGGGAATGACGGATCGGCTGAGGGGCATGTTTACTGTAGGAAACGACATGCTGTTGGTCCGCTGAGTGATGGTCCCTCCAGGGAGGGGGGCATCCTACTGACAGGGAGGAGGCGGTGTGTGTTTACAACCCTGCCTGGGCGATGGTGCTCTCTCAGGTCGTTCTCCAACAGGCCATTCCGACTGGGATGGAGGAGGATCTATTAGCGTCGGATGTGGTACATTCCCCAGGTGCCGATCCGGGTGTTTTCCAGGGGATTCACCCTCTCATTAATTAATGGCTATCATCGCCTGGAATGTGAGGGGAGCGTGTTCGCTAGGGAGGTGGAGAGAGATTTGTTGGGTTCTTCACAGAGAGAAGTGCGACATCTCTGTACTGTTAGAATCTAAGATCAAAGGTGAAAAGACCCTTGCTCGGCAGACCCTATCTCATTGGGCCCAACTTCACAACCTGGCACTATGTGATATGGCCAAGATTTGGGTCAGATGGAACTCGAACAGCTGGAAAGGGGACTTGATCTTGATGACGGAGCAGTTGATCGCCATCTCCTTCTCGAACAAGGATGATTTTCGGTTCTTGCTGGGGGCGGTGTACGGCCACAACGACAGGAGGAGACGGGAGTCCCTGTGGAGCGACATCTCCAGGGTTGCTGCCGTTGCTGATTCGTCGTCTCTTCCGCTTCTTCTGATCGGGGACTTCAATGCCCTTCTGCATCGAGGGGAGAAGGTGGGCGGCCGCCCAGTTCCAGACTCTATCCTATATGATTTTCAGAGATGTCTCCTCCAGGCGGGGCTCCATGGATTGTCGCGCTCAGGCTTCATTTGGACTTTGCATAACAAAGCAATCTGGAACAGGATTGTATGCCAGCTTGATAGAGCCCTGGGCAATGGGGAATGGTTCCGACATTTTCCTAATTCTTCGGCTGAGGGCCTGGCCGCTAGGACGAGCGATCATTCCTCCATCAGGGTAGGCTTCACTACTTGATCTCCTGGGAAGTCCCGCCCATTTAGGTGCAACAATTGTTTGTATCTCTCGGAGGGCTATCTGGAGGCTGTCTCAGAGGGGCTTACTAGCTGTCAGTAGGGGACGGTCCAGTTTCGCTTGGTGCGTCGACTCAAGGCTACGAAGAAGGCTCTACGGAGTTGGGTGAAGGGGTTGTCCAAGTCTACCTTAGAAGATAAGGAAGTCGAGCTGCGGGCTATCCAGCAGGACATGCAATCTGACATGCTAAATGGTGACCTGGCGGCGAGAGAGAAGGAGCTGATTGGAGAAGTCAACATCTTGCGGCTGCAGAAGGAGATTAGCACGGCTCAGCGTGCCAAATGTTCCTGGCTCAAGGACAGCGACCGTTGTTCCAAGTTCTTCTATGATGTCATCCGGACCAGACAATATAGGAATCACATCTTCCAGCTACTTGATGTGGATGGCAACCTGGTAGGGGAGCCGGCTGAGATCCAGGGCGAGGCTGTCAGGTACTACTTTGAGTTATATTTCCAGACTGACTACCTGTCTGTGTTTCCAGATGTTGTTACGAAGAAATTGGTGACTTCGTATGGGAATAACATTCTTCTTGCCCCTGTTACTTTGGAGGAGGTGGAATCAATTGTCAAGTTGGCGGATCCCAACAAGGCACCCGGATCGGATGGTTTTAGCAGTGGGTTCTACAAACGCCACTGGGACATTCTGAAGTATCAGGTCTTGGAGGTGGTGCAGGAATTCTTCACCAAAGAAAAATTACTAAAAGAGCTGAACCACACTTTTCTGACCTTGGTGCCTAAGAAGGAGGGAGCGACATCACTGGCGGATTTCAGACCTATTGCGTGCTGTAATTATCTTTATAAGATAATTACGCACCTTATGTGCCGACGGATGGAGGGGATCATGCAGGACTTGGTATCTCCGAATCAGGCTGCGTTCATCAAGGGGTGGTCGATCGCTGAGCACAGCCTCCTGGCTCATGAGATGGTGAGTGACTTTAGCAAACCCGGAGGGGAGAAAACATGTGTGAAACTGGACCTGAGGAAGGCGTATGACATCCCTTATGGGTACTTCCAGAGCAATCGTGGACTTAGGCAAGGTGATCCTCTGTCCCCTTACCTGTTCACGCTTGTCATGGAATACTTCACATGTTTGATGGACCTGGCAGTGCACCGTGGGAGCCTGGTCCCATTGTTCAGGAGGGTAGATCCCCAAGTTATCCACCTTATCTATGCAGATGATCTCTTGGTGTTCATCCAGCCATCGACGGAGGGTATGCAGACGATTGCGGAGATTATGGGAGAGTTGGATTCCCTCTCGGGCCTTCAGATGAACAGAGAAAAGAGCATGATGTACTTCCGCTCCTTATGTTCCCAGAAGGAGGAGCGGGCCGATGTGCTGGGAGTTGAGAGGAGTGATCTTCCGGTGAGATATTTAGGAGCTCCTCTCACAGTCAACTATGCGCGGGATCAGGACTGCCATAGTCTGGTGGAGTATGTCCAGAGGAGGGTGGAAGGTTGGCAAGCCGCCGGATTATCCTTTGGAGGACGCATCGAGCTGGTCAGATCGGTGATTTCGGCTGTGGCTCATTTCTGGCTGTAATCCATCCTCCTCCATGTGGCCACTGTTAGGAAAGTGGAGCAGATTTGCGCAGACTTCATTTGGAGGGGGTATGCATGCGATCTCCTGGGAGCAGCTCTGTAGACCCAGGAAGGAGGGAGGAGTGGGACTAAGGCCGTTGCTGGAGATCAGGAGGCCTCTGCGCTAAAGCTGACATGAAGATTCATCAACGGGGGGTCCCTCTGGGCTGACTGGATGCACAACAAATATGTGAAGCAGGGCAACTTCTGGACCTGTGCTACTGACAACAATCACTCAGTCACTTTTAAGACTGTCTTGAGACACATGGGGGTTCTCAAATCTGCAATCCGGAAGGTCATGAAGGATGGGTCTGGAACGGACCTCTGGCGGGATCCTTGGATAGATCGGCTTTCGCTATTTGGACATCAGGGGAGCCCCGACGCATCAGGAGGACAGTCGTGGGCTGAAATGTAGTCGTATCATACACAACGGGAAGTGGAGACCGGAGTCTTATCGGTTTTACCGAGGAGCTGGGTGATTATCAGTACTATTGTAATTGATCCGGACTTGCCTGTTGATCGGTGGATTTGGGAGCCGACTGAAGCTGCTCCAGGAACTGGAGAGTTCCAATTCCGGAGCTGCTACAACCTCATCCGGCATACCTTTCCTTAGAGTTCCGACTATGAGTTCGTATGGTGCAAGGGTCTCGCCAGGAAGATGCAGCTTTGTGTTCAAGCTTCTACTGGGCCGTCTTTTGACTAGGGATCGTCTGAGTTCGTTTGGAGTGCCGGTTCCAGATCCTAAATGTGTACTATGCAAGTGTGGAGAATGAATCTATATGGCACATTTTTTCGAGTGTGCCCTGACATGGCAGATCTGGTCTGAGCAGAGTAGAGCGTTGGGTGGATGTGACTCCGGGAAGGAAATTTGGGACATCATCACTGTGCTCCGGGATAGCCGAGGAAGAGGGCATGACTGGTTCCGGACCGCCAGAGTCCGACTGGCGGCCTTAGTCTGGCATATATGGAGGGAACGAAACCGTCGTATTTTTGAGGGGCTGGTCACCCCTCCGGTAGGCATCCTTCAGAACATAGAGTTTGATGTAAATGCTATGGGGAACCGAAGTGTGGGAGTCCCACTTTGATTGTATGTTGTAAGATTAGTACATTGCTTTTGGAATAAAATTTACCCTTTTTCCAAAAAAAGAAATATATATATATAATGGCGGCGTTTAGGGTTTGAGGAGCAGGTGATCATGTTTCCTGGGATCCCGGAGTCTGAGCCGGAGATGATCAGGAGTGTGGTTATCGGGCGGTGGATGAAGGGAAGGAGGATGCGGGAGGCTGGACAACTATAGAGCGCAAGCGACAGCCTAGAAATCCGGTCAGACGTGAAGGGCAACATCGCGGAAGACGACAATCTCAGGGGCTGAAGGAAGGTGGCCAATGGAGATCGGACAACCTGAGAAGGGATGGTTGGCGGCTGTTGGAGACTAGCAAGGGAAGTTTTGGATCTGCACAGAGATACAGGACAGAGGAATCAAATAAAACAAGACAACCAACTGGGAAAAATGCAGGGGAGGCCCAGGCCACGGAGACTTGGAATGCCGGAGGGGTGAGGGATTCAGGAAAGACATGGGTAGATTTATGCCGGGCAGAAAATTTGCAAAAAAATGCAATGATGCACTATGTCGATATTGTGGAGGTTTAGGGCAGGCCGATGGCAGATTTCCCGGAGGACGAACTGAACGAGACGCTGATTATTGGAAAAATACGATTGTTTTGTATGTTCTAGGGGCTAAGCCATACTATGGCCAAATCAAGGCATATGCAAACAGGGTTTGGAGACTCGGGGGATCTATGGAGGTTTTCTCAAGAGAAAACGGGTTCTATTTTGTTCGATTCGGCATTGAGGAGGATGTAGATCGTGTATTGCAAGGGGGGCCGTAGACGTTTGATGGGAGGCTAATCACTGCCAAAAAGTGGCAGCAAGGCTATCAATGTGAGCAAGAAATATTCCACACTATTCCAATCTGGATCAGGTTCCCATAACTTCCGATTCATTATTGGAGTATTCCGTTATTAATGCGACTAGCCAGTTTAATAGGAAGACCTATAAAGGCATATGAAGCAGCGGAACAAAAGTCGCGAATAACTTATGCCATATTATTCGTAGAGATAGAGGCCAAGAAAGTATTGCCGAGATCAGAGCCAAGAAAGTATTGCCGAGATAGTAGACTAAAAACTGCCCTCGGGGCACTACTACAACCAGTTAGTAGACTATGAGTGGGTTCCCCCCCAGCATGCAAAATTGCCAATGTTTTGGGCACCTGGAAAAGGATTTGTCCATATAGAAAAGTATCAGAGAAAGCAGCACAGGAAGGCACCCTACATGGTAGTCAGTATAGAGGAGGGGGCCAACAATCAGATAAAGATGCGATGATGGGAGAATATTGATGTGGAAGGAGAGGATCCAAATCCTAATCAAATGATCGTGTTCGGGCAACAACAGCGCAGCGAGGGGACCATTGGGAAGGAAGGGCTGACAAATCAATTGGTAGCTAGTGAATCACAAGACAGAAACTTCACCAAAGGAAAGGAAACAACGGCTTCTAGCAAGGTGACCATAGTCCAGAGGAGGAACTCTATCATGACTAGAAAAGAGACGAAGAGGCAGGCTGTAGGCGATAAAGAAGATATAGCTAATGAAGAGAGAGGTATGGAGGGGATAGCAGGAGAAATATAGCTAATGAAGAGAGAGGTATGGTGAGGATAGCAGGAGAAACACTTTGTATTGATAATTCAAAGTGGCAATTCATGCTTACACAAACTGAGGGTGGGTCCAAAGCTGGACAAGCGCAAGATGGAAGAAGGAATGAGCGGGACGTAGCCCCTATAGACAGCTCGTGTCACGTCCCGATTCCGTCGAATCGATAGTCGTCCCCCGGACGTGATGTCGTGCGAACCTAATTTGCGATCGCACAAGGCATAGTCAAAAGGTAATCCGAAACACGAGATCTAAGAGAGCAAGCAGACAAATTGAATCACACATTAAGTAAAGAGAAGTTTGATCTTTATTGATAATAAACATCATTTACAGACTCCAGTACATGACTCATGGCGCGTCGGCTACAACATGACTCAATTACAAAAGAGTGCCGATGAGATAGCCGTTCCATACATTGCACACATACCTCAATATACAACAGAGTATTCCAGTGACCTGGAATGGAGGGACGCTGAGCCATCTTTTCTTGGACAATTAAGAGTCTTCAAAAGTGGAGTTGCGGGAAAAGTCTTCGACGCGCGACCGAAGCTTCAAAATCACGAACGTCGTCGAGCTAGTTGGCGCGTCCTTCCTGATTCACCGGACCTGCAAAGAGCGAGGATCAGTACGATCACATGTACTGGCGAATGGCTAATTAAAATTCAAGCTCTGCATTTGATTCAAGCAGTTTTATAAACATGTTAGCTAGCTATTTCTGTAATCTTTCTAACCATCCTGATCGATTTGCATGTTAACATGTTTTGAGGCAAGCATATGAAATTGTATACATTAAGCAGCTATCATATTCATCCCGTGTCACGTGCATTAGTTAAGCAGTGAAAGGGTGTGAAGGTCACTGGCAATGTCAAGCCATCACGGACTATAGCTGGGTTAGGCGGCGACCCTTTTGCGGCGGGTAGCGAGCCCTATGCGAAAGTTTTCGAATAACCCACGCCGATGTAAGGCTGGCGCTTGCTATACACGTTCCTCTCGGGCCGAATCGGCCCCTTGGCCTAGGCAACCGTTCGAGAAAACTACACTTTGTCGACAAGTTGTCCAATGACCGTTTTGTAGAGTCTTGAAAAATGCTCTCTTTTCTAGAACCTTATCCTTTCTCTTTTAGTTGCAAAACTTAGCCTTTCTTTTGAACTTAGTCGATTTACTTAGTTAGCCATATCGTTGCGATAAACGTTAATCGATTCATTCATTGTTTTGCATAGGCCAAGTGGAATTGCATAAGAAAGCACGTTTTCCATTTTCAATACCGGCAGTTTGATAGCAAGTGTTTCGTGAAGAATCGTGCTATGATTTCTTTGATTCTACACTATGATGACAAGCATTCGTTTAACTTCATATTGATTTTGAAATAGAGGGTCGAGGCGAAGGAGATCAGTCACTCGCCTTAGACTTGCTTCAAGCTAGGGACTGGTTTGCTGCGCTGACGTCGCCTACGCGATCACCTGCAATCGCATAAGCAACTGATTAGAACACTGTGTAATTCAAGGAATTTCGATATGAATGCGAAGCTCGAAAACGCAAGTCATGAAAATCCATCGAAACGTTCACGAAAGCGCATTCACGAAAATCAAAGCCAAATCAAGTGCGACATGAAAACCAGAGCAACGAGAGGTCTCTCCCGACTCAGCAAAGCCAATCCTTGAGGCGCAACCCGCTGAATATGGGACTTGGTTCCGAAGAAGCCATTCCATAACGTGGAATGGATCTTAATTCAACCGTTTCCGTTCGACCGATTCGGCCGATTCCGACCTATCGGTTCCGACCGAATCGATAGCGACAGTGTTCCTTTCTCGTGCACCCTGTGACGGAAACGTAGGGACGGGGCACTACAGCTCGAGTGGTAATCAGGGGCATATTTTTCATAATTAATGTTTGTGCTCACGTGGAATACGCGGGGAGCGAATTATATGGGGAGATGTCGAGAGATAAAGGTGCTAGTAAAGAGCGTTCAGAGTTCTATAGTAGCACTATTGGAGACAAAAATAAAGTCCGAAAGGAGGTTACAGAGGACTCCATATTTGTGGGAGCAGGTCAATAATCTGGATCTGTGCAGCATGGCTCGAATCTGGATAATGTGGAATAATAGGGTATGGGCGGGACAAGTTATTCATCATTCCGAACTTGTTGCAATCACACTTACCAATAGGGGAGGGTTTAAATTCGTATGGTCATCTCGTCGGAAAAGAGAGGTATTATGGTAGGACATTGTTCGGCTTAGCGTACATGTGGATATTCAGTTGCAACTACCTATGCTGCTTGTAGGTGATTTTAATGCAATGATGTATAGCCAGGAGAAGGTTGGCGGATGTCGGGCGCGTGATCCTATTCTTCGAGATTTATAGCAGTGCCTCTTGCAGTCTAGGCTTAAATGCTTGGAAAGGTCTAGGTTCACTTGGACATGGAGCAATCGTGCCACACGGAATAGGATCGTTTGTCAGCTCGATAGAGCTTTGGGAAATTATCGGTGGTTTGATACTTGGCCACCAGGAACAACCGAAGGTCTTCCTCCTAGTACATGTGATCACTCACCAATACCAGTTCGAATGCTTGAGGCGCAGATACGCCGAAATAGACTATTTCGTTTCAACAACGTATGAACCCGTATGGAGGGATATAGGGACGCAGTTCAGGCGGGTCTTAGCATTGCCGTAAGAGGAAATGCCTAATATAGGCTCGTATGCCGGCTGAAGGAAGTCAAGCATAAGCTAAAACTATAGTGTAAAAGCCAACCGCGGGTGGAGTTGCATATAAAGCAAAATGAATTAAGGGAAATTCAACAAAAACTTCAAAGTGACTTACAAAATTCAGAATTGGCTGAGATGGAGTGGGCGAGGTACGTAATCTTTCTCTACATGAAGAGATTCAGCTGGCACAACGGGCTAAATGCTCGTGGTTGAAAGAGGGAGATAAATGCTCAAATTTTTTGTATGAGTTGATTAGAGCACTACATCATAATGATATCGCTCATCTGGTAGATCAGAACGAGCGGGCGTCCGAAAATTCGGCTGCCATCCAGGAGGAAACTATCCAGTATTATTCAACCTTGTATAATCATGATGCAAATATGCCGGGTTCTTTTCCGGATATGGTATGTAAGAAAGTAGTAACATGAGCAAGTAATATGAAGCTTCGTGCTCCTGTCACAGTAGAAGAGATAGCGGAGAGAGTAAAGAATGCATATTCGAACAAGGCACTTGGACGAGATGGCTTCGCTAACAAGTTTTTCAAGTCGCACTGGGAGGAGTTAGAAATGCCTATTGTAGAAGTAATAGAGGATTTCTTTGCGAACGGACGATTGTTGATACCGAAGACGAAAGGTGCGGTGTCATTGAGCGACTTCAGGCCGATAGCTTGTTGTAACTTTCTATACAAGCTGATATCGAACTTGATGTGCCGTCGTTTGAGAGATAGTATGCAGGAGGTGATCTCACCAAATCAGGTTGCTTTTATCAAAGGTAGATCAATAGCAGAGAATAACTTGTTGGCGCACGAACTTATGCGGGACTTTAATGAGAAAGGAGGTAAGAAGGCGTGTATGAAGCTCGTTTTGTGTAAAGCATATGATTTAGTAAATTGAGAATTTGTATGTAGGCTGATGTTGGCAATAAGATTTGATAGCTGGTGGGTGGACATGATACTAGAATGTATCACAATGCCAACATTTTGTGTGTTGATTAAAGATCAGCCATATTGGGTTTTGAAGAGCAACTGCGGTTTGAGACAGGGCGACCCACTCTCACCATATTTATTTACTATGGTGATAGAGTATTTACATGTCTAATGGATATTGCTGTGCATAGGAAGGATCTATATGCTCAAGTATCCCATGCAGTCTCGCATCTTATCTATGCGGACAATCTATTGGTTTTTATGGTTCCGTCGATGAAGGGTTTGAACGCCCTGAATGATCTTATGGAGGAGTTTGGTAAGCTTATAGGGTTACGATTGAATAAGGAGATCATAGTCTACTTCAACAAACACTGCCCGGATCAGGACCGATTGGCGAGGAGGATTCATATTGAGACATGCCAGCTTCATGTTAAATATCTGGGATTACCTTTGTTAATAAATTATACAAAGGCAACGGAGTGTCATAGTTTGATAGAATATGCAAAACATAGGATAGAGGGTTGGGAAGCTCGAAATTTATAATTTAGGGGTTGATTAGAGATACTTCGATCCGTTATATCGGCAATTGCCATGTTCTGGTTACATGCTATAATGTTGCCAATGGCCACAATTTGGAAGATCGAACAAATTTGTACTAACTTTGTTTAGAGAGGGGGAATGCATGTCATAACATGTGCTGAGTTATGTCGACCAAAAAGTGAAGGAGGAGTGGCTTTAAAATCGTTGACAACTATGCGAGATATTGCAGGCTTAAAGTTGACTTGGAAATTCCTGGAGGGAGGCTCTATATGGATGGATTGGTTGAGAGGTAGATACTTGAAAACCTCAAATTTTTGGATCCAAAAGATAACTTTTCGGTGGGTTACAAAACTATTCTCAATGGGCAGTAACAGATAAAATAAGTCATAACAAGGGTGATAAGAAACGGAGAAGCCACAAATTTGTGGTTTGATCCTTGGTTACAACGTAAGAGTTTGATTGACCGATTGGGATGGAGTGCGTTCGAAATGATTGGGCGAGACGAGAAAGTAGCAAGGTTGATTATTAATGGAAGATGGAGTTTGGAACATGTGGTCAGCCGGCAACTCAGAGAAGAGATTTCAGCAATCCAGATTGACAATGGAAAGGGTCCGAATATTTGGCTGTGGGAGAAAGCTAGGAATGGGAAATTCGAATATGGGTGGCGTATGAGCAATTCCGAGTAGTGGGTCAAGAAATGGAAAACATGTGGTTTATTTGGTTTAAACCATTGCCAAGCAAGATGAGCCTATGTTTGTTAAAGGCTACAGTTGGCCGATTACTAACAAGGGATTGACTACAAAGAATTGGAGTGCAACTATCACATACCGGATGCATAGTGTCAACTAGAACCAGAAAGCCATCAACGCATGTTCTTCGGATGCCCAGTCGCGTGGGAGATTTGGCAAACCCAAATGGCGAAGTTGAAATTAGATACTACGCAGTTGAGAGGATTACGGGAGTTGATCAGTATGATAAAGAGCCCGCAAAGGAGGGGTCCAACTTGGTTCCTATAGGCGAGGCTTCGGCTAGCGGCAACCGTGTGGTACATTTGGAAAGAAAGAAACAACATGATATTTGAGGGTCTCAATCAAGGTTATAAACGGCGGTAGGCGGGTGCGCGGCGGAGAGAGTCCGCCTACCGCCTAGGCCGCCTAGGCGGTGCCTAGGCGCCGCCTAGGCGGTTGATACATTTTGAGCAATTTTTACTATTTTACTACTGTTTTTTGCATAATATGCATATTTTAAGGGTGTTCCATGCATAACTAAGTTGTAGAACGAAGATTTATAAAGTTTTAGTGTTGTTAGGCCCATAATGTTAAAAAAAAAACCTTTTTGGCCAAAATATTTTGTAAAGTATTTATCCGCCTAGGTGCTCGCCTACGCTGCCTCACCTCCGCCTATGCCGCTAACCTCCATTGGCCGCCTACTCCACCGCCTACAGCAAAGCGGTGCGGAGAGGGACCGCCTACCGCCTAGGCGCCGCCTAGGCGGCCTAGGCGGGCGCCATTTAGAACACTGGTCTCAATACCCCTCCAATAGGCGTTATTAATAATATAGAATATGATATGGCCATTATGAGCCAAAGGAGTGATGTACATATGCTACATAATTGAGATGTAAGGCTTTATAATTAATACAATTACCATTTTTCCATATATATATATATATATATATATATATATATATATATATATATATATATATATATGACGGTCCTGGGCAGAGATCTGCAAGCCTGTGGGGCCGAAAAGTCCCACATCGATGGAGTACGTGCTGCCGATCAAGGCAGGGAGGGGTTTTCGGGCCTCGTTTCCTGCGGAGGAGATAGAGAAGGTGACAACATACTGGGAGAATACCCACGTTCTGTATGTCCTAGGCAACAAGCCTTTCTACGGACAGATTCGGGGTTATGCAGCGCGGGTCTGGCAGCCTAAGGGGAGTATGGAGTTCTTTGCCCGCGAGAACGGCTTCTATTATGTGAAGTTCGGACTTGCGGAGGATGTCGCTAGGATCCTCCAAGGCGGCCCCTGGACGTTCGACGACAGACTTATCATTCTAAAGGAGTGGACCCCGGAGCTTCGATGTGAGCGGGAAGTTCTGAATGCCATCCCTGTATGGATTCGCTTCCCTGAGTTCCTTGTCCGGTTTTGGAGTATTCCTTTGCTGATGCGGCTGGCGAGCTTGGTGGGCACCCCGATCAAGGCAGACGAAGCTACTGCCTTTCGGTCGAGGTTGATGTACGCCAGAATTTTTGTGGAGATTCGAGCTGGGAGGAGCTACCGGAGTTGGTGGAGTATGAGATCCCTTCTGGAGAGGTGCTTACCAAGAAGGTGGAATACGAATGGGTTCCACCTACCTGTTCACGTTGTTCCTGTTTCGGGCATCTGGACAGTGCTTGTTCGGCGGTCGGACCTCAGGTGGAGCCTACTAATCCCCTGAGTGAGGCACCAGACTCTCCCTGCGACATGGATTTTAGAGATGACAGTGGACATGAGGTCTTGGTGGGGGAGGTTACTCATCCCGTGAGTGATGGTGGGATGAGCCTCATTGTCTCCACTCAGCTTGCTCCCACATGTGGGGCGTTGACCACCTGCCCGGGGCAGAGTAGTATAGTTACTAGAGGCATGGTGGCGTCGGAGATTGAGGCGCAAGGCGGTGGCGGCTCGGCTGAGGGACAGGTTTACTGTAGGAAGAGACGTGTTGTCGGTCCGCTGAGGGACGACCCCTCCAGGGAGGGGGGCATCCTACTGACAGAGAGGAGGCGGTGTTTGTTGATAATCTTGCCTGGGCGTTGGTGCTCTCTCAGGTCGTTCTCCAGCAGGCCATTCCGACTGGGATGTAGGAGGATATTTTAGCGACGGATGTGGCACATTTTCCAGGTGCCGATCCGGGTGTTTCTCCGGGGGACCCATCCTCTCATTAATTAATGACTATTATCGCCTGGAATGTGAGGGGGGCGTGTTCGCTAGGGAGGTGGAAAGAGATTTGTGGGGTGCTTCACAGAGAGAAATGTGACATTTCTGTTCTATTAGAATCTAAGATCAAAGGTGAAAAGACTCTTGCTCGGCGGACCCCATCTCATTGGGTCCAACTGCACAACCTGGCTCTATGTGATATGGTCAGGATTTGGGTTCGTTGGAACTCGAAGAGCTGGGATGGTGACCTAATCTTGATGACGGAGCAGCTGATTGCCATCTCCTTCTTCAACAAGGGTGGCTTTCGGTTCTTGTTGGGGGCGGTTTACGGCCACAATGACAGAAAGAGATGGGAGACCCTGTGGAGCGACATCTCCCGTGTTGCCGCTGCTGCTGATTTGTTGTGCCTTCCACTTCTTCTGATCAGGGACTTCAATGCCCTTCTGCACCGAGGGAAGAAGGTGGGTGGTCGTCCAGTTCCAGACTCTATCTTGTACGACTTCCAGAGATGCCTCCTCCATGCAGGGCTCCAGGGTTTGTCTCGCTCAGGCTTCATCTGGACTTGGCACAACAAAGCTACCCGTAACATGGTTGCATGTCAGCTGGATCGAGCTCTGGCCAATGGGGAATGGTTCCGACACTTACCAAACTCTTCGGCGGAGGGTCTGGCCGCTGGGACGAGCGATCATTCCCCCATCAGGGTTGGCTTCACTTCTCGGTCTCCTGGGAAGTCCCGCCCTTTCAGGTACAACAACAGTTGGTATCTTTCGAAGGGCTACCTGGAGGCTGTCTCGGAGGGGCTTACTAGCTGTCAGGAGGGGACGGCCCAGTTCCGCTTGGTTCGTCGTCTCAAGGCCACGAAGAAGGCTCTTCGGAGTTGGGTGAAGGGGTTGCCCAAGTCTACCTTAGAAGATAAGGAGGTGGAGTTGCCGGCCATCCAGCAGAACATGCAAGCTGACATGCTTAATGGGGACCTGGCGGCTAAAGAGAAGGAGCTGATCGAAGAAGTCAACATCCTGAGGCTACAGAAGGAGATTAGCACGGCTCAACGTGCCAAATGTTCCTGGCTCAAGGATGGCGACCGATGTTCCAAGTTCTTTTATGATGTTATCCGTACAAGACAATATAGGAATCACGTCTCCCAGCTTCTTGATGCGGATGACATTCTGGTGGGGACGCCGACTGAGATCCAGGGCGAGGCGGTCAGGTACTATTCTGAGTTATATTTTCAGACTGATTACCTGTCTGTGTTCCCAGAGGTTGTTACGAAGAGATTGGTGACTCCGTATGGGAATAGCATTCTTCTTGCTCCCGTTATTTTGGAGGAGGTGGAATCTATTGTCAAGATGGCGGATCCCAACAAGGCTCCTGGATCGGATGGTTTTAGCAGTGGATTCTTCAAACGCCACTGGGACATTCTGAAACATCAGGTCTTAGAGGTGGTGCATGAATTCTTCATCAATGGAAAGCTTCTGAAAGAGCTTAATCACACTTTTCTGACCTTGGTGCCAAAGAAGGAGGGAGCGACAACACTGACGGATTTCAGACCTATTGCGTGTTGTAATTATCTCTATAAGATAATTACGCACCTTATGTGCCGGCGGATGGAGGGGATCATGCAGGACTTGGTATCTCCGAATCAGGCTGCGTTCATCAAGGGGAGGTCGATCGCTGAGCACAGCCTCCTGGCTCATGAGATGGTGAGGGGCTTTACTTTAGCAAACCCGGAGGGGAGAAGGCATGTGTGAAACTGGACCTGAGGACGGCGTATCACATGGTTAATCGTGACTTCCTCTGTCATCTGATGACCGCCATGGGATTCGCGGACCACTGTGTTGCTTTGATCCGGGAGTGCATCACGTCTCCCACTTTCTCTGTCCTCATCCAGGGCGTTCCTTATGGGTACTTCCAGAGCAATCGTGGGCTTAGGCAAGGTGACCCCCTGTCCTCTTATCTGTTCACGCTTGTTATGGAATACTTCACATGCCTGATGGACCTGACAGTGCACCGTGGGAGGACGGTCCCTTTGTTTCGGAGGGTGGATCCTCCAGTTACCCACCTTATATATGCAGATGATCTCTTGGTGTTCATCTAGCCATCGACGGAGGGTTTGTAGACATTGGCGGCGATTATGGAAGAATTGAATTCTCTCTCGGGCCTCCAGATGAACAGGGATAAGAGTCGGGTTTACTTCAGCTCCTTATGTCCCCGGAAGGAGGAGCGGACCGCTGTGCTGGGTATCGCGAGGAGTGATCTTCCGGTGCGATACTTAGGAGTGCCTCTCACAGTCAACTATGCGCGGGATCAGGACTGCCATAGTCTGGTGGAGTATGTCCAGAGGAGAGTGAAAGGTTGGCAAGCCGCTGGTTTGTCATTTGGCGGACGCATCGAGCTGGTCAGATCGGTGATTTCGGCTATGGCCCATTTCTGGCTACAGTCCATCCTCCTCCCTGTTGCCACTATTCGAAAAGTGGAGAGGCTATGTGCAGATTTCATTTGGAGGGGGGGTATGCATGCGATCTCCTGGGAGCAGCTCTGTCGACCCAGGAAGGAGGGAGGAGTGGGGCTCAGGCCGTTGCTGGAGATTAGGGAGGCCTCCGCGCTTAAGCTGACTTGGAGATTCATCAACAGGGGGTCTCTCTGGGCGGACTGGATGCACAGCAGATACGTGAAGCAGGACAATTTTTGAACGTGTGCTACTGACAACAATCACTCAGTCACGTTCAAGACTGTCCTGCGACACAGGGGGGTACTCAAATCTGCAATCCGGAAGGTCATGAAGGATGGATCTGGAACAGACCTATAGCGGGATCCTTGGATAGATCGGCGTTCGCTTCTGGACATCAGGGGAGCCCCGACACATCAGGAGGACATGCGTGGTCTGACGTGTAGTCGCATCATTCGCGATGGGGAGTGGAGGTCGGAGTCGTATCGGTTTACTGAGGAGCTGGGTGGGATCATTAGTACTATTGTCATTGATCCAGCTTTGCCTGCTGATCGGTGGATTTGGGAGCCGTCAGGAGCAACTCCGGGAACTGGGGAGTTCCAATTCCGGAGTTGCTACAACCTCATTCGGCGCACCTTTCCTCGAGTCCTGACTACGAGTTCGTTTGGTGCAAGGGTCTGGCCAGGAAGATGCAGCTCTGTGTCTACAAGCTTCTACTGGGCCGCCTTTTGACTAGGGATCGCCTGAGTTCGTTTGGAGTGCCGGTTCCGGATCCCAAGTGTGTGCTATGCTGTGTGGAGCAGGAATCTATTAAGCATATTTTCTTCGAGTGCGCACTGGCATGGCAGATCTGGTCGGAGCAGAGTAGAGTGTTGGGAGTGTGCGTATCCGGAAAGGGAATTTGGGGCATCATCACGGTGCTCCGGGATAGCAGGGGTCGAGGGCAGGACTGGTTCCGGACCGCCAGAGTTCGTCTGGCTGTTTCAGTCTGGCATGTATGGCGGGAACGAAATCGTCGGATATTTGAGGGGCTGGTCACTCCTCCGGTAGGCATTCTCCATAACATCGATTTTGATGTAAATGCTATGGAGAATTGATGAGTGGGAGTCCCACTTTGATTGTATGTTGTAAGATTATTGTTTTACTTTTGGAATAAAATTTACCCTTTTTCCAAAAAAAAATATATATATATATATATTAAAGGCCCACTACATCTCAAGCTTCCTGTGAGGGTTACCCACGACACGGGTAATCCTCACCCCAACCCTATATTACGAACACCGTGCTAGTTCTGCCAATGTACACATGATGTATTTATTCCCACAAAAATTTCCATATAGAAGTGAGATGATTCTCATGTTTCCATGATATGTTGAAATAAAATTAAGAACGCAGGAAGAAAAGTAGCCGACAGCATTAGTTAGTGATAGTTGTTGTCTTAAAAAAATATTGCTGAACTTATGTCTGTTAGGCCAACTTGTTTGTGCTACTTATTTCTATTTAGAAGCCCCGTAGGCCCCTAGCACAGCAAGTTTTACCAGTTTCTGTTAAATTAGGATGTGAACTACTCTGCTCTTAGCACCTCTGAGTTTAGTTTATGCTTTACCTGATAATATTTGGTTGGGCTGAAATTCTTTTTGTGAATTTCTCCTTACAACATGTTAGCGGGAAACCACCAAATGAGGTGCTCAATGATAAGAATCCCCCATTCGAGTGCTGGCAACCTATGTTGCACAGGCATGGCTATGAACAACATGATACAGACACTGCAACGTTGACACAGCTCCAATTTTAGCATGTCATAGTGTATTTATCAGTTCCGTGTTGTGTCCAATGTGTGTCTGACTCAAACACAACACACACAAGGTACTAATTTTGGAGTGTTTGTGCTTCTTAGCTAGCAATGCAGCTCAAAATTTCTGTTCTGAGTTATAAATATCTACTACAAAAATATATTCCTGTGTACTCCTTTTAAGTTTTGATAATTAGTATGTTCCACACTGTCATTTGGTACCGCTAATCCAAGTTGATCTTAATTATCCATTTGTATCAGCAAGCTCTAGGAAAAGATTGTGAAAGTACTATACTTCAGGCTGCCATCAAGCTGTTTAATGTTTGGCTGACATTCTTGAAGAAAGTATATTATATTACTGATCTAGTAACTAAACTGAAATAGACAACATAGCAATAACTAAATGCTTTCTCAGGCACAATTACTAACTGACAATTAAGGGGAACTATTATGTTCAAGGGGAATCTTGTGAAGAATGCTACACAAGTTCTCAAGTTAACTAAACCATAAGAAAACAGTCAAATATCCTTTTCCAACTCTAATTAATAAAAGTAAACAATGCTAGCTTGAAAATAACTCAAAACACCTTATGTTTCTAGACTTTTCCCTATAAACCTCTAAGAAATAACAAACCCACTACTTTTCTGACTTTCTGTCCACGAGTCCCCATAGACCGCCCAACATTATCTTGTGGGAGGAATGTAAGTTAGAATCTTGTGTACATTGAATCACTGATTAATTGCAACCTTTTTTGTTTAATATTGGTACCATGCTTAAGAATTTAAACTCTTTAAGATTGAAAGTGAGCATATTATGTCTTTTTTATGAAGCATAAACAGCCATTGATTTAGGTTTTTTGCTTCGTTTTTTTCCTTTTAGTTTCTTCTGCCTTGTCATATTGGTTCTTGTTATCGATATTATAAGCAAATCGATAACCGTTTCCTTCTCAGGTGCTTGGTGGTTTTGATGCATCAAATTATGTGACAGAGAGACAATGGGCTGTTGCTTCAGATGGAACTCGAGTGCCTATTTCACTTCTATATAGAAAGAACCTTGCAAGGCTTGACGGGTCTGATCCTTTACTCCTTTATGGTTATGGTTCATATGAGGTAATATTTTATCCATCATCATAATTTTTACTTGTAGCTGACTCTGACTAAACTAAAATTCAAAATAATTGACTACACATTCCTGATTGTCGTATGTGGAATATATTGAATCGGTAAATGGATCATGTATAACTCTAGCATTCAACATCCAGTTTTGTATGACTCCTGTATTGTGGTGTAATTTCAATGTTGTGTAGGAAAGTGTATAGATATCGGTCTCAGGCATGCTATTTTAATTAAGTGTAGTCCATTTATTGTTATTGCATGATAGCATTAGTTAACTGGAGTCAATATTTACATTCTTTAGTTATGAATGAGTGGAGTCCATATTTCCTGCGTTTAGACATGGAGGTCAAAAATTATCTAAATGGGATAATGTATGATTCCAATACCTTAGAGGGTTTGATTGATGCCCATGGTACGTGAGATGTGAGTGATTGATAGAAAAGACTTCCATTTTGTATATCGCGATGTGTAATTGGACTTCTCTTAAGCACATGATTTTTCATCATTAAGGGCATGTTTGGTTGCAAGCAAGTGGAGTGAAGTTTAAAAATGACTTCACAATAGTCCACTTTTTGTCAGGGTATGTATTGGGCCGGGCCGGGCCGACCCGGGCCCGATTTTGGCCAGGTTTGATCTTGCCTGGGTCGGGCCAGCCCAGCTAGGAGTCCGGGCTGGGCCGAGAGATCCTGAACCCAAACCCAGCCCATACCTCAGAAATTTTCGAGCCGCGCTTAACCGGGCTGGTTCCGGGTTGAGCCGGTTTTAAAAAAATGGGCTTTAGAAAATGGGCCAAGATTTTGGGCTAAAAATGTAAATAAATAAAACTTTGGGCTTATAAAAACTAATGCAAATAAAGAAACTTTATTAATTTTATTTATTTCAGGAATTTAATGACATTTAAATTTCTTTTTTGGAAAGCTGATAAAGTGAAAGTACATATTTTATCTTCAAGTCTTCGATCTTCTGTCTTTGGTCTTTATGTCTAGTTTTTTTTTTTTTTTTTGAATTTTTATTGCCGCTTCATTCTTCAGCTTCAGTAGGGTCGTCCATAGTAAGAGATTGAAAGTCCAATTCATTAATGTCTGCACCTTCGTCTCTTAAGTGTTCAGTGCATTTTTTCGTACGAACCCAATCTTGAATGCAAACGCAATCTTCCAAAATATCCGGTAACATCCTGCTTCTCTTCTTGCTTAGTATTTTTGAACTTGCACTAAAACAAGATTTCGATGCTATCGTGAACACCAGGACCATTAGAAGATCACGTGCCAAAGAAGAAAGTATATGGTAAGTTTTTTCGTGTCTTTTCCGGCACTCTAAAATTGAAAAATATGTCCAAAATTGTCATCATCTGTATACATCATAGGAGTCAAATATAAGGACAATTCTTGAGTTTAGAGGGAAGATTGTTTTTGTTTCTTCCTTTGTAATATACTCTTATCATGAGGTAACTTAGAAACTAAACCAAAGGTACTACTACTACCTTAAGCGGTGGTTGTACCGGATTGGTTCGATATGACTTTTTCTTCATATAAACTAATTAGAGTATCCAAACGTTCTCTAATTTCAAATTTTAAGCTACTTATGTCAACGTTCATATTGTCATGAAAAACATTTAACAATACAAAAAGTCCATCTAATTTGATTTTAGGATCTAAAACCTCAACCAAATACTATAAAAGAGGATTTTATGCCAGTATTTTAGAAATTTTGTTTCCATTTTAGAAACAACATAATCAAAACCAGGTGCATTTCTATATTTTGCTAATAAATGCGAAATATTAATGATTTATGTTAAAACTAAAGGGGAAGTTGGATATAAACTCCAAATAAAATACATGTAATATTGTAAAACAATTCTAAAAATTCATAAATTAAACTATCAATTATTCTCAGTTATTTGGTAATCAACACTTGTAATAACATCTCTATATTTAATACAAGATACAATATTTCAACGTCAAATAGGTAGAATTCTATATATCTATTGCATCCTTAACAAATCTCCTAAATGTCAAACCATATTGTACACAAAACTTTTTAAACTATTGTTGCCTACTTGGTGAAGGTTCAAACTAATTATACATGTGCTAAAATTTGTAAACTCTAAATTTTAACTTGATACTCTTAAGAATTCATATTTTTCAACTTCATACTCTATACTTTCATATTAGACAACTTAATAACTCAATTGTAATTGTACAACTTAATACCCTAACAGTGTTAATAGAAAATTCTAAATGACAAAAATACCCCTCTTTCAGCTCTCTCTTCTCTATGGTACTCTTCTCCTCGATGAGCAACACCCAACCCAAGCCCCATTCTCTCTTCCATTTCTCTCACTCAGCTTTTCCTCTCTCCCTATGTTATTTCCTTTCCTATGCCCCGACCCAGGCCTTCACCACCAATCCGTCGCCATCACCAATACCACCACTAAGCTTCCATGGCCTCCATCTCCTCCAGACCCATCTAGCCCGACCACTACCACCAGGCGAGGACGAAAGAGTTGACGGCGACGAGGAGGAGGTTGCAGACGAGGGTGTCGTTGAACTCGTCGAGGACGAGCCGAAGGATCGACGGGCCGGAGTCCTTCTCGAGCTCGTTTAGGCTGTAGATCCGGCGGAGGGTGGTGACGTCATGTGAGTGGAGGCCGAACTCGGCTGGGGAAACCGCCATATCTTAGAAGAGAGGGGGACCGGGGCGCTCGTCGGCGAAGCCCAGCAGCAGAGGGGTGCGATGAGGGCTCTATGATCAAGGAGAAGACGAGAGGAAGAGGGAGAGGAGATCGGGAAGGAGAGCAAAGGGGGTAGAGAGGTGGAGAGGAGAGGGGGCACTAGTAGGGAGCGGCGTCGGGCTACTGCTGCTCTCGAAAGAGAGAGAGGGAGGAGAGAAGAATTGGGGGTGCTTTCTCAGGAAGGAGAGATAAATAGAGAAGAATAAAAAAAAGTAATAATAATTATTGTTATTTGGGGTAATTTGGTAAAAAAATTATTTATTTTTGTTGAAACGAAAAAACTAACCCCTGACTGACGACTGGTATCAAGTCAAAAATATTCGATAGTTAGAGGGTATTAATTAGTATGATATTAAAGTTTAGGGTATCAACTTGAAAAACTTAAATAGTTGAGGGTATCAAGTTGAAAATTAGCTTTTTCTAAATTTGCTTGAAAAAGCTGAAGGCATTCTTGTACAATAAGTTAACAATATGACAATCACATCTTATTTGAAAAAGTCGTCCTTCTAATATAACCAGAAATTGAGATTTTAAAATATTTATACAAGAAATATTATTATTAGCATTATCAAAAGAAATTAATTTATTATTATTATGAATATCATATTTACGTAAAATTTGTAATATTGCTCCGCCGATTATAGATCTAGTATGAAGACATTCCAACGGTCTTAGACAAAGAATTCATTTTGTAAAATCTATTTCGCATCTAAATAATGTGTCGTGATACAAACAAAATGATAATTTTGTTTACTAGTCCATATATCAGAAGTTAAAGATTTTACTAATATTTTCAAAACTTACTTTCAAAGCTGTCTTTTTCCAAATATTTTAACAGCTCTTGCGCTAGTAGTAAATCTAAAAACTTTAGTAAAACAAGGATTTAGTGTACTACTTGGACAATCATAATATGATCCACTCTCACAAAATGTAAAAGGTTGTTCATCACAAATAATATATTTTCTTAAGTTGGTTTTATTACAAAAAGTAGAATAAGTAAAGTTTTCTATTAAAGATCCTTGAGGACCGATGTTTAACTGTGTTTGTCTAGCATTAACTGTGTCCTTACCATAACTTTCATTATCTCTTCAAAGTTCCCGTGCTATTGTTTCTTCCATTTAAAGATCTTATTTTTTTGCATTTCTTGCATTGTGCAGCTCTAGGTATTGGTTTTTTTGTGGTTGGGATCTAAGACTTCATTTTCCTCATTATTTGTGACAAATAATTTAATATAAGAGTCCCATAACATCGATCTTTTTCTAGTTGAAATATTACTATTAATACTTCTAATTTATGGAGGTGACATTGCGTCGGTGGTTGTTCATTTCCTACATTATTATTAACATAATAATTATTATCAAAACTGTTATAAATATTATAACAATGTTCTGAAAGATTTTCATAGTGTTGGTTAGAACCAATAATATCATGGGGATCCATACTATATATTTTTTAAATTATAATTAAAAGAACTAATCAATTTTCAATATCAAGATTAACTACTTTTATAATAATAATTTTTTTTTACTTAAAACTCATCTTAATTTTTTCCAAAGTCGAATATAGAATTGTTGCACCTTGGTGGTGGTTGATCAAGTTGAAGCCTCCAAAATTTTCGGATTCTTGCGATTTTTTTTGCACTTCAGTCTCCAGAAAATAATTACTTCAGCGAATTTAACGCTAAAAAAGAAATTTTTGTGGTAAATTTGGATGAATGAATTAAGTCATATTTATAAGAATTTTCAGTTACAAAATGACCACCAATACCCTTATAATATAGATGTTACAAGGGTATTATTGGTTATTTTCAGCAAAATAATCAAAATACCCCTTATTGACGTTCAAAAACGGCTAGAAAATAGGAGTATTTTGGTAAAAATACCCAAAAAATACTAATATGGTTTTTTTTAGAGGTAGGGTCCGTCTCGGACTAGTTTATGCGCCGGTTCGAGCCTACGACCCTTGACAGTGAACCCAACCCAGAACCGGCTTTTCAGTGGACGAGGCCGTCTTGGACCAGTTTTTGAGCCGGTCCAGGCCTGCAGGCGTTGGTAGTGGACCCAACCCAGAACCAAGTTTTTAGTAGATGGGGCCGGGTTCCGGCCCGCCCGTCCCAATACACGCGTTGACTTATATGAAGCATTTTTGAGATATCTTGCTTGGCTAGAAAATTTTGATCCCCTTAGAAATGTCATTTCATCACTTTATTCGTTTGGTATTTTGCAATTGGAATGACATAAGGTGTGGGTTTATCCACTTGTGACCTAGTGAAAAGTGAATGATGAATAATTTTTCCTGTTCAATTCCACTTTCATCCACATCAAGGTTGAGAGGGAGACTAAGGGAGGATGTGAGATGCATATTTTAAATGGACACAGACCTACTTTATGTCATAAATAGAAGTGGAAAACTGGCTCAGTTGCTTGTAACCAAACGGAATAACTGGTGAAGTGCAACAAAAAAAATGAGACTTTACTTTCACTTACTTGCGACCATACACACCTAAATGCTTCAAGTTGGACAGGTCAATGAGAATTGTGGGACATTTATAGAGGAAACCAAAATGTTCTTTGGCAACATGAAATAACTGTCTAAGTTTCCAGACATGAGGGTATGTCTTTGTACCAGTGTTGCTGGAAGTCACTACTATGCGATGAATTGAGTTTGTTCCAGAACACAGTATTTATTCTGTGTTCCGCACATGATTTGATATGCTCTTCAGTGTACTCCGTCCCAGTATGCGTCCTGGAACGTTCCACGTTCCAGGTAACCATGTTTTATATGCACAATCACCTGTCTTACATGTATGTATGTGTTTGTTCTTGTGTGTTCCCACACATTTAGGTGTATTCTCTGGGTTGAAAAGGTGCAAGACAACTTTAGGTGATGTTCCTAGCCTTTTCCAGACACGAGGATGTAGTTTCTTGAGACATGTATTGCATGTTTTCGTGCAAGCCACATTGAGGCAGTAACTTGACTGGGCGCCTTGATTCGCTGACAACAAGTTTTCATTCTTTTCAAGACTTTTAACTTTTCCTTCCCTTTTCCTGTATCTCTTCTTTCTTCTCTTGCATTTCCTCTTTTTTATTATTCCTTTCTCTTTCTTTCTTTCTTTCTTTCTTTTTGATGGTTGTTACTTCTGTTGTCTTTTTTCCCCTTATTATCTTTTCCTTACTACTATTGTTTATATTGTTATTAAAAGTTTTGCTCTTTGGAAACTTTAGTTATGTTCATTTACTTGTATTTCTTCAGATTTATTCCTTTTTTTTTTTCAGTTTTCTTTTTTCTTATTTGTCCTCATGGTTACCTAGGAGCCTAGTGGAGGAGGTTCTCCTTTTCTACTCTATCCACATAAGGTAAGAAAGTGCAATCTCTCACACTTCTCAAGTAGGTTACGGCAGGAGAGTCGCATGGTTTAGTGCCTGCCATATGCTGACATTAGTTAGCCTACATGAGCATCTTAAGAAGGAGAAGGTCAGAGGTAGTTGTTAAAATTGTGAATAGACTTCGGTGAAGGGATAATATGGGGTTTGAGTCCTTCTGTCAGGTACGTCCATTTTACGCTATATAGGAAATGCCAAGTACATTAGTATCCAGGCTAGTTCTTGGTGCTTTGCCTTCACTTCGAACTTACAATATTGGGATTTAACAAATAACAGTGAAGGGGAAATTGCCAACTATAAGTGATAGATACCCTAATGTACAATTCATTTATGTTCCATTAGATAACGCTATATTTGAAGGATGTGGTTTTGAACCTATATTCTCTATAAGTGGAGTATGTCTCCTAGTTTAGTACTTCAGTATTTTCCTTTTACCCTATACAGAAAACCTTATTATGAGTTTTCCTTGCTGAAAAGAACTCTGAGATCACCTTTGATTCCTTATGTCATAAACATGTTATGGGTATGGTACTGTCAGAAAATGTGCACTCTTGAAAACCAGTCAGCATAATAATGGCTCATTAAATTTATTGTTCCAGAACTTGACACTGGATAGTTTGGTGTTCCTTGCTAGTTCTTTCTTTTGTCATTACAGCTTGATGTATGGAGAATTTACCGACTTCATTGGTGGTGAAAAAAAAACTTACATGGAGAGCTAGCGATGAAAAGAGTTTGGTTGTAGTAATACAGCTTATTGAAAGCTACAAATGTTGTTCCAATTGCCATCTTCTCCTTTTTTCCTACAAGTTCAAAACTGACTTAGGTTGTACATTGATAAACTCCATCTGACATTGAAATCACTTCTTCTCTAGCTTATCTAGTCAAAACCACTGTTCTAAAAGGCGGCCTAGGCGGCGCCTGGTGCCAGCCCGATGCCTGCCTAGGTGCCCGCCTGGTCCTCCGACGCTCGACTATGCATGTTTTTTGTATTATTGACTTTTTCTGCAATTTTCAGTAGTTTTTTTGTGTGGATATTTTTATTTTTTTGAACCGCTTAGATCTAGGTGCCCACCTGACTAACGCCTAGCGCTTCAACCTTGGTCAAAACCCTAAGTTACACTACTTAAGCTTGTGAATAGCACTGGCTGAGTCTTCATGCTTCTTCAATATTTTGATCATGCTCAATCCTAGCATGGCTGCAGTAGTCCAGTCCAAAGCTCTTATAAAACTTACATGATTCTACACTTTAGACATTGTTCTTTTGTTCTTGCTCTGCACATTTTTGTATAAATTCATTTGTTGTCTTAGCTTGATTATATACATCCTCTTTCATTAAGTGGGTTCACTCAAGGGGCATCCTTCACTTTTCGTCCATGCGAAAATTTTATGTACAAAACCCAAACCAATATATGCCGCAGGTTGATATTAAAGGGAAAGAAGGTATTAAGGCTTGGTGCGGTATAAGTGGATAGGACTCGCGCGACAATTTCTCTTGGGAATTTTAGGAGTTTTGGTGCCCGGGATCATAGCTCTAAGGTAGACCCGAACCCAAAACATTTAATGGTAAAATGATCTTTATTTAAGCCAACATGGATGTAGGTCTTGGTGTTGGACCACCAAATATTGTTTGCTCTCTTATTTGGTTTTCGCTTTCTTGGGTACGACTTCCAGTTCTGTGCCACTTTCTTTGTGATCCACAATATCGTTGTGTCCTTCAATTTCTCTTTGTTTAACTCTTCTTCTGTTTACTTGTATGTGTATATATATATTCTCTTACATACAATATTTGTTTAAACTTATTTTTCCTAACATATCCGAAGGACATATGTAGAACATAGTTTAGATACATTGTTCACCATGTCTTATTGCTATTATTGTAAAATTAGAATTTCTGAAGTTAGGGACGCTTTAAAGTAAATGAAAAGTAGAAAGCAGTAGGAGATGATGAAATTCCTATTTGAGGTTTGGAAATTTTTAGGTGAGAAAAGATTGATATTTTGCATATTGATTTGTTCAACCAAATCCCAAGGATTAATAAAATGTCTAATGAATGGATAACCAATATTATAGTACCCATATATAAAAATAAGAAAAATAAACAGAGTTGTAACAACTATCGAGGAATTAAGATTATGAGTCATACCATGCAACCATAGGTGAGTATAATTGGACAAAGGTTAAGAAAAGAAACTAGAGTTTTATAAAATCAATTTGGTTTTATTGCGGAAAAATCTAGTATGGAAGCCATTTACCTATTATAATGAAAATATTTTGAGAAAAAAGGGATTTACTTATGGTTTTTATTAACTTAGAGAATTTTTTTGATAGTCCTAGGAAGTTAATGTAGTGGACTTTAGAGAAAGAACAAGTTTGTAGTAGCTATATTGAGATAATTAAGGATATCAATGATGAAATCATGACGATCGTGCGAACTATTGGAGGAGAGTAAATATTTTTTTATTATTGTTAGCTTCATCAAGGATCATCATTAAGTCAATACCTTTTCACATTAATTATGGATGGGATTACTAGACATATCCAGAGCAAGTTCCATGCTGTATTATGTTACCGATGATATTTTGTTGGCCGGTGAGAGTAGACAAGTGTTAGATGCTAAAATAGAAGTTGGAGAGAGACAATGGAATCTAAGTGTTTTAAAATCAGTAGGACAAAAATAAGTATATGAAATGTAATTTCAACCGAAACGAAAAGAGAAATGAGAGTAGATATAAATGTATAAGATATACCTAGGAATAATAGTTCTCGATATTTAGGATCAATTATCATTATGACCGAAAGATTGAGAATGATGTCATGCATAGAATCAAAACATGTTGGTTGAAATGGATGAGTACTTCTGGAGTATTTTGTGATGAGAATATACCTTTAAAGTTGAAAGAAAAATTCTTATAAGACTTGACCATGCTTTTGGAATAAGAGTGGTGGGCAATTAAGAAACAACATGTCCATAAAATTAATGTAATAGAAAAGAGAATATTAAGATGGATGAGTGACAATATATTGAAAGGTAGGATAAAATGAGTGTATTTGTTGGAAGTTATATGTGACGTCAATTGAGGACAAGATAAACGACAATTGTCTTACATGGTTTGGGCATGTGCAATGTAGACCTATAAATGCTCCATCAATAAGAATGTAGTTGAAGGAGCCACTCGGATTAGCGGTTGGCCTAAATGAACTTGGATTGAAGTTTTAAAAATGTATATATTTTTTGTTAGTGTCATATGACATGACCCTTAATAGAGCCGAATAGAAGAAAATCTTCAAAACCGACCCCAACAATATGGGATAAATGCTTTGTTGTTGTCCTTGTTTTATCCCAAGGACATACGTGCTTGCCTACATGGGAATTAAGCATCATTCAAAAGGGGGTAGAACAGTGTGTTAAGAGCCTTTTTCCGGAAGGTGATGCCCCAAGTTCGATTTGGTAGGGGGACATGGTGGCAACCTTTATTTCTCAAAGAATATGTTTTTTTCTGCTGTGATTGTTCCTTTGCACTAAGATCTGAGTTTGATTTACCTGAACGTAGTATCACCTTCAGTAGACTAGTTGAACAAATACTTTTCTTGTTAGCATATAAGGCTGCTGTTGTCTGAGCATTATGGTTAACAGTTATTCTGGAATAAAAAATATTGTGCATATTGGTTTATTTTTTGCTCTCTACTGTTGCTATGGTACGCAAACTCAAGCTCCTGTTATCTTCTTTGTAAGGATAGTAGTGCTTTGAGCTGCCTTCTTTTGTAATTTCGATCTAGCGATTTTACTTCTAACCTTGTTATGTTATTGTGCATTATGGCAACAGGTGTGCATTGATCCAAGCTTCGTTGCTTCGAGGTTGTCTTTGGTAGATAGGGGATTTATATATGCGATTGCTCACATACGTGGTGGAGGTGAAATGGGGAGACAGTGGTATGAGAATGGGAAATTGTTGAAGAAGAGAAATACATTCACTGATTTCATCACTTGTGCTGAGTATTTAGTAGAAAATAAATATTGTTCAAAAGAAAAGTTATGCATTAATGGGAGGAGTGCAGGAGGTTTGCTGATTGGTGCTGTTCTTAACATGCGCCCTGATTTATTTAAGGCAGCTGTAGCTGGGGTTCCATTTGTTGACGTAGTGACTACAATGCTTGATCCAAGTATCCCGTTGACTACATCTGAATGGGAGGTCATCCTTCACCTCAATTTTTTATACGCAACAAATAATGTTTATGAACTATTTGCCTAGCTTTGTATAAGGTTGTGTTCCCTTGTCTGTCGGACTTCAAGTTACATGCTTAGCTCTTAATTTCATCTATCTAACAAATAGAACACAAAATTTACAATTTAAATCCACAATTATGGTTAGCTGAGTTGGATATTGCATGAATATCACTTATTATACCTTTGTCATCTTGGAAAGAAAAAGTATCATTGTAACCATCACCAAGGTCTACTCCAAGTAGAATGGGGTCAGCTGTGGAGCACATAATGCTCCAGAAAATGCCAATGTTTACATGACTGGCTGTCACCCTCCGAGTTGGTCTCAAAATTCCCAACTAAGGTTAAGGAGAGATAGAGAGGCCATGCAATAGAACATAGAAGGCCAGTTGGCGGGTATGTAAAGCTACATATTATCATATTATGTTCTGTAGTTCAAGCTCATTCAAACAAGGAGCAACCTCCATGTCTAAACGAAGAGGTAAGATGATACAAATTGATATAGGGATTCCCATTCATCTCTATGATGCATGCTAAACAACAAAAAGTAAAGATTTTGCCACATCTTGGAAAGATATTTTATGATATTCTTTAATTGTTTTAGGGCAGTCTTTTAAGTATTACACATATCCTTGTAAGGATCCGAGCCTTCTTTTGCTTTCTAAATTTTATGCTAATTCTTGGTGCAGGAATGGGGTGATCCCCGACAGAGAGAGTACTATTTTTATATGAAATCATATTCTCCGGTTGATAATGTGAGTGCTTCTTCTTACTGTGTTTGATTTTATCTTTTACTTTCTTCTTAGGATTTGTGTTTGATAATGTAAGCCTATAAATGGGGCATCAATAACTGTAATTCTTATGATGGAAAATTATAAAGGAGAAATGTGAGTTTCTCTTTGATGTGAAATCCTTCTCGTTTGTCTCGATCTATGAAGCCATTGCTATCCAGCGGTATGATGTCATTGGTTTATCATGGTGTTATCTGATGGAAACTGTTATTCTTATTATGGTGTGATCGTAGGAAGCGGCCATCAAGATCATTCCTTATCAACATGCTAATTTGTCCTTTTATGCAGACTGAATGCAATTAAGAATGACCACTCTTTCATCACCTTAGTTAAATTCATGAGGATCTCATGAGAGCATGTCCTCTTTTTTTGTGGACTGATAAGGTTGATAGAGATGGTACAGAGCGGAAGTGTAGCTTCGTCTAATTTGTCTGACAGGGTGACTTATCCGTATCACAAACCTGACCTGAGCGCAAGATATTTATGAATTTCTTTGTGAGACCTACATAAATCAAATTGTCATTTAATTTTCATCTTCATGCATGTAACCTGTCTAGCTTTTACTACTGCTCTGTTTTCTTTCTTTGGCTCTCTTTTTCCAAATTTACAGCAGTCTCTTTTTCCAAATTTTACGGTACTGCTGTAACCAAAGTTTATGCAGATGATGTCATAAAATTTTCTAGCAACTTCTTGGCATGCAATATGCAGATGATGTTGTAAAATTTGGCTACCTATAAGCTGTTTTCAAACTATGTTGTGTGGATTAATGCTTCAATTGCCTTTTTTGCAGGTTAAATCGCAAAACTATCCTAAAATTCTTGTTACAGCCGGTTTAAATGGTAAGTTAATACTTTAAACTGAATAATACCATATTCCCCACCTAACTTGGCCATATCCTGACAGATCCTCGTGTGATGTACTCTGAACCTGCTAAATTTGTTGCGAAGATGAGAGAAATGAAGACGGATGATAATGTTCTCTTGTTTAAGTGTGAACTAGGCGCAGGGCACTTTTCGAAGTCAGGGAGGTAATTATTCTCGTTAATAAATTTCTCTATATACCAAGATTGCTCTAATTTCCAAAAGAAGGATTCTTTTTGGAAGTATACATATTTTGAATTATTGCCTCAGTCACTAATATCATGGTGATCATCATCTACTCTTTCTCACAACAACTGTTTTCGGTTGTGAAACATATCTCAATGTTGAGAAAGCTTCACAAAAGTATACTCAAGTTTTACGCCCTACTTTTGACCTAGTATCCTCTGCAGCTTGGCACCAAATTCCTATTGGAGTGTCTACGAGCAGGAGAAGATTTGGCTATTAATTGTCTAAGGCCTGTTGGTAGATACATAGAACAACCTTGGTCATACAATTTAAGATTGTTGGCATAATTAAGTAATTAAATCTCAATCCTATCCACTACTCTGGAGTTCTGATAGTGGTAGGGACTTTAACATTGTATAAGAACAACTAAAGTTCAAATTCTCTTGGCACACATTTTAAGTGGATTTTCTAAAAACATTCTACTGCTCCCTATCCACAACTCTGGAGTTTTGATGTAGTGGTAGAGACTTCGTTTGTATAAGAACAACTAAAGTTCAAATTCTTCTGGCACACATTTTAAGTGGATTTTCTAATAACATTCTACGGCTGCATGAATCAAGCTCTCAGTCCATAAAATGGGCATTCGACCTGCGGAGTGTGTGATAGAATAATTAAATGTCTAGCCCTCGACCCTCTATAGAGTTTTGGTGCTGTGGTAAGAACTTTAACAAAGCTCATGCAACCAAGGAGCAACAATCTTTATTCACTTAACCTAGGAAGGGGCCAGGAATATTTAAGATAGTACTAGGAAGCCACATCCAAATTAAACCACATTCCCTAATTTATTTGTGCTATTTTTTTTAAGTTGTAACTTGTAAGTCAAAAGCAGGCAGAAGGCAGGAACGACGAGCACAGTGCAGATGGTTATCTATTTCTGAATGTGTACCCTCTGAAATATCATATTTGAATGTATATTACTCTTTAACATTTCTAATTTCTACTTACACGTGTATCCTCAAAGAATTTTATATTTGCTTAGGTACCCTTATCATTAGCATCTATAAATATCAGCACCTGCATTTTGGTGCATTCTTCTTCCTTGGTCTTTCGTTCCATCATATTCCTAATAACTTATCCAATTACAACTTATTAACTATTCATCTAGAAATTTGCCTAGTTCTTGAAAGGGAGATCATCATAAGAGGATAAAAATAAGAAGAGAAGAGAAACATCAGATCAAAATCATTGATAATCCATTTGTAACTTCAATATAGTAACACTATAGGAAATGATGGATTATATTCATATTCATTGTATATTCTAATTTTATAAATTTTACTATTTGGGTCTTAAACCATATTTTACATGAAAATGTACAGGGGTTCAGGATGTTCGTGACAAGAGTATCCATGTAAATACCTTAAAAAAGTATCCATACAGAAAAAGTTAATTTTCAGGCTATACATGTAGTTAATGTACAGTTGTTCAGGATGTTCGTGACAAGAGTATCCATGTAAATACCTTAAAAGAGTCCATACAGAAAAAGTTAATTTTCAGGCAATACATGCAGTTAGGAACTTACAGGGGTGGTTGTACATACAAAGTTGAATATTTTAAATGGTATACATGCAAAATACTCTTCCTTCCTTTATTTATTTATTTATTGTTGAGAAACTTGGACATCTTGCTTCATCCCCATTCCTATGAGAGGTTCCAACCAACCATTTGTATGCCCCTTGGCATGCAGACCTGCTTATGAGTAGAGAATACATCTCCCTTCAGTAAAAGATGCCTTTGTGATGGTGAATCAGTTATATAGAGGAATAAGGGGTTTTGGTCAAGGTTGATATGAAGTAGCATTACAGCAAACATTTATACAAATTCAATATCAGTTCTGTTTAGTACAATAGTACCTGACCTTTGATTCCGATCATAAACATAAACAAGGTTTCTCATAAAATGCTGTACTTTTGCTAAGATGGATCAGGGATTCTTCGGCACAATGTTAACATCAGGAAAGTTTGCCTTCTAGACTATCACAGGTTTTTTTTAGTTAGCCTTTCCATGCAGGAGTTTCAACAATATCTACTTCTTCCTTAAAAGATGTGTGCACTATGTAGCTTTTTTCTTATCACTATATAAGACTTTCTTCTCCCACTCAAGCCTATGTTTTTATGATGCAGATTTGAGAAACTGAAGGAGGCTGCTTTCACCTATGCTTTCATTCTGAAGGCTTTGGACATGATTCCGCCAGTTTCCTCATTGTAGAAGAATCATACAAATGGCCATTCTCAGAGCAATTGAGCATCTTTCACATTGATGTTGCTATATTTTTCTTCAATTCACTGCAAATACTATGAACTGTTGTTGCACATGATTTATTTTTCATAGTTGGAACCAGAACATCACTGCTAATAGTTAGTAAACATGGTCTTTTTGTGCTCGTGTGAATTAGAACTTCAACTTATTAGAAACTGCAGATTTGAGTGCGAAGTAGTTTATAGTAAGGGGCTAGAATTTATATCAATATAGTTGTTGAAATAAAGAGTTTAAGCTTTTGGATTATATCAGTGTTAACTATCATTTTTTTTTTTTTTTGATAAAAGTAACTGGGCAGAGAGCCCGTCTCATCTATTAATAGTAGAGTTAAAACAATTACACAAAGTTAAGGCATCCATCATCAGAGTTATCATCATTGTCCGCTTCTTCTGGGTCTTCCTCCAGTTTGTCTTTTCCTTCTTCAGCATCATTTTCATCGTCAGTGTCGGAGTTGTCATCATCCGTGTCCTCATTCGTGTCATTCCACCTATGATACTCTTGGTGGAGCTTAGCCGAGTCCCATGGATCCGAACCATCCAAACTGTCAGCCTTCATCTTCTTGATAATTTTCTCAATTCTCCTTAACCTAAAGTCAATGCCTTTCCTCTCTGCTGCTTCCATCTCAGTCGAAGTCTCAGTATTCAGCAATAGTCTCCTTCCTTGAAGTGTTAAATAAAGTATTAGAAAAACAGAGTAAGAAGGGTTTAGAATGTAGATGAATTATAAGGAAGAACTCGACCAATCCAGCATACTAATCCAAGAGTCTTAATAGAAGATAATTCGACAGTGAACTGGGTGAAGAGCTAACAATGCTACAAGCATATAAATATAGTGCAGTGAACAACCCTCCCTTAGAAAGGGTTTGGGAACATTTGTGGGAAGGGAGAGGAAAATTTGAGGAGAAGGAAAATGGAGGAGAGTAAAATGAAAGTAAAGTTAATTTTTCCTTCCTTTGTTTGGATGGACAAAAAGTAGGGGAAGAAAAAGTTTAAAAATAATTTTTTATTTGTTTATAGATAGAGATATAATTATTATTTCCTCCTTGGTATTCTCAAATGATGGTTTAATATTAGGGGAAATTTATGAAATGCCCAAAAAACGAAAAAGTTTTATGAAAAATCCACCGCACAAAAACGTTTCATCGCGTGCCCAGAATTAACAAAAAATATATAAAGAGGGTTCCGAATGACCTTTTTGCCCTTCCTTCTAATTTATTGAAAACACCCTCAAAACTACTCTTAAAAAAATGTTCTGATACTTCATCTTCTTCCATACGCTGCTCACTTTCGAATCTAGGTTTTCTCCTCAAAAATCTTCAAAAACTCGTCGAAAAATTTCGGAAAGACCGAGACAAACGGCAAAAGTGCTAAAACGGAGGTCCAAACATCATTTTTTTGCGATTCTAAAATTTCGGAAGACCGTCTAACGGAGAAGCGGTTAATCTCAGGCTCCTCGAAAATACGCTCATTTTGGGACAAACCAGACCTCGTTTCGACCTCCCAGTCAAAAGTTATGGCCCTTCAAAGTTTCAACTGACCATAAAATGCAGGAGAATGGTCATTCTCCGTGTTAGAACATGAAAAATGTTAATTTCGGGGTGACCATTCTCCGTGTTAGTAACACGGAGAATGTCATTCTCCGTCTTAATTTACACGGAGAATAGTCATTCTCTGTGTTAGTAACACGGAGAATGACATTCTCCGTCTTAATTTACACGGAGAATGGCCATTCTCCGTGCTAAATTATACGGAGAATGGTCATTCTCCGTCTTAATTTACACGGAGAATGGTCATTCTTCGTATAATTTAGCACGGAGAATGGTCATTACAGTGTTAAAACGCAGGAGAATAGCCATTCTCCGTGTTAGAAACACGGAGAATGCCATTCTCCGTGTTAAATAAAACGGAGAATGACCATTCTCCGTGTAATTTAGCACGGAGAATGGTCATTCTAGTGTTAAAACGCAGAAGAATGGCCATTCTCCGTATTAGAAACACGGAGAATGGCATTCTCCGTATTAAATAAAACGGAGAATGACATTCTCCGTGTTAAATAAAACGGAGAATGACATTCTCCGTGTTAATTTACATGGAGAATGGCATTCTCCGTCTTAATTTACACGGAGAATGATCATTCCTAGTGTTAAAACGTAGGAGAATGACCATTCTCCGTGTAATTTAGTACGGAGAATGGCATTCTCCGTTTCTAAATTATACGGAGAATGACTTGCTAAATAACACGAAGAATGACATTCTCCGTGTTAAATGACACGGAGAATGGTCATTCAAATGTTAAAGCACATGAGAATGGCCATTCTCCGTGTTAGTAACACGGAGAATGCCATTCAACACGGAGAATGGCATTCTCCTTGTTAAAAATGCAGGAGAATGACTATTTTTCGTGTGATATCGACGGAGAACAGTTGACAGAAACCTATTTTTTATTTTTTTGTTTTGTGGAAGAAGAAGAAGAAGATGATGATGATGATGATGATGAGCGATGATCGGAGTTCGACTGAAAAAAAAAAGTATGGTGAACTACGAACGATCTTTGCGATCTCTGCTGAAGATCATAGCAATGGAATTCAGATCTCTCGTGAAGAAGAAGAAGAAGAAGAAGAAGAAGACGAGAATCGCAATCCAGATTTGAGTTTGTGCGGAGGGGTAGTTATGGTATTAATTTTATAAATACAGAGCATCTAAAGGGAATCTTAGAATACTTAACGTGAAAATATATAATTCTGGACATTTCATAAAACCCATCATGCGGGTGGGTTTTTCATAAAAACCAACCCCGAAATTGGGTTTCTCAGCAATTTCCAGTATCCAAAATGGACTAGAGAGAGAATTCCGTCAATCTATATCTATGCTACTATAAAATGAAAAAAGTTCAACCTCATAGTTAAAAAATTTCTTCAAAATATATTCTATCTCATAGTTAAAAAATTTCTTCAAAATATATTCTTACATATATTTGCTAATTAAAATTGTTAATTATGGTTAATATGACTAGTTAAGTAATTGTGGGAGCTGTACTTTAGTATTTCTAAATAGTATATATATATATATATATATATATATATATATATATATATATATATATATTTCAGCACGTGCGAGCTCCGTTAAATCGTGTGTCTCCCCGTACCCGATTTTTAGCCGGTTGTCATGTCGCTTCGGACTCTTCGTGCAGATCCTGTCCGCACTGGCTTTTTTATCATTGTCCAGCACGTACGTCTCGCGCACTCCGCGCGCTCCAGAGCCTCACGGGACGGCCGACGTCTTTCAACGCCAGCAACTCAACGCCTCGCTTAGCCCACGACGTCGAAGGCGCCCCCGACGTCTTCACGACGCCTACGACAGCTGGTTCCGCCCAGCCACCCGTTCTATGCGCACGACGCCTTACGACGTCTTTCCGACGGGCGCCGCACGATGGGCCGCGTGGTCAGCCGTTGTTTATGCCCGTGGTAGAATGGAGCCGGTCTTCGACCGCCCGCGCAACGCCCTAGCCGATGAGTTTTCATGCACGGGACGCCCCATTCTGTCCCATGCCAGCTCAGATCGTGGCCATTTTTCGTCAGTCCTCCGACGTTGTGGATGCCCCGCATCGCACAGGCCAGGCTCATCATCGCCCTATATATATATATATATATATATATATATATATATATATATATATATATATATATATATATATATATATATATATATATATATATATTCTCCTACCTACCTAACCCCCTAAGAACAAGCCGTCCGACTCCCCCAGGAGTCGAACCCCGCCCGCCCTCCACATGCACATGTGGTGTTGCCACTGCACCACTACACCATATATATATATATATATATATATTTTATATATATATATATATATATATATATATATATATATATATATATATATATATAAATTTTCACATGTGGTGTTGCCACCACTACACCATATAATTTTTTTTTTCACCATATATATATATATATATATATATATATATATATATATATATATATATATATATATATATATATATATATATATATTTGTACGAAAGAAAAGGGAGAAAGTTTTTTTTTACCGTAATTGTTTTTTTGATAGATGGATGATGATATACATACGGCTTGGATAACTCACTTTTGAGCCGTTTCCAATCCGCATTATATATATATATATATATATATATATATATATATATATATATATATATATATATATATATATATATATATATGTGTGTGTGTGTGTGTGTGTGTGTGTGTGTGTGTGAGATAAAGCTTGCTTAAAGATGGACCTCCGTAAGGTGTATGATATGGTTAATAGGGAGTTTGTGTGCCATATTCTTTTCGACATGGGGTTTGATAGACGGTGGGTTGACCTCGCTACGTTAGGGGAACCCGTTATCTCCATACCTTTTTTACTTTGGTTATAGAATATTTCACTTGCATGATTGATCTCGCTGCACAACGCCATGAGGTTCAGCCACTATTTAGGCATATACAACCTCATATTTCTCATTTGATATATGCTGATGATCTGTTACTATTTATGGTCCCTTCATTGTGTCACACAGTCTCGAAATAATTGGGACTAGATACGTGGATTGGCAGCTGGTACACACTCAAGGGTAACCCATTCTATGGAAACCCCTCAAGCATATACTTACGCTGTCTATAAAGTCACATGAATAAATTATGAGTCTCAGGTTTTCTCTATATCTCATCCACATTATAAGCAAAGATTCTAACAGATAATATAAGTGCTAAAACAAGCCAACAAGTCAAATATACAAAGATAGATGAAAAGGTCTGGTGGAGACAAATTCACTGCCAATAAAAGGAAAGTAAAAGCAGAAAATAAAGTAGAGTCCAAGCCGAAATTAAACTAAACAATAGCAACGCCATCAACTGCATCTGCTCCAGGGTCAAGTCATGATCCATAAACCTGGGGGTATTCTTCTTCTATACCTGGAGAAAAGTTCAGGTCCTCAGGGACATAGCAAGATACATAATATACAAGCCTATTGTACAGTTTATGTAACATGCATGAAATATACAAGAAATAGACTATAAAATAACAATGTGACTAATGAAAGTACAAGGTAAAGTAATAAGAGACAGATAATTAATGACATGTCATAGTACTGTGATGCTAAGAGTGGCTAATAAAAAAAATCATATAATCGCAGCCATGTGTGGTACCTACGGTCTTATAGAGAGTAGTCCTGTGTGGAGCTTACTATCGATAGTATATCTTTATCGTAGCACCTGAGTGATACTCCCAAGTCAATAGTGGTCAAATAGCCAATCTTAGTATCAAATAAGGGTCAAGTCAAGTCGAGTTAAGTCAAATGATCGAATCGAGTCAAGTCTGGTCAAGTCAAGCTCGTACTCAATACAATGAACTATACAAGTGATAAATAAAAATAAGTACAAGTGTAGTGATCATTTACAAGGTGCGTAGACAAGTAAACAAAGTATAGAATCTGATAACATGTAAAGTAACAACAGAAGGTAAGCATGCATAAATAAACTGTACATATTGACAAGGTATACTTGCCTGGGTTTCTGAGAAAGAAAGTTGTGAACCTGATCACGAACCCAAAGTAGCAATGTCCCGAAAGCCTAAATTAAAATACTAATAAATTAATTATTAATCTAGAATTTACTACATATGCACAAAGTACATTTACTTATATATATTTAGTACGACATAATAACAAACACAACTTACAAAGAAAGTTAGAGCTAGCGGTAGGCTTTAATTTATAAATTAAAAATTAAGGAAAGTCACTTAGCTTTTTAATCTTATATTCAACAACTCTCCAAATTATTGTATAAAATAAGTTACATATGTCTACTAGGTCCCTCTTCTAGGCATAGGTGCTAAGTGTTGCCCCCCTATTTGGTCTTATTTGGATAAATGTGACATCGATACATTCTAAGGATCTTTTACTAGTAATGATATGTCATACCTATTAAACTTAGAGTTTTATCCTCAAAATTATAACCAAATAAATGTATACAAGAAAACTAACTTATAAGTCCTAAATGACAAATTTTTGTGAGGCTTTGGTTACACAACTTCAACATTTTCCTACACATGTCCCAACTAGAGTAAATAACAAAACCTATAGTCTAGACTTAAATAAAGTTGTAAAATATAATAAGGACATTTAAAAATCAGAACCTAAATTATTTTAAAATAATTATTTAAGTCACAATTACATAAAAATTAATGCCACAACTTTGCACACCATCTTAAGTCATTTTCTTATACCAACCTATATTTTTTTTTTGAAGAAATTGGTACTTGTGGCGAACTCGCCTCCACTGAGGCTCGAACTCCCGACCACTTGGGCCGCATGCATCTCTCTTAACCACTAGGCTAGAGGTCATTTGCAATTATACCAACCTATATATATATATATATATATATATATATATATATATATATATATATATATATATATATATATATATATATATATATATATATATATATATATATATATAAAAAACAGAATAAGATATATATTTTAAGAATCATTTTAAGAGAATTTTTAAGGTTAGAATGTTGGTAATTATCTATATAAATTTTGCGTCAAATTCTACAATGAAACTAGGTCTTACTAGGCTCAAATTGAGTATTCCGGTGTCACAAATGTACATAAACTTATAAAGAGAATTAAGTAGTTTTAAAATATGTTTTTAACTGTAGAAACAAGTCTAAAACATGCACAATATGCTAGGTGTAATTATACAACCATACTATATGTAATTTTAACATAAACTACACAACTTTTCCATTCAACGTGTCAAAATATATAATTTAAATTCAGACATTTATAGGTTATGTTTGGAGTCTATAATTCAAGTTTAACATTTGTTAATACATGGTTTAAAAACTTAAATACATGGGTTACATATTACCAAGTCATACAAGAGTTTTCGTAAGGAAAACATGCATATTTCGCTCTCAACATACGCAAATGTGTGACAATACAACATTTAATTGCAGAAATTATACACTGAGTTTAGACATTAAAACGAAATTTCCATACAAAATTTTATTGTTTTCGTACTTTAATTAACATCTATGTTTAAGGGTTCATAAGTTCGTGTCAAAGTTTGGTAAAGTGTCACACACCCAACTAAATTCAGAATTCCGTTTTCCCACAAAATTCATATTTAAATTAGGTTTTAATTATACTGTTAGGGTATCTACCTATGTCTTGACATTCGAAGGAAGTTCTAGATCTTGTTTACAAATATTCAGGATCGAAATGGATGAGGTACTTACTTGGAACGATGTTGAATTCCAACGAATCCAACAAAAGTTTGAATAAATCCACTCGGGTTGTGTAGGGTGTTCGAAGTGGAAAACGTCTCCTCGCGCGCCTTGAAACTCCTTCTTCAATAAGGTAATATGTTAGGTTATCCCTCAGACTTTCTCCTTGATGGCTTCTACTACCCGAAGGGTTGTCGGGAAGGCTCCGAAGTGCTGAAAGTTTTAGCCAACTTCTATAGGACAGATTTGGGGAGGAAAGAAGAGAAAAAATGAGTGAAAAACTAATGAAGAATGAGTGTATAGGCTGTAGAGTGATTGTGGGGAAGTTACACCTTGATTATAGGTAGTGGAAGAAGTGGGAGCAAAAGCTACCCACAACTTGTCCACACAGCCCACCCCCTTGTAGATGTTGTCCCCTTGGTTTATACAAGTGTTTCGTGTATAAATGTGTCACTAAACACTTTATGTTGAGTTTAGATAAGTCTCCAACAATTAGAGTTGGTTTGGTAGTGTTTTGGATCATTAATTGGACTTAAACCATGCTCCTACACCAACAATTCAACCACTAGGGCTGCCCACTTTGCACAACACCTAGTTGCTGTCCACCTAGTTTAGAGGCTTGGGTTTGGGTCTAGAGTTAGTTGGTTTAGGTTAGAACACACCTATGTAGCTTAAGTCTAAGTTAGAGGCTCATTTGATCTCATTTGTTATTCCAAAACCATGAACATACCTTGATTGTAGCCCCTTTTTGTAGTTGATGTACAAAGTTGGTTTTGATCCAATAATCGAGTGTAAATACACTACGTTTTGACCCTACTAGTCCTCTATAGGTTAGGGTCAAGTTGGTGAACCATTTGACTCTCGTTCCGGACTATTTCAACGCACCGATAAACTTTTACAGTCTGTTGAACACAATTTTCTATATAAATGTCCTAATAGTTTGTAGATGTTTAGAGAGTGTGTATGGGTCCACTTGAGAGGGACACAAGCTATATGAGTGCTCTACTTAGTATAGATCATAACGATCCTATGGGTCGAAGGGTCCGGATCGCAATTGTGTCTCCAATTTCGATTAGAACGGACATAGACATTTGGTCTATTTTAGCTACAATTTCTATAGTACTAATGTTGTGCTATAAAAATAAAGCACATGGAGACGTGTCTGAGTGGACATAAATAGTACAACTCTAGAGGAACTCAACTAGGTCACGAATACAACTTTTGTTGAGAGAAACTAGCCAATGTTGTGCTACTTATAACAAAGCTACAAGAAAGGGTACTTAAAAGCAATAATAAATAGTACACTCAAATAAAATATTTATTAACTCTAAAAGTAAATTAATAATTTTAATTCCTTATCTAAACTTGTAGTGGGTCTTACATATTGTCTGGGCTCGATCACTAAGATATCTGAAATACTGGTGGAGTTCGGACGCCTCTCTGGACTCTCCCTCAATAAAGAAAAGAGCAAGATGTACTTTAGTCACCGATGTGCCACAAAGAGGGAGCGGGCTACGGTGCTTGGAATTCAATAAGGAGAATTATCAGTAAAATACCTGAGAATTTCATTATCTTATAACTATGCTAGGAGTTCGGATTGTCAAAGTTTGGTGGAATTCACTCAGCACAGGGTGGAGGGATGGCAGGCATAGTGCCTCTCGTTTGGTGAACGTATTGAATTGGTCCAATCAGTTATCCTAGTTGTAGGAAATAATAATGCCTTGTTCTCATTGCTAGGGTTTGTTACAATATATATAGTGTCTACATGTGGGCTTATGGGTTATGGGCCATATTTACATTACAAATATAATCTAACAATCTAACACCCCCCCTCAAGTTGGAGCATGCAAGTCACAAATGCCCAACTTGGGAAGGAAAAAATCAAACACATGCTTTCCAAGGGGCTTAGTGAAGATGTCAGCCAGTTGAGTAGAAGTAGGAACATGCGAGGCTATTACGGTGCCATCTCTAATTGCATCGCGAACAAAATGCAAATCCACCTCAATATGCTTACTGCGCTCATGAAATATCGGGTTCTGAGCCAGGTGCAGGGCTGACTGACTGTCACAATACACCGACATAGCAGACTCCTGGCGAACGCCCAAACACACCAATAACTCCTTCAACCATTTCAACTCACAAACAAGCGCAACAATAGATCGGTATTCAGCTTCAGCGAAAGATCAGGAAACAGTTGGTTGCTTCTTGGTCTTCCAAGAAATAGGAGACCCCCCAGAAACACCAACCAGCCCGTAACAGAGCAGCGAGTCAAAAGACAACTTGCCCAGTCGGAATCACACCAACCAGAAAGACGGAGATCACAATCAGCTTTCAAAAGAATATCCTGTCCCAGTGCATGTTTGAGATATCTGACAACTCTCAAAGCAGCATGCTAATGATCTTGTCGAGGCTCCTGTAAGAATTGAGACAAGATATGCACAGCATAGGCTAAGTCAGGGCGAGTAAATGATAGATAAATCAACCTCCCAACCAGCCTCCGATAAGGCTCTGCATCCTCCATCTTTGGACTAGTCGATTCTGCCAGCTTGTGATTGGGCTCCATGGGAAAACCAGCAGGTCGAGACCCCATCAAGCCGCATTCTGAAATGATGTCCAAAGCATACTTCCTTTGACACAAAGAAATTCCTTCTGCACTCCGAGCCACCTCTATACCAAGAAAGTACTTCAACACACCAAGGTCCTTCATGTGAAAGCATGAACTAAGGTACTTTTTGAAAGCATCTAAAGCACCTGAGTCATTACCAGACACAATCATATCATCCACATAGATCAGAACGTGCAACTCTACCGTCCCTTTAAAAAGAGAGAAAAGGGAATAATCGGAATGAGATTGAACAAATCCATAGGATATTAGAGAAGCAGCAAGCTTAGCAAACCAACAACGTGGTGCCTGTTTTAATCCATATAGAGACTTACGCAGGCGACACACTTTATTGGGTTCACTATGCGAAAAACCTGGCGACAACTTCATATATACTTCTTCTGTCAGATCTCCATGAAGAAAAGCATTGTGCACATCCATCTGGTACAAAGTCCAGCCTCTCACAGCTGCAACAGCCAAGAACGTCCGAACTGTAGGCATCTTAGCTACCGGGGCAAATATCTCTGAATAGTCGATCCCCTCAACCTGATGATTACCGAACACAACCAGCCGTGCTTTTAAGCGCTCAATACTTCCGTCGGATTTGTACTTGATTTTGTACACCCATCGACTTCCCAATGCTTTCTTCCCAGGAGGCAAATCGACAAGATTCTATGTCCCATTATCTTCCAGAGCCTGTATTTCAGTTTCCATAGCCGCGCGCCAGCCTGAATCTCGCGAGGCCTGGCGATATGAAGTAGGCTCAACACCTGCAGTGATGGCTGCAAGAAAATCTCTGTGTCCAGCAGTAAATATGTCATAACTTAGAAATTGTGTTAGAGGATACGAAGTACCTGAGGAAGTGACGGGAACAGATGAACTGTGGTGAAGGGGGGGACTTTTACTTCGAACAGCATTCGTCACAAAATCCTGTAATCGTACTGGCTGTGATTTCTTTCTCATTCCTCTTCCCAATACTACCTCGTCGGGCACCTCTGGCAACACTGTATCCCCTGTATCATCAGTAGTATCCGCATTACCCCCAGCGGATTCTCCTGTCAATACTTCTGCAGCTACCTGTGCATCCTCGCTACTCGGTGCCGAGCCACCAGCAACCACTCCGGCCTCAGCCACCGTAGCCGGCACCCTCCCAAAAGTCTCTATATCATCTTCCGGCACCTCAACAGATGTATGGCGTGTCGTAGAAGACATATCGCTAGCAGAGCCACACCCAGGAAATTCTTTTTCATAAAAAGTTACATTACGGGACACAAAAAATTCACCACTCTCCAAATCATACAGTTTCCATCCCTTTTTATCAAGTGGATACCCAACAAAGATACATTTTCTACTCCCGCTAGCAAATTTATCATATCGGGATTTCAAATCATACGCATAGTATAGACAACCAAAAATACGTAGATGGTCATACGAAGGAGCCGAACCATATAAAACTTCATAAGGAGACTTAAAATGCAAGATACTAGAAGGTGTTCTATTTATCAGATAACATGCACCCAGAACACATTCCCCCCAAAATCCACAGAAAGAGAACCCTGAAATCTCAATGCCCTGGCAACATTTAAAATATGTCGATGTTTTCTTTCCACCCTTCCATTCTGTTGAGGTGTCCCAACACAGGATGTTTGGAACAATATACCTTGAGATAAAAAATAATCCCGTAAACAATTAAATTCAGTGCCATTGTCACTCTGCACACGACGTACATCGGCCCCAAACTGACCCTTCACCATAGCAATGAATTTAAGAAACATAAAATAGACATCACACTTATCCTTCAACAAAATAACCCAAACAGCTATAGAAAAATCATCCACTAAAGTCAAAAAATATCGTACCCCATTAGATGACGGAACACTATATGGTCCCCACAAATTACAGTGGATAAGGTCAAAGCATCTCAAAGCACGACTACTACTATCAGGAAAAGCATCACGAGTCTGTTTAGCTTGATGACAAATATCACAAGCTTTGTGAGAAAACACACTACTACCAGAGAGAAAAGATAAAGTCTGCATTACTTTATCTGAAGGATGCCCCAGTCTACTATGCCAAACCTCGGAATCACTCTCTATGCATGCCAGGATCACCGAAGCCAAAGAAGCTGGAACCTCCCTCAAGAAGTAAAGTCTACCCCTTTGTTCCCCTGCTCCAATCACCATCCTCGTACTTCGGTCCTGAACAAAACACAAATCAGGAGTAAATAACATATCACAATTTCTGGCACCAATCAATTATGAGACAGAGATCAAGTTGCAAGTCAATGTCGAAATGTAAAGAACATCCGTCAACACCAATGAAGCAGTCAAAAATACTTTGCCTCTTAGAACAGCCTCAATAGTGCTCCCATCAGGCAAAGTCACAGGACAGACAGGGCCCTCAAAGCAATCAACTAAACAAGCACGAGAACCTGTCGCATGAAGAGTAGCCCCAGTATCGAATATCCAAGTGACAGAAGAATTCTTACCCATCAGGCGATCAGAGTTTGAAGTACCTGGGTTGGAAGGATTATCGTTACCCAGCAAGCTCATCAGTTTCTGCCATTGTTCACCTGAGAGTGGTGAAGGATACCCTTCATGCATCATATCCGCCGAACTCCCAGCAAGACCGGTAGGGACACCATGACCAGCAGCGGCGACATGATGAACAACCCCTGCGCCACCAGCACCACGTCCCCCATCACGTCTCTGCTGTGGTGCCGGGCCTCTGCCATCACCAGCACCACGTCTTCCCTCACGCCGAGGACGAGTCTCCCACCACTCTGGATAGCCAATCTTGGCAAAGCAAGTTGCAACATCATGACCTGTTTTCTTGCAATAAGTACAGATCATACCTGATTTGTCCCTGGAATCTGAGTTTCTACTATTAGAAGTAGTAGAAATACGAGGTGAAGTCTTGATAGCCAGCGCCATCACCTCCTCAGTAGCGGATTGGACCTGAGATTTTCGTATATCCTCCTCCTCACGGACTGCCTGGTATACCCGATCTAAACTTGGCTGAGGATCCTGAGCCAGAAGATTAGATCGGGTATGACCATACAACTCAGCATTCAACCCATACATAAAGTCCTGAAAGTGGTCTTCATCCCTCATAGCCTGTAGCTTTGCAGCAAGTTCACCACAGGTTTCAAGTAGGCAATGGGAAATAAGCAACTCGTTCATCCCACAATGACTACAAATTTCCAAAGTAGGTTTCCACAGACATCGACGTCGTTTGTTTGCACTCGGCCAAAGCCACCTTAATTTGTTGCTTTCGAGTGCCATTGCTAACAACAAACATTTTCTCCAACAAGTTCCACAATGGATAAACCTCCTCAAAGTACGGTAAAGATTTCTTCAGAGACGGATCAATGGTATTAAGAACCCATTGAACTAATAATGCTTGCACACATCTCCAATCAAGCAATTTACTAGCATCATTAACAGGTTTGATTTCAGTACCTTCCAGAAAGGTGATCTTTCGCCTAGAGATCAGGAAGAGACGTATCGACCGAGACCACTCAGCATAGTTCGGTCCACGAAAAATAATAGGAGTAATGATATTTCCTGGTTGATCAGCAGAACTCAGAAAATATGGAACATTCGGATTAGGATAATTGGGGTTGTGGGCAGCACCACCCCCAGTCACGATGGAGTAGCTGGACGCAGCATCATCAGCCATCACCAAAGTCGGGTATACAAAATAAAGTACAACGCTGACGGATCGGTCGAACGAGCGGCAAATCGACCGCTATCCGGGTGCCAGAACTGGCGCGTAGGGGTCTGGGTCGGTGGCGGGGTCAGGCGCGGTCAGGCGCGGGATCGTCGCGGGATCGGCCGCGTACGGTCAGGTCGTAAGGCTGGCGCGCACGGCGGCGGATCGACGGATCGGTGGATCGGCGCGGGATCGGGCCGGGCGGATCGGCCGCGTACGGTCAGGCCGTATGGCTGGCGCGTACAGCGGCGGATCGGCAGATCAGGCGGACGTCGGTCGGCGCGCGGAAGGGCACGCGATCGGCGCGGGAAAGCGGCGCGGGAGGGCGCGAAGTCACGCGCGTCGGTGCATGGTCGGCGCGGGAGGGCGCGCAGTCGGCACGCGAAGTCGGCGCGGGAGGGCGCGAAGTCGGCGCGCGGTCGGATCGGGCGCGCAGCAGTCGGCCGGATCGGCGGCGTAGGGGGCGCGTATGGGAATATGACGGCTAGGATTTTTCTGGAGGCTCTGATACCATATAGGAAATAATAATGCCTTGTTCTCATTGCTAGGATTTGTTACAATATATATAGTGTCTACATGTGGGCTTATGGGTTATGGGCCATATTTACATTACAAATATAATCTAACAATCTAACACCAGTCGTGGTTCTTTTTTGGCTTCAAGCCGTACTACTTCTTGTGGCGACGATTCATAGGGTTGAACGTATATGTGCAAATTTTGCCTGGCGTGGGGGTGTGCATTCCATCTCGTGGACGATGCTTTGTCGCCCTAGGGATGAAGGTGGGGTTGGGCTTCGCTCAATTGAGGTAGTGAAAGAGGTGGCGGATTTGCGACTTGCGTGGAATTTTCTGCAAGGTAATTAATTCTCTTTGGGCATCTTGGATGTGGAATAGATACACCAACCTATCTAACTTCTGGATATATCGTGGTACCAACAACGAGTCGGTGGTTTTCAAACATATCCTATAGTAGTGGGGGAGGATGAAGCTGTCTATATCCAGGCGAATTTGTGATTCGGAGGGAACTTATGTATGGGCGGACAGTAGCTTGCTGGACTGGATGGACATGGCTGGTGCTGTTCAGTCGGATATGCAAATGTGGGTTTTGCACAGATCCATGAGGGGGGTTGCAACTTGAGGGACATCACTTGCCATTCTAGGCTTTGGCGGAGATCAGGTGTATTCCTATAGACGAAGGTGGGGGTGGAGATGTCCGGGTTTGGGCGAATAGTCACATGATAAGTCTAAGTTCACTGACATTATCTGGAAGAAAGGAATTGCCAGAAAGATGCAATACTGCATGTACAAACTTCTTTTGGGAAGGTTGCTAACACGAGATCGCCTTGCCAGGTTTGGGATTCAGGTGGGTAACTTAGGGTGTGTACTATGGACGTGTTTGGTTCGCAGAAGTCGAGCGTTGAAAGTACAAAATTGTACTGTTCATTGCTAGTTTCGAATTTTTTTCTCTACTTATATTGTTTGGTTAGTCATTTCAAGAAACCGGAACTTCTATGAATAGTATTTCCAAAAATGCACTGCTCACACTTTTTACTTCCGAAAAGAAAATGCCAAAGTATCTGGAACTCCTAGTTGGGTTCCGAAATAAATTGGAACCAAGAAAAGAAAAAAATATAAATAATAATAATAATAATAATAATAATAATAATAATAATTAGTAATAGGCTAAATTTTAACTTGATACCCTCAACTATCCATGTTTGACAACCTCATACCCTGAACTTTCAAAATAGCCAACTTAATACCATCAACTATTGAATATTTTCAACTTCATACTCTAAAACCAAAAAATTCCCGAAAATACCCCTGCCCCTTCCATTCTCTCTCCCCCTCCACTCCCTATCCGGCGATCTCCTCTCTCTCTCTCTCTCTCCGACAAGGAGCGGTGGACCGGTGGTCGCAGGAATGGGCGCAGCAGCAGCCGGCGCACACGGGCGAGGCGCAGGGGTCAAGCGGGGCCGGGCGGGGGGCCGGGCGGGAGGCGCGCCGAAGCAGCAGTGGCGGACGGCGAGCTCCCACGGGCGCAACAACACAGCGGGAGGGGGCAACCGAACGGGTGGCGTGCGGGCGGCGCGGGAGGGCGGTCGGCGCAGGTTGGAGGCGGCGCGCGCGGGAGGGCATCGTGCACGGGGGACGGCGCGCACAGGCGGGGTGTGGCTCGGGCGGGCGGGGGGCGCGCTCGCTGGCCGACGGCACGCACAGGCGGGGTGTGGCTCGGGCGGGCGGGGGGCGCGCTCGCTGGCCGACGGCGCGCACGGGGGGCTGCGCGCACAGGAGGCGAGGCAGGATGGGGGGTGGACGGCAGGAGGGGGGGCTTGGGAGTGTTAGGGTTAGGGCTTGGGGAAGAGAGAATGGGAGGGGGTATTTTTGGAAATATATTTTTCAGGGTATCAAATTGGCTATTTTGAAAGTTTAGGATGTCAAGTTGCAAAACATAAATAGTTGAGGGTATCAAGTTAAAATTTAGCCTTAGTAGTAATAATAATAATAATTGGTATTTAATTTTTTTAATCCATACAAAATAATAATAATAATGAAGGAACTATTCAAAATTTTTAATCCGTACAAAATAAAAATAAATACTATATCACTTCTCAACTATCACTTCCAACAACCATCCAATCGAAGGAACCCATGAAATATGCATAAGGATCACGCGCGTACGCAATGCGCATGCAAACACTCTACTTCCAAATTTTTTACTCCACTCTAATTCTGCGAACCAAACAGCCCTATGTAGGCTTGAAAATGAGTCCATGAGACATCTATTCTTTGGCTGCCCTAGTGCTTGTGATGTGTGGCGAATACATGAACTTATGCTCCATTTGAGAGGGAACGAAGGACAAGATATTATAATTACTTCTGTGCTACATATATAGAATCAGATGATCCAGGGGTCGAGGATCGATGTGATTCAAGGAGGCCTGTATTCGACTTGTTTCTGCAGTTTGGCAAGTCTGAAGAGAGAGAGAGAGAGGAACAGAAGGATATTCGAGGGAATGCATACTTCTAATATTGATATTCTTCACAATATTGAGTTTGATGTAAAAAGGATGGGAGTGGATTCCGTACACTCCTAGTCCTGTATATGTTGTTATTCAGGATATAATAATATAATTACATTCTTCCATATATATATATATATATATATATATATATATATATATATATATATATATATATATATATATACTGAATAAAGCAAATGCACATAGCGATTAAAAGATATTATTATCCATGTTTCTTTATAAGATTTTGTTAAGATGTGTTCTACGGACACATATTAAGACATTGATACACACATTAAGACATTGATAAATTCGTATTTTATATAGGTATTCCTATCAACATTTATCAATGTACATACATTTATCAATATACATTTTAAGTAAAATGTGCATTTATCTATTGATATATATATGTTGGTGATAGTATCCATATAAAATATATATTTGTTAAGGGAAAATTTATGAAATGCCCAAAAATTGCAAAAGTTTTACGTAAAATCCACAGCAAAATAACATTTCATCGCTTGCCCAGAATTATCTATTAATATATAAAAGCGGGTTCGAATGACCTTTTTGTCCTTCCATATAATTTTTTTTTTCAAACAAACCCGAACCCTGCTATTCAAAAACAAAAAGCAAAAAAATGTTTCGTACTCTCTCTTCTTCGATAAGACGATCAGTTTCTCCTCCAAAATCTAGGGTTTCTCCAAAAATCTTCAAACGTTCCTCCAAAATCTAGAGTTTCTCCTCCAAAAAATTTCAAACGTTCCTCTCTTTCGAGACATTCGCACAATATCGTCATAATCGAAGACATTTCCAAATCAAGAAGCAGATTATCAAAAAGAGAGTGACGGAGAATCATTATCATCAAATCCAAAAGGGAATGACGGAGGATCAAAGAAACGGATAACTAAAAAAGTTGCATATAAGGAGAAGAAGCCTGCTATCCAAAAAGAAGGTATAACTTTAACTTATTTTCATGATTCGTTGATTATTCTCCGTGTTAAATGTCACTAAGAATGGTCTTGATCATTCTCCGTGTAATTTAGCACAGAGAATGTCATTCTCCCTGTAAATATACAAGGTGAATGTCATTCTCCGTTTTAGATTTACAAGGAGAATGTCATTCTCCGTGTTAAATTACAGGGAGAATGACATTCTCCGTGTTAATTTACAGGAAGAATGACATTCTCCGTGTAATTTAACACGGAGAATGACATTCTCCCTGTAAATTTACAAGGAGAATGACATTCTCCGTGCTAAATTATACGGAGAATGACATTCTCCGTATAATTTAGCACGGAGAATGACATTCTCCGTATAATTTAGCACGGAGAATGTCATTCTCCTTGTAGATTTACAGGGAGAATGACATTCTCCCTGTAAATATACAAGGAGAATGGTCATTCTCCGTGTTAAATTTATAAGGAGAATGACATTCTCCGTATAATTTAGCACGGAGAATGTCATTCTCCTTGTAAATTTACAGGGAGAATGTTATTCTCCATGTTAAATTTACAAGGAGAATGACATTCTCCGTGTTAAATCACAGGGAGAATGACATTCTCCTTATAAATTTACAGGAAAAATGATATTCTTTGTATAATTTAGCACGGAGAATGTCATTCTCCTTGTAAATTAACACGGAGAATGTCATTCTTCCTGTAAATTTACAAGGAGAATGATATTCTCCGTGCTAAATCACACGGAGAATGTCATTCTCCTTGTCAAATTACAGGGAGAATGTCATTCTCCCTGTAAATTTACAAGGAGAATGTCATTCTCCGTGTTAAATTTATAAGGAGAATGTCATTCTCCGTATAATTTAGCACGGAGAATGACATTCTCCCTGTATTTTAACATAACACGGAGAATGACATTCTCCGTGCTAAATTTATAAGGAGAGTGACATTCTCCGTGTTAAATTTATAAGGAGAATGACATTCTCCGTATAATTTAGCACGGAGAATGACATTCACCTTGTATATTTACAGGGAGAATGACATTCTCTGTATAATTTAGCACGAAAAATGTCATTCTCTATGTGATTTAACACAAAAAATGACATTCTTCGTGTTAAAATACAGGGAGAATGTCATTCTCCCTGTTAATTTACAGGGAGAATGACATTTTTCGTGTAATTTAACACGGAGAATGACATTCTACTTGTAAATTTACAGGAAGAATGACATTCTCCTTGTAATTTGACAAGGAGAATGACATTCTCCGTGCTAAATTATACGGAGAATGTCATTCTACTTATAATTTAACACGGAGAATGACATTCTTCGTGTAAATTTAACACGGAGAATGACATTCTCCTTGTAAATTTACAAGGAGAATGACATTCTCCGTGCTAAATTATACGAAGAATGTCATTCTCCCTGTGATTCAACGCGGAGAATGACATTCTCCGTGTTAAAATACAGGGAGAATGTCATTCTCCTTGTTAATTTACAGGTAGAATGACATTCTCCGTGTAATTTAATACGGAGAATGATATTCTCCTTGAAAATTTATCACGGAGAATGACATTCTCTTTGTAAATTTACAAGGAGAATGACATTTCCCGTGCTAAATTATACGGAGAATGTCATTCTCCTTATAAATTTAACACGAAGAATGACCATTCTCCTTGTATTTTTACACGGAGAATGTCATTCTCCGTTTAAAAGTAAACAGAGAATGACCATTTTCTTCTTATATCAATGGATAACTGTTATCATAAACCTAATTTATTGTTTATGTTTTGTTTTTGTTTTTTTTTCTTGTTTTATAGAAAAAACCACTATCAGGAATAAGGATTCTAGAGTTTTCCGTGCTACTTTCAAAACAACTCTAGAACTTATGGAGGTTGTCACTGTAAATGGCAGATGTTTACCCAAGCTAGTCATTGAATCTTTAAAGAATACCGGTTTCTGGAACTTAATTGAAATATTCTACAAAAGCAGAGTTGAGACAAAAGAATTAGCGAAGGCAACAGAAGGCCTTGAGAACTTGATAGGAACCTACAGGGAAGACAAGAAAGGTGTTGGTTACTTTCAGTTGAGCAACACTGTCCTAATAGTGCCAAGCGTCGATGATGTGGCAACCATCTTCGGTCTACCGCTTAGGGAAGAAAGCGAGACTGATTTTAACTGCAGAAAATTGGTAATAGAGACACAGAAACAGCCACCAGCACCAGAATCTTTTAACCTGTGTACAATGCATTTTACAAGGTTGCTGACTAATTCCAAGGGCACACAAGCAAAAGTTAGTAACCAGGAAGTGAAAGATAAGTTCTTCCAATTATTACAGAAGCTTCGTAATGGAGATAAGACTACTAATCCAGATGATTTGGCCAAGCTGTTGATCTTCCACTTGTGCCAAACTGTATTCTTCACTAAAACTGGCGGTTCAAGTTTGCCGTACAAATTCTTCACGTTGGTGGACAGCATAGAAGCTATCAACAGTATATGCTGGCCAAGATTAATATTGGAATATGTCATGGATAGCATAAAGAGAGTACAAGTAAATGTGTGGGAGGGGACTACTCCAATGTTTACTCCAAAATGGAAGGTTGTACAATATACTTCCTATATTGGTTTGCAGAACATACAACCCTTCCGGAAAGGAAGTTTGAACCAATTCCAGATTATCCAAGATTTTTCGCATGAGATTGGTACAGAATCTCAACCTTCCTCAGGACCGCATACCCCCAGGAAATGAATTCTCCGTACATATTTGAAAACTTGGTCATATCTGTTGGACAAGAAGGAGGACACCTGGAAGGTGAGGAACCTCTAGAAGAAGACATTCCACAAGAGGGAAGGGGAGAGACATGGGAAGAAGGGATACCTGGTGCTGAGGTTAGTGCCGAACAAGTCGAAATCAGCGACACAATTGGTGGCTTGGCACTGGAATTGGAGGAATTAAAAAGACAGAATTCTGATCTTCTGGCGCAGAACGAGAAGCTCCTCGAAAAGATTAAAGAGCTAGAGGCACAACTCCGTGCAGTCAAAGCTGATATGGAGAGCTCGGCACATAAACTAGAGGAAATCAAAAGACAGAATTCTGATATGCTTGTACAAGAAGCCCATCAACGTGTAATCAGAAGCACATAGATGGTTCAGTGAAGCAATTGGAGGATTTGAGATCACAGAACCTTGAACTTTTCGATGATAATGCAATGCTCAATGACAGAGTTAAAGAGCTAGAAGCACAAGGTAAAATCTTCTCTTTTTTAAATTTGTGATTTATAATTCTACACGTTTTATTATAATAGAATGACATTCTTCGTTCAATTTAACATGGAGAATGTCATTCTCCATGTCAATTTAACACACAGAATGTCATTCTTCGTGTCATTTAATACGGAGAATGATATTCTCCGTGTTAAATTAACACGGAGAATAAACTTTTCCATTGTTAAATTGAGAAATCTTTACCTTTTTTTAATTCACATCGTACCTTTCATTCTTGTTTGTTTTATAACAGTGCAAATAACAGAGCAGCTGGGACAAGCAAATACCAGACTTGTTTAGGACAAAAAAGAGCTTCAAGAGAATGTTGAATTATTGAATAAAGCAACAATTGAAAAGAATGCAGCACAAGGTAAAATTTGTTCTTTTGTATATTTATGATTTGTCATTCTCTATGTTTTATTGCAGTTAAATGGCCATTCTCCATTTTATGTTGCAGGAGATTGTTCATTCTCCGTTTTAAGTAACACGGAGAATGACATTCTCCATTTTAAATGACACGGATAATGACATTCTCTGTTTTAAGTAACACGGAGAATGACATTCTCTTTGTTACATGTAGTAGAATGAACAATTCTCCGTGTATAATTACATGGAGAATGACATTCTCCGTTTTAGATTAAACGGAGAATATTAAATCCTATTGTCACACGGAGAATGACATTCTTCGTTTAAATTACACATGAGAATGACATTCTCCGTGTCATTAGTACAGGGAGAATGACATTCTCCGTGTTATTTAACACGGAGAATGATATTTTCCGTTTAAATTAAACCGGAGAATGTCATTCTCCGTGTACTAATGACACGGAGAATGTCTTTTCCATTGTTAAAACTGAGAATGTTCTTTACCTTTTTTTTTCATTAACATCGTACCTTTCATTGATGTTTGTTTTATATTTGTGCAAATAACAGAGCAGCTGAGACGAGCAAGTAAAAGGCTCACTGATGAGAAAAACAAGCTTCAAAGGGAAGTTGAATTGTTGAGTAAAGAAGCCATTGAAAAGGATGCTGAAATCAATAATCAAAAAGCCATAATTGATGTATTGCAGCTTACACAACCTCAACAAGTTCCAAAAAAATAACCTGACAAACCTGTCGAACCAGAAGTATGCAAAACAGTATTAGGAAGAGGGGGGAAGAGGAGGCCAAAACCATCAGATGTAATAACTAATGATTATTTTACTCCCCAAGGGAAGAATACAACAAAAAGACAGAAGCTTAAGGACGATCTGAAGCCAAAACCTCAACCCAAACCCAGAGCAAAAAAAACAATAAGAAGGATGTTTCAGCATCCAAAGAAGAAGCCAGAATTGCAAAACTGGTAAAAAATGGCAACATACTCAGGGAATGCGAGGACCTCAGACTTTGGAATGAGGCATATGAAGAGCTGAAACAGATTTACAAGGACCTCGTATTCAAAAATAAGATGGCTCCATTGTATGTATTCTTCTATATTCCTTTCGTCTTTTTCACAATTATTTTGGTCCATTTCTATTGATTTAATCTAACTGAACTAAATTTATGTGCAGTAATCTTGTATATTTTTCTCCTGCAAGTCAAAATAAAGTTGAAATTATTCTGACATCATTAGACATGCAAGACATATTCAACTATCAAGACATGGAGGCTGCTATACTAAACATAATAATAATGATGATGAAAGAAGAACAAGAAAAATCAAGAAGTGAACCACAATCAAGTTCACAAGAGGTGCAACATAAGTGGTCTGCATTTATGTTGCCCCACACATTGGTAAGAATCAAAACTGAAACATCCCTCCTATTCATGTCTACACTGATGAAAGTAACTAATGTTATTATGCCTTTGTTTTTTGGAAAACAGTCCATCATTCGTAATGCTCGTGTTGAAGATGCAAAAGCCGGTGCCATTAGAACTTTCAAAACAGATGTCGATGACCTAATCATGGGTTTACAGGACGACATAGAATGGCTATTCATTCCTGTCTTTAATGATGGTATAAAACATTATACACTCCTGACATTCAACTTCAGCTCGTACGAGTGGGCACACTACAACTCCTTGGTGCAAAACACGTACGAATCGAGCAAGGCAGATGCATAATATATGAGGAGGTCTTAGAGCCTATTATAAGGAGAAAAATTGACATGATGAGACAAAAATGCAAGGCGACGATAGAGTATGAAAGCACAAAGACGAACTTTCGTTCAAATTGCCCACAACAAAAAGCACCCAACTGCCTCTTGTACACAGCATATTTTATGAGGTGCTTGATGATTCATCCGTTCACAATACCAGCAAAAGGAAAGGACGATGACAAAATTCACAATAGGATTACAAAAGTTAGGTTGCAATGGCTTAAGAGGTTGCTTAAAAGTCCAAATACAAATGATGAACGCATTATGAAAATGACAATGTAAAACACATTATGAAAATGACAATGTACTAAGAAAGAATTGTATATTACATTGTTCTGTATATATGAAAATAAAAATGCAGTTATATTCTTCTATGTCTGTGTCTGTGTCTGTGTCGTTTTGTTACATCTGCTCTGTATTATATTACATTGTTCTGTATATATGACAATGCAGTTATGTTCTTCTGTGTCTGCGTCTTTTGGTTACATCTGCCGTCTTGTATTACATTGTTCTATATATATATATATATATATATATATATATATATATATATATATATATATCATTTTTTAATGACCATTCTGTGTCAAGTTCACAATGAGGAATGTCATTTTGTGCCATTCTCCGTGTAATTTAAAACGGAGAATGGCATTCTACGTTTTAATGAACACGAAGAATGTCCTATCTCTGTTGTACTTATAGGAGAATGAATATTCTCCGTGCTAAATAACACGGTGAATGGTCATTCCAGTTTTTAAACGCATGAGGATGACCATTCTCCGTGTTAAATAAAATGGAGAATATCAATCTCCGTGTTAAATAACACGGAGATTGGTCATTCTCCGTGTTAAATAACACGGAGATTGGTCATTCTCCATGTTAAAATGCATAAGGATGGACATTCTCCGTGTTAAATAAAACGGAGAATATAATTCTCCGTCCTACTTAAAACGGAGAATGTATTCTCCGTGCTAAATAACACGGTGAATGGTCATTCCAGTTTTTAAACGCGTGAGGATGACCATTCTCCGTGTTAAATAAAACGGAGAATATCAATCTCCGTGTTAAATAACACGGAGATTGGTCATTCACCATGTTAAAACGCATAAGGATGGACATTCTCTGTGTTAAATAGCACGGAGAATAGAATTCTCCGTCTTACTTAGCACGGAGAATGTATTCTCCGTGCTAAGTAAGACGGAGAATGCTATTCTCCGTGTTATTTAACACAGAGAATAGTCTTTTTAGTTTTAAAACACTGACGATGGTCAATCTCCGTGTTAAGCAAGACGGAGAATGTCATTCTCCGTGTTTTAAACGGAGAATGGTCATTTTAGTTTTAAATTACACAGAGAAGTCATTCTCCGTGTTATTTAGCACGGAGAATGTCATTCTCCGTATTTAAAACGGAGAATGGTCATTCCATGCATGATAGACCATTGTCCGTTTTAAATTACACTTGTAACAACTATTAAATGCCACCTTCTTTATTGGGGGGGGTGGGCAGTTGAGTAGTTTGCGAAATGAACCTATTAAATAAGATTCATTATGCTGACTATTAGGTTTCTCTGCATTTATTGGACAGTATGTCCTATATAAAGGGCTTTCTTGAGGAGCAAACTCTATCATCTTCATAGCATTTCCATTATGCACGACCCTGACTTAGTTTTGAGAGGAGAATGGCCTGGCATCAGTTGGCTGTTGGCTGTGGATCTCTTCGTTCAAAGTAGTTATGTCCTTGTAGAAGAACGCGTTGTAGTGAATCTCGAGATGCATTGGAAGACCTTGTTCGAACCTGAACACCATCTTGGCAGTCCTCGTACTTTGTCAAAAAGTTAGGGTGTCATGCTATGCCCTTCTCAGAAACGGTCTAGCATTCCCTTGGCAGAGCCACAAGTTGTGCTTTGTTCTGCTCATTCCGGCATTCGGGGTTGCGGGTAAAGGAAAGGAGGAATACGCTTCGATGCTATCTTCTGTGAAGATAAACCCTCTCGTATGTGCACCAAGATGAATAAGGGTTGCACTTCTGTAAAGATAAACCCGCTTGTATGCTTCTTTAGGCCTTTCTGAATTTGTAATAGATGCTTTCTTTAAGAACAATATGAGTCTCTGTAATAGATCTTTTGTAGAAGAACAGTATGAGTCTTTCTGAATCTGTAATAGAGCTTTTGAACACATATTAAAGTCTTTCTTAATCTGTAATAGAGCCTTTGAACACATATTAATAAAAGAACTTCTTTCTATAATTTCTGTTTCAATTTCATTTTTCTCTGTCTGTATACTTTGTAACATCTGCGGTGCATTCTATAATAAAATCACGGATAATATGACATTCAAAGTACAAATGAGAATGTTCATTCTCCGTGTTAAATTAAAGTACATATTAGAATATAACATTTTTTGTTTTAATTAAAATGATAATGCCATGATCCGTTTAATTCAACACGGAGAATGTCATTCTCCGTGTTGAATTAAACGGAGAATGGCAATTATAGTCTTATAGCGCATGAGAATGTTCATTCTCCATATAAGTTAAAACGGAGAATGGATTTCCCAGTATTGAAACGAATGAGAATTCCATTCTTCGTATTACCCGAAACGGAGAATATCATGCATTCTCCGTCCTGAATTACAAGGAGAATGGCACGGAGAATGAACATTTCCATTCGTTTTAATACTTATAATGCCATTCTCCATCCTAGATTAACACAGAATGAGATTTAACACGGAGAATGACATTCTGTGTGTCACCTAACACAGAATGTCATTCTCCGTGTTATATGACACGGAGAATGACATTCTGTGTTAGGTGACACACAGAATGTCATTCTCCGTGTCACCTAACACGTAGAATGGCATTCTTCTTTCAAATCCACACGGATAATGTCATTATTTGTTTTAAATGTCATTCTCCGTTTTAAATCGACACGGAGAATGTCATTCTCCGTGTCACCTAAAACGGAGAATGGCATTATCTGTGTCATCTAACACACAGAATGTCATTCTCCGTGTTCAATTGAAACGGAGAATGACATTCTCCGTGTCACAAAACACGGAGAATGACATTCTCCGTGTTAGGTGACACAAAAAATGTCATTCTCCGTGTCACCTAACACGAAGAATGTCATTCTAAGTGTTAAAACGAATGGAAATTACACGGCGAATGACATTTTCATTGTTAGAACAAATGAGAATGCTATTCTCTATGTAATTTGAAACGAAGAATGGCATTCTCCGTCTAAGAATGACGGAGAATGATCATTATGCATTCAAAAACTGTGACACATTAGATATAACAGACTTCAAAATAAAATCATTGATATCAAAATTGTAAGAAATGTATGAAAAAAAACAGTTATATAAAAGGAAGAATATATGTATATGTATTAACGAGGGGGCACTGCCTCCTCGACCACCGTAGAAGCACGTAGGGGGAGAGGGCAAGTACTGCGATTGTGATTACCTAATTCAAGACAATTATGGCACCTAACCTTCCTCTTCTCTTTTCCCTTGTTTTCATAATTGCTCTTATAACGGTCCACCTTTGGTCGGCCGGGACCCCATTTCGGAACAGGGGGTAGGACCAAATCAGTTGAATTATTTTCAAACTGTTTTCCAGAATCTGGAACTGGACGAATATCACATGAATATAGCTTCTGGTAGAAATCTGATGTCCAATACTGCTCCACAAAATCGTAAACAGATTTGCCTGAACCAAATCTGATGCATTGGATTGCATGGCTGTATGGAAATCCATATACCTTCCATCTACGACAACTACAATGCCAATCAAGAAGATTCACCAAGTGGGAGGAAGTATCTGCCATCACCTCAAACTTGAAATCACCAGACCGATATACCTTATAAGACATGCCATCATCTGTAAGCTGCTTCAGCATATTCTCGGCGTATGGAGTCAATATGTTATTGAAATCACTTGCATCCTTGTGGCGATCTGAGATCATCTTCATCATCTTCACTCGGATGACATTTACAAGTGCTGAAATAGACATTTTCTTCTCAGCCTTTATCCATGAATTGAATGACTCTGCACAACTAGAAGCAACCTCGTCGTATCTACATCCCAGAAAGAATGCATTTGACCAATTTTCACGCTTTTGTTTATCCATCCATTTCACAACATGACCACAATTCAGATCATAAATCTTCCTAATTGCTTGTTTATACCCACCTTTATACAGGGGAAAAAGACTAATTAATAAAGATGGAAATCAAGGAACAAGCACATAAAAACAAGGACCATTCTCCGTTTAATTTAATACGAAGAATGTCATTCTCTGTGTATTTTTAAACGGAGAATAACACGGAGAATAGTCATTCCCATTGTTAGAACGCATGAGGATTGTATTCTCCGTTCTAAACTGACGGAGAATGACATTCTCCGTTCTAAATGACACGGAGAATGACATTTTGTGTATAATTTAAAACAGATAATGTCATTCTCCGTGTGAATTAATACGGATAATGACATTCTCCGTGTTATTTACATGGAGAATGTTCATTCTACTTGTTAAAATAAAGGAAAATGCACAGAAAAGCTGCATATATCTGTCTCATTTACACACCTGGAGTTAGAGCATATACTGCTTGCCTCCAAGCTTCAAGTACATGCAGATACACTCTTTCATTTTCTTTCTCCTTCAGTGGTATGTTATTCTTCATGTGATAATAGCAATAGCTATGGTAAGCAGTAGGGAACACTTTGGGAACTTCAGAAACTAAACCGGTGCCTTGATCTGAAAGAAAAATGATACGCCTACTACATCCAACAACATTCTTGAAATTTTTAAGAAACCATTTCCAATTGTCACCATCTTCGCCCGAGACTATACCGTAGGCAATAGGGTAGAACTGTTGGTTACCATTCTTCGCTGTAGCAGACATCAAACACCCTCTAAACCTCCCTGTAAGGAAAGTCGCATCCAAATATAGCATCGGGCGACAATATTGAAAGCCTTCGACACAAGCCCGATATGAAAGAAAAAGCCGTTGAAACCTTATTGACGTATCATCTTTCTGAAAGTCGATAACGGAACCAATATTGGTTTTCTTTACCTTTTCGACATACCAACACAAGTCGCTGTAAGCTCTAACATCATCTCCATACATTTCTTGGTGCACCAACCTAATGCCATGGTATGCCTGCCCGTAGGTAAGAGATAAACCGTAGTCAACCTTGAATTCATCAACAACTGATTTTGTCGACTTTTTAGGATCCATCCGAACAATGTCACTAACCAAACTTTTCACAAACTTTGCTGGAACAACTATATTACCTTTATCCATATAGCCAGCTCCACAATTGTGTTCTCCCACATACCTCTTCACCTCAAAAATTTGATTATCTTTCGAAATGGATATAGCATGGAAGCTCCACAAACAAGCATGGGTCTTGTAATTCTTGCAGCAAACGGTGTACCTCCCCGGCTCAGATTTTAGAATATGGAATGGATGACGAGATTCAAAACGTACCTTCCTAACAGCGTGCCTAACTTCTTCAACACCATTTAGGAAAATCTGACCAACGCCTGTAATTGATCCAGGCCACATATCCGATTTCCTCTTCTTTACTGTCTCAATTGAGCCCTCATAAAATTCTACTACTCGTTTATCCTTTACAGTAGGAGAACATCTACTACTCAAGGAACTAGAAGAGGAAGACAAAGGTTCCATAGGAATGCTTTGACAAGGAAAAGATGTCGATGAAGAACATGGAGGGTATACTTGCTCCACAAATAGATCAAAGCTCACGTCATGGGTACCATTGAAACCCCCAACCAAGGACCGAAGCCAAAAATCACTGTCAACATACAGTTAAGTCCCATCAGAATGCAAAAACTTGAAACGAAAGGAAAGTTGATCCAAAGAAGTCCATCGATCACACACTTGATGCTTTAAAAATTCTACGGTACTTTCATGTCACGACCCGCACCCGCTTTTCCGGATACGAGACGTGTCCAAGTCAGCCTACGCCGCAGAGTCGGCGGTAGAACGCTGTCAAGCCCGCAAGAAATAAATGCTCTAAATCGCAAAATATAATATTTGCTGCTCATTCACAATTCTAAGTTTATTACAACATTTACAAGATTTAAAATTAAAAGAAATACAAGATTTTACAATTAATGAAATTGATACAGTTGCTTTCTATTTCTAGGTTGTCTTCAACATACCCAAGTCTTCCCCAGTGCTAAGAGTGATAGCGGCTAAACCTGAAAAATATTGATTTCCAGTTAGGAATGGAATAAGTACACAAACCGACGGCAATGCAAAACACAATAGAATTAACAAGACATGAAAATATCATATGAGAAATAAAAACTGGAAGATAACTGATGACATAGCACGATAGAGAAATAAACAAGAAAAAAATTAATAAAAGACATCTATCTAGGTGGTGTGAAATATCTGCTTCGGCATGTGAACGGCTAGGGGGTAAATCAGGCACACTGCACGTGTCGTGTGCAGCGGCTATCATTCACGAGAGACACGGAGGATAGTTCTGGGTAGTCCATATGTCTACTAAGATATTTCCCCTCCCGACTACTCCGTGTGACGAGCGTGTCAACAAGCAGCAAGATATATGTATGAACATGAAATGAAAAGACTACTATGAATCGGAAAGCAATCAGAAAGTGCACTTGCCTGAGGTCCTTAGCTGGTGTAACCGGTAATACCATTGCGACTAGAATCGTCCAGTTGACTAAGGTTGATGTGTAGGAATTCAAAATCGCAAGAAAATGAAAAGCACGATTAGTCACGGCAAATGACTTATAATCGAACTAATTTACGCAATTAATTGGATATAACTATTTCATGAAATACTTATTATATGGAAACTATATCTTGCAACTATTTTAGGTAATAATTGGAAAGCTAGAAAATCATTTTTAAGGCTAAAATCCAATTTTGTCAAATACACCTTTATGTCAAAATCATAATTTAGATAGAAAATATTATAGTAATATTTTTAAGTCAAAAATCATACTATAAAAATATAATAATATAATTTATTAATAAATAATGGTACTAAAACTAGTGAACCCAGTGGTAATAAAATATTAATAACTTTAACAATATTTAACATATATAATTATGTTTGTTACTAAAAACAATATCTACTATACATGAAACAACATATATAGATTGGTCAAAATCTAATACAACCCTTTTGTCAAGTAGCCTATACAAATATTTTTAATGGGATGATAACTATAATAAAATAATAAGGCATTTGTTCAACTAACAATAACATATTATATCAGTATAATAATAGTCAACTAATAATAATAGTTAATAATGTGTTACTCCTTCCCTCATTGTTTCCTTGATAAAACCTCGAGAACTCCACTGTTCTCTGAACAAAGAGCTCATTAAAAGAACAGAGAGGTCCATTTATTTTGTGAGTAGAAAAAGAGTTTAACAGAGGGAGAGAAGGAGTACGAGAGAGGAAGCAGAGGAAAGGGATTCACCTGTTCGGCGGAGGAGATCCAGGAAGACAAGGCGACGGCCCCGACCAAAGTCCGATGCGCACGGTGACTGGCGTGCGGTGCCGACGCGAAGGAAGAGTGGGTCGTCGGTGGTCGGATCCAGCATGAGGCTGGATCAAAGGGGATGTTGGCCTCGACTCCGGGCGGTGAGGCTCGTCGGCTCGGCGCTGGGCCGCACTTGGGAAGCGTCCGCGAGAGTGCTCGTCCAGGAGGGGTCGCGCGTACGGATGCGGAGCTGAGCGCTGCGCGAAAGCTCGCTCCGCGGATCTAGGCCAACGACGTTCAGAGGGTGGCGCTCTCCGCAGTGCTGCCAGCGGGGGTCGCGGTGGTGCTAACCGCGGGTGGCGCTCGGGTCCATTATGGTGCGGTCATTCCAGTGTGGACGGCGGTGCCACGGCATCTGTGGTGGTCACCAATGGTCACAAACACTACGGTTCGGTTCTCAGGTGAGAGGCGCACCCTTGCTATAGATCTGGATCGACGACTCGACAGTCGTCTCGACGATGGTCATCTCGACGATGTGAATCCGCAAGAATGGTTGAAATATGGCCAGAATTTGGTCGCAACTTCTCCTATGATGGGGATGAGCTCTTCGGACTCCATGGATGAGTTGGCTGTGTTGTGGTGGCAACGGTGGTGACGATGGTGATGGGTTTTGACGGGGTCGGAGTTGTCCCGGTTGGTGGCGATGATGGCAGCGGTGGCTATAGGTTATAAGGCTCGGGAAGACGGGGATGTTGGGGTTGCACCGCCAGGAGGCTATCTGGACGTGCTGCGTTTCTCGGGAGACTCGACGTGGTCTGCTCGATGTCGTGCAGTGAGGAAAACAGAGCCGCATGGCTCGTGGTGTTTTGGATGTATGGCGTGGAAAGAAGAGTACGAAGGAGAGGGAAGATGGCAAGTGTGCGGCTAGGGTTCTCGGCATGCTGCTGTTTGTAGGGGACAATTATTTATATGGGGAGTTGAATAACGGGTGTGGTCTTGCTCGCGGGTTGGGGGCTCAGTCCTGGCTGAGGGGTTCGGGTTCTGTGGGTTTGTTTGGGATTTCTGCTATGGGTTTGCGGGCAGCTGGGTTGCTGGCCTGTTTGGCTCTAGGGGGCCACTGTTCCCGCAGGGAACAGTGCACATGGCCCAAAATCTCTTTATATAAATATATATACATTTGTATATACCCTAATAATTCTATATATATATAAAATCGTAGAAAATCTCTGGAATAATTCTAAAATATTTAAATGAATATAATGTACAAATTTACCTAATATAATTATAACAAGGCTATTAGATAAATGATTAAATAAAAGATAAGACTAGTGTTTAATATGAATATTGAGATTTTATATTAAAAGAAAGTAATAATAGTAATAATAAATTTTGAAACCTTAATGACAAAACTAAATTGTAATCCTATAAAATCTATAAACTCAATATTTAGATATATATATAGAGAATAAGGGAGGTAGGGTGGCACCTCACGGGGGGTGTCTACTTGTCACCCTTCCATGCTATCATCATGCACATGGGTGCATGATGATAGCATGTGGGGGGTGACAAGTAGACACCCTCCATAGGGTGACACCTCACCTCCCTCATCCTATATATATATATATATATATATATATATATATATATATATATATAAAAGACACACACTCTCACACTATACAGTTTTATATATATATATATATATATTTTTTAATACCAGAAAACTTATAATTTAAAATTATCCATAAATAAAGTTAACTACATAATATTTATAAAAATTCTAAAATTTCACCATAAAAATAAAAATATTTTCAAAAATTTCTGGGAAGAGGGGTTACATTTCATGTGTGACACAGCAGGAAACTATGTCTCTCTTGAAACAAAGATTAACTAAACAACTTGAATCCATTTTCCCCTGATAACATAAAAACAGAAGAGATCACAAAATAGGACAACACATATTTCTGACATTCTCCGTATAAAACAGACGGAGAATGATCATTCTCCGTCTAAAACAGACGGAGAATGATCATTCTGAATGAAAAATGTTCATTCTCTGGTCAATTCTAACGGATAATGGTCATTCTCTATAATCGTTGCTCAGTTAATAATCTTCATAAGAAATTCAAATTCAACAAAAAATTTGCGACTGGACGAAAATGATGTATGAATTTCTACATATCTAAACTCTCACCTTGTTTTAAGATCTATAGAAAAGAAAAGAAGATGATCTTCTCTCCACAATTGACCTAATCGTCGAAAAACTTCAAATCACTCCACGAAGAAGAAGAAGATGATGATGACGATGATGATGAGCGAAGTTCGACTAAAGAAAATCACAGTGAACAACGAACGATATTTGCGATCTCTGCTGAAGATGAGAACAATAGAATTCAAATCTCTCGTGAAGAAGAAGAATAAAATCGCAATCCAAATCTGAGTTTGAGAAATCAGAATCATAAATATATGACCAAATTTGCGCGAAGGGATATTTTTGGAACTATACAAATGACAATAGAGCATCTAAATGGAATCTTATAATATTTAACGTGGAAATATATAATTATGGGCATTTCATAAAACCCACCCTGCGGGTGAATTTTTCATAAAGCCCAACCCCGAAATTGGGTTTCACAGCAATTTTCAGATTTGTCAATGTGTTAACATGTGCCCTTGTTAACATAACTCTTTTTACAAATCTCCTAGAAATTGTTGAAAATTTGTTAGGGTTCATGGTGTTACCAACAACTGCCTGATATATGAAGGGATCTTGTGTGAGGCCTCCTTTTGGCTTACACAGACACAAACAGTCGAACAGTGTTACGTACTCTTACCAAACAAGCAGAAACTTCCCAACAGAAAAAGGGAAAATTCTTTAATGTCCTTTGTTCTTTTCCTTTTGACAAAGGTACATTGTTGCTGGCGCCCATGTAAATCAAGCGCCGTCGTCCAAACTCCAGGCGAGAAAGATCCCTGTAGCAGCCCTTGCATTTGTCCATGCAGATGAATGGCCTTTACTTATTTTTTTTTTCACCACCAACTAGTATACTTTAATCAATTCTTGAAATAATATAATATACAATTACAAGATATAATATATTTAGGAAATTTGTTTACAGGTCACTAACAGGATTTTAAACAAGGTGGAAGGAGGAGCTTTTGAGAAGTCTATTTACTTCGAGGTCCCTTGATCAAACTATACTATTTAATTATTAATGTAAAAAAACTTTAAAATAATTAGAAATAAATACACCAACTCTCCCTATGTTTCATGAGTATTACAGAGACTACCCCTATTTGAAACTAATTACACTCACCACCCCTCTCCTTTAGAAATTTTATAAAATATAGGAGTAGTTAGTGTTATATTTTTATAGAAAATAGAAACTATAGGGGTGGTTAAAAAGACTATTTTGGCCTTCATTAATTCAGGAATAATTCTAACGAACTGACGGGGACGTGCACGCGAAATCGATGACACATGGCTGTCTCCCATTGGTTCGAATTGGGACCCACAAAAACTAAGTCTCTTGCTATCGTCGTGGTCCGATTCAGACTAATGGGGACCGTCACGTGTCCTCGGTTTCGCGTGCATGGTCTCCGTCAGTCTGTATAGCAGGACTATTAATTCAATGGCCCTTCTCCTTTCCCTCATAGTTCTCTCTCTTCTCTACTACACTTTCTCTCAACGGATGCTTATCGGTATGTATAGGATAATATCCGTATCCGTATCTTATTTTTTTTAATAATATCCGAATTTGATCCGATATCCGAACGGATATCTCTTTTGACACTTCGAATTCGTATCCGTTTAGTTTAACGGATATCAAATAATATCCAATCCGATCAACTAAAAAGTTAAAATGTAATTATTCAAATATCTGAAATCCGATAACCGAAATATTAAAAATTTAGTTGTTATCCGAATACCCGAAAACTAAATTCAATTGTCCTATTTGAGCCATTTCATCTACTGTTGAAAATTTCAAGAATACTCAGCTGACTTGTTCTACATATTGCTCTATTTGAACCATTTCATCTTGTGTTGAAAATTCCAAAGATGTTCAATTTGAGGCGGCCGTATATATTTCTCTACATATTTGAGCCCTTTCATCTTCTGTTGTAAATTATAATTAATATATATTACTATTATATACACATTATATTTTAATAAAGAAAGTAATAAATGAATTGAATTATGTAAAAGTCAGTTGAGAATAAAATCATTTAATCTTCTCTAGTAATTATTATATATTATACTATAATATATATAAAATTTTGGATATTCGAATTCGATATCCGAAATTTTGTAGTTCAAACTGGAATCGAATATTAACTGATTCGAATACCTTACTATCCGAATTCGTATCCGAAAAAAGATAATATTAAAAAAATATTCAAATATCCGAATCCGATATATGAAATTTCGAATATTATCCGAAAATTCGGATATGGAATCGGATCGGATTCGAATTTTTGACTATCCTATCTCTATCTAGCTTGGCTCTCCTTTCCAAATTAAACTCTCTTAAATTCTCTAAGATATCTCAGATTCTGAATCTCCTCTGCAAAATGTTTCTAAAACAAGATTCTCTACTGAAGTCTATATAAAATAGATACTAATTTTAATACAAAATGGTAACTGGTTTTTGAAAATAGCATCTAATCTCTAGTTCTTTATGGATTGGGATGGAATCCCTAATACTATTAGCTCGTATTATACCGTAATGTAAGAATGCAAGAAAGAAAGTTTCTCCACATTTTTTTCATATTTGTTTAATATTAAAAGGCACTATAATATAATGACTTTAGGTGATCTGAATATGTTCTCTCTCTCTTGTATGTAATTTTGTGATACCATCCCTACAACATTTTTCTCATCCCATTCCTCCATGTCCATCAAGTTTGATGAGAGGATCTTATTCCTTCACGTTCGTCGTGTCTCACAAGTTTTGTCCTTCCAAGCCCAGGAACAAGAGAAATTATTGTGTGGTCCGGCCTCACCACATGGCAATAGTGAATGGTGAGTCCGACCACTAATTTTTTTACACTTGACATAATATTTGGGATAAAAAAATTCAAAAAAATTATAAAAAAATATTAAATATATAGAAATTTACTTGGCATATAATAAGAAAAATAATGAACTTTTTTCCTTTCAAAAAACATTAAAAAAATTGACGTAGAAAATAAGAGAAATGTAGTGATATAATAGATTATGTCGTAGTGGTCGGGCTCACCATTCACCATTGCCACGTGGTGAGGCCGGACCACCCAATAATTTTTTCAGGAACAGATCCAGAAATATAATTAAACTGAAAGGGCTAGGTGTGGAAAAAAAAAAATTGGGTGTACTGAATCTGCCCATGTCCAAGCCTAGTGAGAATCCGCGCATGACACAGTTTCTTCCCCCTTTAAATAAAGGGCATAGCGCACTCAAGAGTGAAGACAATAGAGGAGAGTGAATAGAGTACAACGGAATATATTCAATAAAATTAAGGCTAGCTATCAACTATCAAACAATATACCAAGTATATGGAAAGTAAACTAAGTTTAGAAGTCACAAATGCAACACCGCGATGCATACTGATTTTTCTCGTGGATGACTATAATCCAGTCTCGAAAACTCTTAATGCTCGATGTTAAATTCACTATCAGTGAAACACAAGCTTTAATCCGAAGGCTTGCCGACTTCTTACAAATATGTACTTTGATCCAAAGTACACGCTGACTTCAAACAACTACGAGCTTCCATACGAATGACTCGCCGACTTCAAACAACCACAAGCTTTTGATACGAAGAGTTTGTCGACTTTAAACAACAAGTGTAAAAGTGCAACACCAGAAAATTCAAACTTTACAACTCGAACAGACTTCTAACCGTGATCGCAACTTTGGCACTATAAGGCTAGGAGTTCGCTTCTTGAAGATAAAGGTTTAAAGCTCAGGATTAGATAAGAAGATTGGATGTGAATAAGTGAATAATAATGGAAAATTCAATGCCTATGGGTTTACTGGAACCGAGTTCAGGTAGAGTTCCGTCCCTTAATGTTTATAAATTCAAACATTAGAGTCTGGTCTTCAGAAAGAAGAGGCTGACTAGATAATTAGGTTTTACCCTGACCGAGTTCAACTCGAGTTCGGTCACCATAATTAGGATTTTGGACCAGGTCTGTATTTGTGGACTGATTTATAGTGAACTGAAATGAAGTGGGTAAAATTGAATTTTAAGCTTCCTAGTGCCAACTGCAACAAATAGGTTGAATTCTTATGCACCATTTCAAGAGCTATAAGACAGTTCTCAGCTGTAGACCTATCCTTAATGAAGGAGGTTCGATAAGCTGAAATAAGCCACGTCATGATACTTTGCATCCATTGACACATCAAGTGCGTAATAAGATTATACACATATATAGTGCAGCAAGAAATAGACCTAAAATCTGACAAAGAATAAGCTCCTCCCTTCTTTGGGATTAGAGAAATCTCTTATACAAAACACAAAGGTTTTTGAATCCTAGGGCTGACTGTACCAAGATAAAGAGTGGTTGGGATTTAATCTTGGTGAATCAACGGTTGTGGAGTTTTATGGGGAAGAGCATTATTGGGAGTGGAGTTTTACGGGGAAGAGCATTATTGGGAGTGGGATTTTATGGGGAATCCAAAGATGGGGATTTAATATTTTGATGGTTGGGATTTAATATTTTGATGGGGGCCTCATAATGGTTGTGGATGAGCATTATTGAGAGTGAGGTTTTATGGGGAATCCAAAAAAAATTCACATCCAGCAGTGGTTGAGATTTAATATTTTGATGGGGGCCTCAAAATTATTATTGTTCGTTTAAAATTGGGGGTCCAAGATTTTGAGGAGGAATACCTTAAATGAACCATGTTCTGTGGACACGGATTATGACTAGTAAATATATAATTTAGATCCTTAAGTAATCGGCCATTAAGAAAAAGTCTCGAACAATTTCAAATACCTGAGCCTTCAATGAAGTTCGTTTGGTCCTGGAGCTTTAATGGGGTCCGTTGTGTAGTAGCATGCTCCTGGATATTGGCATTATGTTGGCTTGTAGCTTGAATGGCCTAGTCAAAGTTGAGTCCATGTGGAGAAATCCTTTGCTTATATTGATATGATTGGGACAAATAAATTAAAATCCTCGTCCATCTATGGATTTGCTTATATTGAAACTGATAAGTGGGAATTTATTTATCCTTTTTTTGGGTCCATTTTTAATCCAAAATCGGGATGTTAACAAAAAAAAGTGATGGAATTTGTTTTTTAAAAAAATCGTAAATAGCCTTTATGTGTCCTATATATAAAATATCATAACTTTTTTTTTTTTTCTTGCTTTCAACATATTGTTCCGTAACTTTTTGACTTTATCTCGGTGTGTAATGTCTCTTCTTGCTTTCTCATAATAGGAAAAATCGTCCATGATGTGCTTGTTGAGTTGATGAAATTTTTTTGTTTAAGGTTGATAAAAAAATTAAAATGAAAAGAAAATTTGTTGATGCATATGTTGATAAGGAAAAAACAATATTATTTTTAAATTTTTGATGCATTTGTTGATAAAAAACAATTATTGATTCATCTGTTCATAAGAAAAATCATTGACAAAAAAATCGTTGATAAAAAATTATAAGAAAAAGAAGAAAAATGTTTATTGTGTTTGGATTCTAGTTTTTTTTTAATATAGGTATCAGATTTGTGAAGATATTTTGACAAGTTTTACTTAAAATGCAATTAAATTTAATTTTATGTCATATGTAATAGAAATATTTTGGTAACTATTGTATTTTTTTTTATTGATTCTATTTCCACTCAAAATCTCCAATCTAAGCAAGAGTTATTAAAACACTCACCTAACTCCACCTAACTCTCTCTCTAATCCAAACAAGATTATATGTATTGATTTTCGTCCCCCACTCCAACTTTCCTTCACTTAATCCCACTTAACTAGGCCTCGTTTGATGACAGAATCATGGGATTGAGAAATGAAAGTCATTCATTTTCTATGTTTGGATGTCAAAGAAAAGTACGATAAAAGAAAATGATTCTCATAGAGAAGAAAAATGAGGATTCCCCCAATTCAACCAAGGATTCACTTTCCCACTATATAGAATTCATTTTTTATTCTAATTCTCTTTTTCTTTTCAAACACCGGAAAAAAAAATGAATAAAAATTATAATTTCCAAGAAAAAAGAAAGAACAAGAAATTGATTTTGTTTCCTTTCCTTCCCTCTCCTTAGAGAGAGAGAGAGCGTGAGGGAAGCGAGCGAACTAATGAGGGTAAATAAGACAATTTTAAGTATTTGAAAGAAAAAAATCCAAATATATGCTCAATACGTAGCTAAAAGGCTTTTTTTTTTTTTTTTTGACAACTCCCTTTTTACTGTATCAAAATGTATCAGGGACCTGTACACAAATTTACCTATATATTCACAACAAATTATTTTGGCGGTTGCATGCTCATATATATTGGCAGCACTGGTTGATAAAAACAAAGCAGCAGCTCGTGTATATATAGCCATGGAAGGGAGAGAATTAATTCATCACAGAAACAATTGATACTTCTCCAAATAACAAAGTGATTACAATGCTCCGGCTCTTCTTCTTCTTCTTCTCTTTCCTTTTACTACTCTTCCATTCCTCCGCGAGTGGTAGAGTACAGCACTCGTTCTCTTCAAATTCATCCCCTTCGTCTTCTTCTTCGACGTCGACGACGTCGTCCATGCAAGCTCCTCGCCCTCCTGTGACGAAGAAGGTGAGGCACGAGATGGAGATGTTTGGTGACGTCAGGTACGACGACTACTACTGGCTCCGCGACGACAATCACTCCAATCCTGAGGTCCTCTCTCATCTCAAGGAGGAGAATGCATACACGGAGCTCATCATGTCCGGTATATATATACGTTCTCTTCTGTAAATTTTTTAGTCCTCACTCTTACTAAGTGATTCCATGTCTAAATAATAATAATAATAATAATTTTGATGAAGTATTAAAGTTAACAATTGATACCATCAGTACTTCGATACGTATTCAACTTAATATTATTAAAAATAAAAATCACGAAAATATCCCATTTTTCCATCCAACTCTCTCTTCCCTCCTCTGACTGCGACCCCGCCCTCCACCCGACCTCCCCCTCCCCCCTTGCGGGTTGCACCACCCACGCGCCGCTTTAACCCCCCCCCCCCCCCCCCCCCCCCCCCCCCCCTTCCGCACCCCGCCGCCCCCAACCACGCCCTGCCCCCCTTCCGTCGCACGCTGCCGCTGAAATTGCCGTCGCAGAAAGAGATGAGGAAGAGAGGGTAGTTTCATCATTTTTATTTTTTAGAATATCAAGTTAATGCCTATCAAAGTTGAGAATATCTAAATTAAATTTTTTGAATATTTGAGATTATCAAGTTATAATTTAGCCTAACAATATTGAGAACCAAAACCAAATACTATTGGACGTTTCTTCTGACCACTCAATTCGCATGCCTCAACACTACCACTAGGTTACGAATTGGTGTGTATATATATATATATATATATATATATATATATATATATATATATATATATATATATATATATATATATATATATATATATTGAAATAATAATATTTAAAAGGTTGATGGTTAAAATTTTACTATTCTCACTTTTTAGACATAAAATATCCTACAGTTACATGTGTTTTTAATAAAAACGTCGAACAGTAGGATATTTTTTTAATATTTTTTATATTTTTTAGCGCAGGACAATGTACCCACAATTAATATTAAAATAGAATTTCTTTTTTTATATATTTTCATAGCATCTTTCAACAATTAATTAGCATAATTTATCACAATATTTTAACTTAATTGCAAATAAATTACATTCGAATTTACTAGCAAATTAAGTGTGGGGCCATACAAAAATTGAACTAGCAGCATGGCCGGCTATAACAAAAAAAAAAAAAAAGGAGTTTAGACGGTCCTGAAAATGGGATCCATATGCAAATTTTATGGGGTTTGTAAAATTTAGGAGGTTTTTGTAAAAGTTTTGAGGACTTTGTAAATTTAGATAGTCTTTCTTAAGAATTTTCGAATGTTCTTCAAAAATAGTAGTCATTTATTGTTTTCTTATTAGGGCGGGAGTTAAGGATCAAATAAACCAATAATGAGTTGGATAGGGATTTGAGTTGAGTATGTCCCGTATTTCCATAATGTGATCACGTACATTGTTAGAACTATCATGCCTACTGCCTGAAAGCATATTCATTGGAGTGCTAGCAAGTCAAGTGCCTAATTAGAACTTACAAATTGTGTTTCAATTGCTATCATAAGGTTCTTAGCCTTGTCGCACTCATGGATTATCCCCTAATGCCCTTCCTAACATAAGACTTCATGTGAGCCAAAACATATTCGATTAGATCCCACCGCTCATGTGAAGCCTTCACTCATCAAGCGCCAAGGGTTTTTTTTTTTTTTTTTTTTCAAGGTCCATACAACTCAAAGTAGTTAGAGAAAATATCAATTGGAATACGGGACAAATCATTAGAAGAAACAACTACATAACCAATATATATATATATATATATATATATATATATAGAGAGAGAGAGAGAGAGATGTTCAAAAATCATTTGGATAGTTTCATATTATAGAATCAATCTATGTTAAAACAACTCGATTGTATTGAAAGAAGAGATTACACTTATATCTTTTAAGTAGATCGATACTCTCACACTTTAAACTTAGCATTGCAATCCAAATCCAATGGTTCCATAATATGAAACCACACACACGCACATGTGTGTGTATAATGCTATGGAAATAGATCTTTATATATATGAATCAAGCGAGATGCTAATAATCTGAAAGTTGATCACCAACAGTCCTATGAGAGCAGCTCAAAATAACCTGAAAGAAAATTATGTCTTCAGAGGGAAGCAAAAAAATACATAATATACATACCGATATGTAAATAGTAAATAACATGCATGAGTATGAGACATGAAATGAATACATGAAATAGATAAACTACAGATAGTGTCATGTCATCGAGAATAATGCTATCAGTCGTAGCTACAAAATTAAAATAATCGCAACCTAGTGAGAGATAACGATCCTATAGATAGTAGCACAGTGAGAGTTTCTCAATCTATAGTAAGTCTCTATCGCAGTCCAGCGAGATGCTAATAATCAAGAGTGGTCAAGATAGCCAACGCCTAATAGCGATATATCGTTTAAGGAACTACGAGGGCAAGTCAAGTCACGCGATCAAGTAAACGGTAAGTATAGGACCAAGCAAACTACTATCTTAACACGCATATGAAGATACGTAGAAACAACTACGACAAGCAGTACCATAAAAGACGAGTATTATATATAAAGCATGTACCAGGTCTAGATAGGTAATGACAATCAACATAATAATAATATGAATATGGGGTAAAGTGCATTTAAACCCTCCTTAGATGTCACAAAAACGCAATTAAAGACTCCCTGATTTAAAAAATTCACGCTGTTTCGATTTTGCTCAATTCACCCCTCCCGCTGTTAATAACCGTTAAAATGGCCTAAAAAGACGATTTTATCCCTCCCACACTCCCCCTCTCTCTCGGGTGGTGGGGGCGGACGGATGCCGGCGGAGGGAGGAGGGGGGGTCGGGGGGGGCGGGCGTTTGTCGGCGACGGGAGGAGGGGGCGCCCCCCTCTTTCTCCGGTGGTGGGGGCGGACGGGCGCCGGCGGAGGGAGGAGGGGGGTCGGGGGGGGACGGGCGTTCATCGGCGACGGGAGGAGGGGGGCGCCCCCCTCTCTCTCCGTTGGTGGGGGCGGGCGGGCGTCGGCGAAGGGAGGAGGGGGTGGTGTCACGCCCCGCTCCCGCAGGAGCGATCGTCCTCGCTAAGGCGTGATGCCGCACGGGCCTAGGTTACGCCCGTGCAAGGCCAAGTCCAGAAACGGTCGATTTGAGCTAGGCCACAGAGTCGCACAGAGTGTCCCCATTTACAGCGGAAAGTAAATGAACACAAGTTGAAGCGAATTCAAACTCTTTTATTGATTTTCAAGAAGTTTACAAGCGGCGCTAGGCCGATATTACAAATCGCTCAAGCTCTCTCTCTCTCTCTGAAACATAAAAGGCGTGCCAAGTGGCTTACAAGATGGAATGATTCATGACGATGTTCCGATACATTATGTCCTGTATAGGGTGCTTCAGCTCCTTGCAACGCTCCAAGGCTCCAGAGATAGCTCCGCGCCTTAGCACGTTCGATGGAAGCTCCGCACCCGCCGGCGTCTCCTGCATCCTGCAAGCAGACTGTGGGGTTATCAGTACATTGTTATGCACTGGTGGGAAGACTAGCTCGCCCACAACGCTATCATTACCAAACACGTTCCATTTACTTTTGTGCATCTCTATCATTCATTGTCTTTCTAATCTTGCCTTAGGATCAATTTTATGGCATATGTCATAACCTATCTCGTGTTGCCAAATTCAAGTGTCGCATGGAAATACATGCACGACTTACCCATACTTACCGTCCGGCCTTCCCTGTTCAACGTAAACCAAGTTAGTCCACAATTCATATGAAATAACTTAACATAATTCAAGTAAACTTTCAATGTCCAGGGCGTGTCCCTGCCTCGGGTTCTAGCACGTCGTAAGCACGTTATCTAACTCACTTGCATGAATTTCTCATTATCATTTGGTGTGTTATATTTCAAGCATATTCATAAGGCACTTCATTTAGTTAACTTAGACTACTTTGATTTCAATGCAAAGACTTGCACGTGGATCGCCACCAGCAAAGCCCACTTAATCTATATGCATCGGTCGCTGGCATCACAAGCCATCTTGGATATATTCCCCTTGGTATTTTCTCACCTATCATGGCGTGCGGTTGGTACACCCTGATAGTCTCTTGAAGAATACTCCGCACTTAGGTTTCCCGTTGTGGCCAAGCCCCCACCCAGGTCGTCCGTAAGCCCCTTTTGATTCCGTCCGGACCGGCAAGTCCTTCACACTTTGACCATGCCGCGGAATTCCTTTCTCTTTACGGCACAGCATACGCCACCCCTCGCTCGTACCGTTTGTCCACGACCATTTCGTATTAACTTGTCTTTTTAACTTAACGGCTGTCTCTGAGCCGTAGGCTAACCCTTAGCCTTCTTGCGTTATCGACCAGGTTGGCGTCCGTGCAGCGCGGGTAGCGAGCCCCGTTGCACGTGCCCGTCACACCTGTCGCTAACCATTCTTTTCTTTCTTATCTTTCATTCATTCTTTCTTTTCTTTCTTTCTTTCACTTGTTCGTTCGTTCATTGGTTCTTTCACATATTCGTTCATTCATTCGTTTGATTCATTTATTCACTTATTCATTCATACATTTTGCAACTCCCTGTGCGGGAGTCGCCCTGGCGACCCATTGGTCCCATAGCCTTTCAATGTTGCTAAACTCTACTCGAAACGACTATGTTGATAGTCTTCCCATTTTATTGTTGTAAACTATTTATTGTTTCATTGTCGAACGCAAGCTTGTGCCTTAGCACGAGCGTGGAGCGCGGTGCGAGAGTTCTCGTATTTTCCATGTTCTTTTCCATATTCTATACAAGCATACAAGATGGGATTAATCCCTTAGCTAGGTGCGTTGGGTCATTTATTAGCATGTGCGGTGTTATCGCCTAACGATTTCAGTGATAGTGTCCGTATTGTTATGTGTCTAGGCTAAGCAAAGACGGGTTCATCGGAGCCACCCACCTTAGCGATGTTCGCATCGGCCGAGCGATCCTCCGAGCGCGCTTTCGATAGTCTAAGTCTGGATTCATCTTGTCGGGCCAATGTAAGTCTTGCATCGATTCGCAACATACTTCATCGGGTCGAAGGAACTCTTCGGGTCGACGGCTCGTTTGAGTCGTTGCACTTGCCGTTTGGAATCGGCGTTCCGCTAGGGCGGAGCGGGTCACTACATAATATACCACTCAAAATAAGTCTCGTCCTCGATACTTCCTGAGTGCAGGTCATCCTACCATTCTCTAACCCATATCGTGTACGTGTCCTTGACAATTCCTTATCGAATGGCTTTTTATTCATTTTAGAGTTGTTGATACTCATTCAATTGTCGTGTTTTCTTCGACTTGTCTGTTATTTTGACGTGTTACGGGACTGCAATGGTTGTACGAGGCACGTTGTAATTTGTCAAACATGAGGGTCGTAGGCTGAGGCAAACTCACTCATTCATTCATGCGCATCGCAACACCCACTTGCAGCTGCATTCGAGTTCATCATATCGCTGAGTTTGGATCATGCACGTATCCAAGGCGTCCCCCAAATACGTACATTTCAACCAAGCTTAGCGATTAGCGAAGTCGGACAAGCTACTCGTGATAGTTTTGATTTGCCGATCGTTTTGCTAACTTCGATTTAAAATCGAACTCGTGTGCATCTCACTATCGTTTATTTCGGTCCTCGAGATGTCCCGATTCGCTTCTCAAGCGCTCTTGTCAACGAAATCAATACGATTTCTTCTTAGCGGAGTCGGCCAAGTCTAAGTAATTCCCGTCCGATTCGAGACCAAGTATTGCACTATCATCGAGTACGTCTTCCGACCAATGATTCAATTCGTTATTCCAACTTTACTTGCGCATCATCCATTCCTATCGTTTGGGGCCATTCTCGTTGTCGTTCACGCACACTCCCTGTTCCCCGTCCTACTCTAAGTCTTATTGTCCCAAGTCTATCGTCCGTCCAGACGATACTGTAAATGCCATCGCACAGGTTCAATCACTCGGCATAGGGTCGTCCGCCTATCCGCTAGGTCAGCTCACAAGGTCATAGTTATAAGTCAAGTCCGTCGCTCATCGTGCAAGGTCGTTGCACGACACTCGCCCCAAATCCTATGGTCAAACCATTTGTTTGCTTGTACGGGTGTTTCTACCTAAGCTCGCGTCACTCAGATTTCTAAACATCGAGCACGCTCACCTAATTTACATCAAGACTTACGTTGCACATACTCAATTTCGTTCAATCACCAGTTCTAACCAATTCGTGTATTCGATCACGAGGTCATCCAGCTCGTCAATACATTGTGCCCCAATCTCACGCGAGTCCGATTATCCACGACGGTTCATGAATCACCATGCACGCTTCCGCGGAATAATCGTTCTCATCGGGGCGTAACTCTTGTTTGAGTTTTAGACTAACCCATTTTCGATACGCGGATTGGACCTACTCAATCCTCAAGTTCAATCTTTCAAGCACATAAATTCATTCTCGAGTCCACCTTCGCGTCAAACCACAAGTCGAAGCATACAAATTGCCACGCCATGCAAGTGCCGATCACTCCCGCTGTACGAATCACCATACCAGCGCTCACGCGGAGTGATAGCCCTAGTCGGCGTGACGCATGTGCGAGGCTGAAGTTGCGCTCGCATAAGACAAGAACGTCAACGTTGTGGTTATCGACGAAGCAAATCCAAACATTCCATTTCCTCCAAGCCAAGATCTCTATTCGATAGTCCGACCGTCATGCGTTCAACTAGAAAATCCTCGAGCCAAGTCTATCTTTTCCTCGACACATTTTTAACATCCCAAGTATAGCATCCAACGGAACAATGACATTTGCACGGCCGTCATTCGCCGAGTCAGAGTGCCCCCGAGTTATCGCATATCGATCTTTGATACGCCTCAATACCATCGACGATATGCGTAACCTGACGATCTTCCTTTGCAACCAATTTCGAGTCGTACGACGATGTCGTTGTCCGAGTTGGATATTCCACAATTTCATTTAATATTCAAGATCAAGTTCCGTCGCTCTTCCTCAAGCTCATTTCAAGATCGTTGTTCTAAACCCAAGTCACACTTTCTTTGAATCAATCCGAAATCGTACGCGCGATCCTCTAGGTTTCCTCGATCAAGACCATTCATTTCCATTCATCATTCCGAACCATTTTCTAACTCGCGTTGTCCATTGACAAGTTGTCCAACGACATCTCGTTCAGGACTTTTGAAGTCACAACCAACTAAGCGTGACACGTTCTAAGGCTTTGCGCGATCGCATCGCCTCGCCAACATACTCGTTCTATCCGTAAATCCTTTAGTCTCGCTCGAACAATTTCTATGACGTCCATACACCACTCAGGGTTCGAGCCACTCGACTAGTCATCGACACTCATTTTTATTCTTCTCCGAGCCTATCACATACACCACTCGGATTCAAGCCATACGATCTAGTCCTCAATCACGTTCGCGTCATGCGCTAAGGTATCCTTCAGATTCGTTTGACGAATCTCTAGCGTAATTGCTCACGTCGCCTCGACGTACTAAGTCGTTCGCACTAATCCTCAAAATCCAAGCCAATCTTTTGGGTACGCCTAAGCGTTAACTCGATAGCGTTCCTATCGATAGACACTCAAAGTGTATCTCCGTTCTCGATCGAGCGATACTTGATATCGCTCGCAACCCGATTGCACCCAAAAGTCGAGGTGCGCGACACGCGGACTAAGTTGTACCGCATAACCATCTCGTGCGGACTACATTCCGAGTTTGCACGCTCAATTGCTAGGGTCATCGTAGGACTATAGTTAGGCATGCACGCGACATGTTAACTTTGCATGTGTTCTCTATCGAGTCAAGTTTAACATCGTTCGGCACAAAGGCCGTTGTCTATCGATCCCGTTCAACCGAGCACTCGTACGAGCTTTTGAAAGTATTAGACTTATTGTATGGAACATCCCAAGGCACAACGAGAGAGAGCACATACTTCTTTTGTATCCAACGAGCTTTCAAAACTGAGAAAATCGAAATAAAGTCCAAGGACGTGAAGCCGTGCTCTGATACCAATCTGTCACGCCCCGCTCCCGCAGGAGCGATCGTCCTCGCTAAGGCGTGATGCCGCACGGGCCTAGGTTGCGCCCGTACAAGGCCAAGTCCAGAAACGGCCGATTTGAGCTAGGCCACAGAGTCGCACAGAGTGTCCCCATTTGCAGCGGAAAGTAAATGAACACAAGTTGAAGCGAATTCAAACTCTTTTATTAATTTTCAAGAAGTTTACAAGCGGCGCTAGGCCGATATTACAAATCACTCAAGCTCTCTCTCTCTCTGAAACATAAAAGGCGTGTCAAGTGGCTTACAAGATGGAATGATTCATGGCGATGTTCCGATACATTATGTCCTGTATAGGGTGCTTTAGCTCCTTGCAACGCTCCAAGGCTCCAGAGATAGCTCCGCGCCTTAGCACGTTCGATGGAAGCTCCGCACCCGCCGGCGTCTCCTGCATCCTGCAAGCAGACTGTGGGGTTATCAGTACATTGTTATGCACTGGTGGGGAGGCTAGCTCGCCCACAACGCTATCATTACCAAACACGTTCCATTTACTTTTGTGCATCTCTATCATTCATTGTCTTTCTAATCTTGCCTTAGGATCAATTTCATGGCATATGTCATAACCTATCTCGTGTTGCCAAATTCAAGTGTCGCATGGAAATACATGCACGACTTACCCATACTTACCGTCCGGCCTTCCCTGTTCAACGTAAACCAAGTTAGTCCACAATTCATATGAAATAACTTAACATAATTCAAGTAAACTTTCAATGTCCAGGGCGTGTCCCTGCCTCGGGTTCTAGCACGTCGTAAGCACGTTATCTAACTCACTTGCATGAATTTCTCATTATCATTTGGTGTGTTACATTTCAAGCATATTCATAAGGCACTTCATTTAGTTAACTTAGACTACTTTGATTTCAATGCAAGGACTTGCACGTGGATCGCCACCAGCAAAGCCCACTTAATCTATATGCATCGGTCGCTGGCATCACAAGCCATCCTGGACATATTCCCTTTGGTATTTTCTCACCTATCATGGCGTGCGGCTGGTACACCCTGATAGTCTCTTGAAGAATACCCCGCACTTACGTTTTCCGTTGTGGCCAAGCCCCCACCCAGGTCGTCCGTAAGCCCCTTTTGATTCCGTCCGGACCGGCAAGTCCTTCACACTTTGACCATGCCGCGGAATCCCTTTCTCTTTACGGCACAGCATACGCCACCCCTCGCTCGTACCGTTTGTCCACGACCATTTCGTATTAACTTGTCTTTTTAACTTAACGGCTGTCTCTGAGCCGTAGGCTAACCCTTAGCCTTCTTGCGTTATCGACCAGGTTGGCGTCCGTGCAGCGCGGGTAGCGAGCCCCGTTGCACGTGCCCGTCACACCTGTCGCTAACCATTCTTTTCTTTCTTATCTTTCATTCATTCTTTCTTTTCTTTCTTTCTTTCACTTGTTCGTTCGTTCATTGGTTCTTTCACATATTCGTTCATTCATTCGTTTGATTCATTCATTCACTTATTCATTCATACATTTTGCAACTCCCTGTACGGAAGTCGCCCTGGCGACCCATTGGTCCCATAGCCTTTCAATGTTGCTAAACTCTACTCGGAACGACTATGTTGATAGTCTTCCCATTTCATTGTTGTAAACCATTCATTGTTTCATTGTCGAACGCAAGCTTGTGCCTTAGCACGAGCGTGGAGCGCGGTGCGAGAGTTCTCGTATTTTTCATGTTCTTTTCCATATTCTATACAAGCATACAAGATGGGATTAATCCCTTAGCTAGGTGCGTTGGGTCATTTATTAGCATGCGCGGTGTTATCGCCTAACGATTTCAGTGATAGTGTCCGTATTGTTATGTGTCTAGGCTAAGCAAAGACGGGTTCATCGGAGCCACCCACCTTAGCGATGTTCGCATCGGCCGAGCGATCCTCCGAGCGCGCCTTCGATAGTCTAAGTCTGGATTCATCTTGTCGGGCCAATGTAAGCCTTGCATCGATTCGCAACGATACTTCATCGGGTCGAAGGAACTCTTCGGGTCGATGGCTCGTTTGAGTCGTTGCACTTGCCGTTTGGAATCGGCATTCCGCTAGGGCGGAGCGGGTCACTACAGGTGGTTCGGGGTGGTGGGGGGGCACTCGCCGGCGATGGGAGGAGGGGGGGCGCCCCCCTCTCTCTCCGGTGGTGGGGGCGGGCGGACGCCGGCGGAGGGAGGAGGGGGCGGGCGCTCGCCAGCGATGGGAGGAGGGGGGGCGCCTCTCTCTCTCCGGTGGTGGGGGCGGGCGAACGCCGGCGGAGGGAGGAGGGGGGGTCGGGCGCTCGCCGGCGGAGGAGGAGAGGGGTGGGGGTCGGGGGGGGGGGGGGGGGGGTAGGGGGGCTGGGGGTAGTTTAGTAAAAAAAAAATTGAAAAAAATGTGACTAACAGCCATTTTTAACGGCCACTTGACGGAAAGGACCATTCTGAGCAAAAGCAGAATCTAGGGAGGTCCATACTGCTTAAGTTTTCTAAAAGGTCTTATTTTGCGAACGAGACAAATCTAGGGAGGGTTTAAATGCACTTTACTCTTATAAATATGTAATACCAATGAACAGAATCAAGCATGATAATAAATAACATACAAATATTGTAACAGTCGGACAAAGTAGTTGGACAAAGTATACTTGCCTGGTCCTCCATGGTCTATTGAAATTACAAGTGCGGGGTCTTAGTCCAGCATAGTTATAATCCAAAGCCTAACGTATCAATATAAAGAGGTTATTTATAAGGGCACATAAAAAGTTTATTAGGGCTAGCCAAAAGCAAATTTTAATTTATTTACAAGTTTGTCATTGAAAAAATTATTCAGGGCTTGCCAACATGTGAGTATATAAGTCAATTTTTTTTTTTTTTTGCTCTCATCTCTTTCCTCACAAGAAGAAAAAGAAGAAGAACAAGAAGAATAAGAACATCAATTTTTCCAAACCTAGTTTATTTTGATTTTTTTGCTCTCTTTTAATTTCTCATATTCCTTTCTCCAAACCCTAGTTTATTTTTCTTCTTCTTGTTTGGGCATTATGAATGAAACCCTAGTTGTAAAAAAAATTGGACTATCAAATCTATCAAATCTATTAATCTATTACTCTATTACCAAATTTTCTTTATTAATAGAAGAATTATGCATGAAATCCTAGTTGTAGAAGAAAACTATGGAAGAAACCATAGTTGTAGAAGAATTGCGTTCATATCAGGACTGCCACAATTTCTGACAGTCCTAGAAGTATTGAGGACTGCCAAAAATTGTGGTAGTCTTGAAATAGACTCGATGTACAACAGGACTGCCACATTTGCTGGCAGTCCTAGAAGTACTGAGGACTGTCAGAAATTGTGGCAGTCCTGAAAGGGACATGCTCTACAGCAGGACTGCCACAATTTCTGGCAGTCCTAGACATATTGATGACTGCCAGAAATTGAGACAGTCCTGAAAGGGACTTGCTGTACAGCAAGTTCCTTTCAGGACTGCCACAATTTCTGGCAGTCCTAAAGTCGAAATTCCCGAATGAAAAAAACATGTTAGGGTTTATTTCAATCTTGATAATAGAGTGAAATATGCATTTTAGGGTTTATTTTCACGCATTCTTTGTGAGGAAAGAAGTATTTATGCTTTATTTTCATGCATTTTAGGGTTTATTTAATTGTTTGGGTGCCATCGAAATTGGGAATGAGAAGGAAACTAGGATTTTGATGGAGATGGTGATGATGGAAATGGTGGAGAAGAAGAAGAAGAGAAGAAAACTAGGGTTTTGATGGAGATGTGAGAATGGAAATGGTGGAGAAGAAGAAAATGGATAGAAGAAGAAGAAGAAGGCTAGGGTTTGTGAAGAGAGAGAGTGAAATTTAGAAATGAGATTGATTTTTGGAATTTGGGGGGGGGGGGGGGGGGGGGGGTGTGGGGTTTGGACAGCCCCCTGAGTGGAATATTTGGATAGCCCAAGTAAAATCTCCTCAAACATTGGCTTGCCCTAATCCTGGCTAGCTCTGATAAACTTTTGGTGTGCCCTTATAAATAGCCTATAAAGATTTAAACACAATATTGTTCTTAATATAAATATTACTAGAACTTTATAGGTTTTGTATTTGTTTTAGCTAAAGGGCTAAAGTGTAATTATAATCTATTTGCCAATTTGTAGGGGGTTTAAGGTGAAAGATTACCTTTATTTTCTCCAATAGTTAGTTGTCCAAATGGTGCCCGAGGAATATCACGCTCGTCATCTTGGTGATCATTTTTTTTTATTATTAATTTGGTACCTAAGCTTTACATTTTTGTTTAAATAGTGTCTGAACTAGATTTCGTTAGTATTTTGGATGAAAATCGTTAAATACGAACATGTGATAGTCAAATACCTTATTTTAAGGTTATTATTGTCATGACCAGCCGATACGTCTATAATTGATTGTTTATATAGAATTTTTTCGAACACTAATATTCTTAGTCGAAAAATAAAAACATTACAAAATAGCTATACAAAATAGGGCACGTGACCGTCGTATATCTATTGTCATAGAGTTTTATTAAAAAATACCAACAAAATTTATTCGGACACTCTTCAAACCAAAATAACACCGAAAATCAATGCATTCTTCGGACACCATTTAGCTAAAGGCTGTTTGATTGGGCTTTTTTTTTCCATAAAAAATATTTCCTTCACAAAATTTCCACCAATTGTAGTATTTGATAGCTTATATTTTTCAAAAAACTATCAATTTTCATATTTTCTTCTAAAATGGTAGAAAATAAAACTCGTCGAAGCCACATGATAATATTATTTTCCATGAAAAATAACTATAATGACAATCAAACATCTAAATTAAGTTTTCCACAAATTTTTTTTAAAATTCAATGAAATTTTTTTCTAGAAAAATAATTCCATAAAATTATTTTTTTTTCCACATATTTTTCACATTGCAATCAAATTCACTTAAGTCTTTCTCCAATAAAACAAGGCAAATTATATGGGCACAGCCAAAAGTGATCGGGACTATCCCATTGTGGCAGTCCTAGGACTGCCCACTTTTCTGATAATCCAATCTACAGACTGGACTGCCAGAAAAATTAAAAAAATGGGCTCCCATCACTTTTTGGCTGTGCCCATATAATTAGCCTAAAAGAAGGGGGAAAAAGCTCTCCTTCCTTCTCTGGTCTCTTCTCGGTGGAGGGAAGCTTGGTCAAGGGGGTTTCGGAATCCCATCTGGATGTAGCTGGGGGTTCGCGTTGCGTGATCTTGGGAGGTTGCCGAGGGCTGCCGGAGGCTGCGGGAAAGGCGGGCCCAGTCCTCGAGGGGCTGCGGGAGTCGCAGGCATGGCTGCGGCGCGTAGGCGGTTGCAGGTTGCGGATATCATGAAGGAGTTTATATTTTAAAGAACTTTAGAAGTTTAAATTTTATCTTGATTTGGTTCAGGATTTATATGATATTTATTTGAATTAATCGGAATCCCCATCGGTTTAATTGTTTTAGAATCTCCATTTTGAATTTCCTTTCTTAGATGAACTCGCCATGAGGACGAACAGCAGCGGTTTTATTTTATTTGTTTATTAACTGATTAACTAATTTAGTTTATGTATGTGTTTATACCCCTTATTCAAACCAAAAACTCTCTTATTAGTTTACTCCCTTTGTACTGTTATTTGAACTCTTTACTTGTTTATTTAACTATGCGTGAAAGATATTTGGCTACCTATTTCCTCTAATGATTATTAACAATCCTACTTAAGAAATAGTAAGTTAGGGAAGAGTTAAAATTTACGGCGTTTACATCTATATGACCGTTTCTAAGTCAAAGTGATGTTAATACCTTCAATAAAATGACATCCGATCGCATATACAAAACAACATAATTTGTTCCGTACATGTACTGTACTTACATATGGATTTTTCTTTATATGCTATCTCAAATCTATCCAAAACATTAAGCATTTATTTTATATACGGTAGAACATAAATTTATATGCACAGATAAATAGCATGTTCAAGTCATAGTTTGCACTATCGGCCGATACCAATGCGATTTAGCATGCCCCGATCCGATGCTGACTGATACCGACATTGGGGATCTCTTTTCGGTCAATTCGGCAAAGAAAATTGAACGAAAAAGACCAATCAACAAGGGTGTAAAAATATAGTAAGGTTGTAAAAGATGTACAAGAAGAAAACATAGCATGTGACTACTATTTTATTCAATTTCAAAACTACTAAGAAACAGCACTGTAAATATTTACAATTATGCAAAAATATATAAAATATATTTTCTAAAATGTTAATAATTATTTCTTTCCAATACCCAAAAATCCCATACTCCGATCCGAAACCGTCGATACTACCGATACTTCGATCCAGATATTCATAGGAAATGGTGTCTGATACCGATTTTGATACCGATAGTGTGAACCTTGGTTCAAGTGATCACCGACCATATAACAATTTTTTTTTTTGCTGACTCGGGTAGTATTGAAAAGTAGAACATCCCCTAATGGAACAAAAAATCACCGAAGCAAAACCTCGTGGGGTATCTGTATCCATGCAAACTTCTCATATCACCATAAAAAATGGACTTCATTCTCATTCACTGTTATAGATTCTATACGACATGATTTTTTTTTTACATTAACAATATATTTAGCCACTTTCGCTCAATAAACAACAATAATCAGGACAAATTTCTCTTATGAGGCTTTTTACAAACATGTCATAAACATTAACACATTACATTACAAAGCACACTGACCTAGAAGGACAGCATGATAATTTGTTGTAATTCATTCAATTGAAGTTTTTTTTTTTGACGGTGCCCGTCGTAACGCTCGGGACTTTTTGTGCATACTGCATTGTATGCCTTTTGGTCCCACTGCCCCCCAAACTCCCACCATAAATGGAAGGAATAATACACTCCCGTGGTTTGATTGAAGTTACCGTTTATTACATTCAATTGAAGTTACTGTTTATTACATGTGAGCAATATTATTCAATTGTTCTAAGAGAATTTTATACTCCTTACAGATTTCCAAATCATGCCATGTTCGTAGGTTTCCATGAAAATGATTTACTGTAGTCCCAAGTTTTCAGTCCATGAACTGTATAAGTAATGTTTAATCATATTAGGGAATCGATAAATTAATGAAAAGTGTTTCTCATGTTTTCGGCACCGATTCGGATGATATGCATCATTTACAGAATATGCAAATCACGACATAATTTTTTCTTTCATATACGGTTTATGGACACAGGAATAAGATGTATCGAAAACGAATGCACACATATATAAATTTACAAAAGGAGTGAAGAACCAGTGGCAGTATATAATGGACGTCAAATATGAGAGTTTCTATATACTGAACAGCATGATTGAAGGAGGCTGTGATATCAACTATAAGAAATTGATACAGAGTATGCAATGAAAATTAGATGACTTACCTCCAGCAATTGTTGTCCAAGTGAAATCACCTATAATGATATTCTAACCTATTCCCTCTTGATAACCAAGTTTGATGGAAAACTTGTTTATTTCGTTCTGTACGTTTAACATAACACACAAGCATATATATATATATATATATATATATATATATATATATATATATATATAGGCTAGGCTAGGCTAAGGATACTATCTCATGAATGTACATATATATATCTCTTCCACCAAGATTGTCTTTTTTTGTACAGACATATCCATTCACTAGACATCCTCTCATGAATAGTCATAACTTTACATCCAAATTGAATTTAAAATTTATATTTAAATAAATGAAATATAATGATTATTAAGTAAATAAATATAATATGGCCACAATTTAGTCTCCAAAGAGACTTGTCCAACAATATGACCTCTTCTTTTTCTTGTTTCTTTTGGACAATTTGTTATGACTATGCAAATTGGGAGTGAAAAACCATTCGAAAAAACTGGGTCAAAGAAGATGATATTTGGATATTTGGGAAGGTGACTCAAACAAGGATGAGATATTTGCCAATTTTCATGTGCCATGTGTCAAAATGCCGGCAGAAGTACTGCAATCGCTTCATTCTAAATGGGAACCAATTAAACTAGCCAGTAGGCTTATATTAGGAGGATCTTTTGTTGCTCATATTGGGCATTGAATCAGGCTATTAATTTCTTTTCATCTTTTTGTTTTTCGAACAAAATGTTGACGACGTTTTTGCAATGTCCAGGTGTAAAACCATTTGTAGATGAAATATATAATGAGCTTAAAGGAAGACAGGAAGTTAAGGAGGAGGATATTTCATTACCTGTTCGAGATGGGCAATATTATTACTACACAAGAAAGTCGAAGGATGAGAAATATGTTAAACATTGCAGGAGGCTTATCATCTGTGAAGGTTTGCATTCTGTGTATGATGTTATGCCCACGGGACCTGAAGCACCTGCTGAACATGTTATCCTAGATGAGAATATCAAGGCTGAAAACCATGACTACTACTATGTTGGGTACTTTAAAGTATGGTTTCGTCATGTGTGTGTGTGTGTGTGTGTGTGTGTGTGTGTATACTCCTCATAATTAGTCATTCGGTTTTTGCTGCTTTCTTAAGACAAATTAAGTTGTGACATTGTAACTGTTGTATATATTCAGGTCAGCCCCGACCATAAGCTAGTAGCATATACAGAAGACGCCAGGGGTAATGGAGCCTTCACTCTTTATGTCATTGATGCTGAAAATGGAACCACTATCGAAAAGCCTTTGGTTGGTGAATTATCATATTCCCTCGAGTGGGTTGGCAATGATGCCCTTGTTTATATCACAAGGGATGACACCTCTCGGGCCGACAAAGTGAGTACTGACAGTCATACAATTTTCGATCTTATGATAGAGAATGTTCTACATTTCATATACTGTAACAATTATGAATTGAACTTAATTTCTCAGGGCTAATGATATCGTAAGAGAGTACTGTCTCTCTCTTCCTTTCTATAGATATAATTATATAAGGGAATTGCAGTTGCCAAGGAGGCTTTTCCAATGGCATAAAGGCCACTGGACGAGGATTCCAGTAAGGCAGGCATGAGAAAAAAAAATTGACATCGAGGAAGGCCACTCATAATTTTGCAAGTATTCGGCATCGTTGCTAATGTTATCATCTAAATGGTATAAATCATGCAGTGCAATTGAGATTCAAAGTAGATCAATACAAGGGAACGAAGGGCTTGCTATAACCATGAACCAACAGTTGGCCTACCATTTTCGGTTGTCGAGTTAAGCTCATGTAACCAAGGAGCAACCCTTCATGCTACCTTGGTTAATTAGGAGTTAATAAGCTATATGTATTAGTGAATAAACTAACATGACAGTTATGTATATTTTTGGATCAAGGATGTTGGTCCGCGTCCTTAATAACTGAACCTTACTGTTTCCCATAAAAGACTAGGCAATTCGCTCATCAACCTGATAAATGAATTTTTAACAATTTCAATCATTGGCCAGTTCTATTGAGGATTTCTGGTAACTGAAAAATAATAGTGTCAATTAGTGAAATTACCACAAATAAAAATACTCCTATGGAAGGTGTGAAGGTAACTGACATTTTAGTACATTCTTCATTTTCCTTGATTATTAGGTTGGATTCATACCATACTAAATATCACTCTGGTTACTTTGACTACACGTTTTTAGACAAATCTGACCTAATTTATGCACATCAATAACTAATTTGTCACTTATTAGATGGAATCTTTAGTTGGCTTTAATATGTTCCATCTCGACAAGAAAACCATAGTCCCTAAAAGTAGGTTAATGCAATTATATTCCTAAGTTTTCATGATTTATCCTCTTTGGAACTTTTTGCAGGTAACTATGCAATGGCTCACATTAAGTCGTAGTGTTCTTTTCAATTATCCTCCAATGTACATATTTATGTGATGTTTTTAGCTTGAATATTTCTAATCATCTATTATACTTAACAGGTGTGGATGCACAAACTGTTCTCTGATCAGTCAACTGACCTCTGTATCTACCATGAAGATGATGATATGTTCTCTCTTGATATATATATTTCTGAGAGCAAAAAATATATATTTGTTAAATCTGAAAGCCCGAATACGAACTCTATATTTTACTTGGACATTTTAAAACCAGAAGCTGGGTTGAAGACTTTGGCACGCCGTTTGTATGGCATTAATTCGAAAGCTAGTCAACGTGGACACCACTTTTTTCTTACTAGGACAAGTGAGAAGTCTTACTACTCGGAGCTAGTTGCTTGTCCTGTAGAGAATATTTCAGATGTGACGGTTTTGCTTCCACACAAAAAGAGGTAACATAATGCTGCTCTCTTGGGTTCTATATTCACGGTTCTTACTAAGAACCGATATTAGTTTGTAGTAAATAATGTATGTTTCTAATAATGCATATTACAAAGAAGGAACCCATTATATATATAATAGGTAATTGTTGTTAGTAATCAGTTAGTAATTACTTCTTCCCATGGAATTTGAACTTTGTCCGGCATATTCGGACCTTATCTCCCGCATGTTTTCCGAAATAACAGCCGTTGAATTTTCTATTTTGACCGTTCACGTTAGATCAAAATCTCACGAGAAATTATGTAGTTTAAGATCTAATATGAACGTTCAAAAAAGACAATCCAACGTAGGAAATATGCGGAGATGCTTAAGAGCCGGGATCCCGATCCCTCCTCCCTCTCTCTCTCTCTCTATATATATATATATATATATTTTTTTTTTTTTTTTTTTGGAAAAAGGGTAAATTTTATTCCACAATCATCGCAATAAGGTTACAACATAGAGATACAATCCCAACTCAGGGGGACATTACTAGTACATCCGACTCAATGTTATGAAGGATGTCCGCCAGTGGGGTGGACAGTCCCTCATAAATGCGCCGGTTCCTCTCCCTCCAGACATGCCAAACTGATGCAGCAAGCCTCAATCTAGCACGTCTGTCCCAGCTCTGCCCCCGGCCCCTGCCATCTCCAATCCACTGAAGGATTTCTCTGAAGTCACGCTCCCTTCCAACCCCTCCCAAGTATCTCCGGCTCTGCTCTGCCCAGATGCTCTACGCCACTTGGCACTGAAAGAACAGGTGCCCAATGGATTCATTCTCTGCCTCACACAAAACACACGTAGGATCAGGGACAGGGACCCCGAACCGAAGCAGTCTGTCCCTAGTAAGCAACCGGCCCAGTACCAGTTTATATGCAGACAATTGCATCTTTCTGGCAAGGTCCTTCCCCCATATAAAGTCATACTCCTCGATCTTGTCGAAGTGGGAACGAACAAGATCGTAGCAGCTGCTAAATCTGAACTCCCCAGCACCCTCCGTGTAGCCGGGAGGGGCCCAAACCCAGACGTCAGACAGTACATCAGGAGTGATCTGTACTTGCCTGATCTCCCCTCCTAACTGAGCAGTGAAACGATACTCCTCTGGTCTCCAGACCCCACCCCTGATGATGCGCCTACAAGTCAGATCTCTGTACTCCACACCATCCGACTGGGGACCCAGAATCTCCAGGAGATACTGACCAGCAATCCACGGATCAAGCCATAGGTCCGTCTCCCCTCCCTCCCTCATCTTCCGCCGAATCGCCTTCCGAAGTACAGGTCGGTTCCTCAGGATATGCTTGAAAGACACAGAGAAGTTGTTGTCAATGTCACATACCCAGAAGTTCCTACCCCGGAGGTACCGACTAGACATCCAAGCCGACCAAAGAGAGCCGCCCTGAAGGAACCTCCACGCCAGCTTGATCCTCGCCGCCTCCCTGACAGAAACCAGAGAACGCAGACCCACACCTCCCTCCTTCCTAGGACGACAGAGCTGCTCCCAAGAGATGGCATAAATCCCCCCATGCCAAATGAACTTGGCACATATGCCCTCAATCTTTCTGATAGTAGCCAAGGGGACCATAATAGATTGGAGCCAAAATAGAGCAATAGCAGATATAACCGATCGAACTAGCTCAATACGCCCTCCAAAAGATAGGCCAGCCGCCTGCCAGCCCTCTACCCTCCTCTGCGCAAAGTCCACCAGACTCTGACATTCTCGGTCCTTCGCGTAATTGACAGATAGTGGCACCCCCAGATATTTCACCGGGAGGTCACCCTTTTCCACCCCAAGCTCCAGGGCCCGTTCCTCCTTCAAGGTGCAAGAGCTGTTGAAGTAAACTTTGCTCTTGTTCCTATTCAACCGAAGACCCGATAACTGTCCGAACTCCTCCATCACCACCGCAAGCTCCCTCATCCCTCGCATGGAAGGCCTCATCAATACCAATAGATCATCCGCATAAATGAGGTGTGAGACCACCGGAGACACCCTACTGTATATCGGTACAATCCTCTCCCGATGCACCGCGATGTCCATCAGACAGGTAAAATACTCCATCACGAGGGTGAAAAGGTAGGGAGAAAGCGGGTCCCCCTGCCGAAGCCCCCTGCTGCTGCCGAAGAACCCGTAAGGGATACCCTGGATGAGAACCGAGAATGTAGGGGAGGTGATGCACGCTCGGACTCTGTCCACCCATTTCTCGGAGAAGTCCATCGCACCCATCAAATGACAGAGGAAGTCCCTGTTGACGGTGTCGTAGGCTTTCCTCAGGTCAAGCTTCACACATGCTTTCATCCCCCCTGGCTTGTGGAACTCCCGAATCATCTCATGAGCCAACAGACTATGCTCAGCAATAGACCGCCCCTTGATGAATGCCGCCTGATTCCAAGAAACCAGGCCCTGCATAGCGTCCTCCATCCTCCTGCACATAAGATGAGTAATTATTATATACAAATAATTACAGCAAGCAATCGGTCGGAAGTCAGCAAGAGAAGTCGCCCCCTCCTTCTTGGGCACCAGCGTCAGGAAGGTGTGGTTCAGCTCCTTCAGGAGCTTGCCCGTCTCAAAGAACTCCTGAACAGCCTCTAGAACCTGGAACTTGAGGGAACCCCAATGTCGCTTGTAGAAGCCGCTGGAGAAACCGTCCGGCCCAGGGGACTTGGAAGCATCAGCCTGCATCACAATCGCCTCCACCTCCGCCATCCGGATAGGAGCCATAAGAAGACTGTTGCCATACTCATTAATCAACGTCTTCGTAGTCAGCTGCGGGAAAGCCGTGGGATAGTCCGTCTGATGATAAAGCTCAGAGTAGAACCGGACAGCCTCCTCCTGGATAGCAACCTGGTCGGTCACAAGACGCCCATCCCTGCCTAGAAGTCTCTGGATGCAGTTCCGGTGCTGGCGAGCCCGAATGACATCATAGAAGAATTTGGTGCAACTGTCCCCATCCTTGAGCCAGGAGCATTTGGTCCGTTGGGCCGCACTAATCTCATGCTGGAGTCTCAAGGTGTTGACCTCTGCAGCCAACTTCTTCTCTCTAGACGCCAACTCCCCACTCATCATGTCTCCCTGAAGGTCTGACTGCAGGCCTCTCAACTCCGCCTCCTTCTCCTGTAAGGAGGTCCGGGGGAGGGCCCTCACCCAGTCTCTGATGGCGCGTTTGGTCTTCTTCAGCCTGTGAACCATACGGAACTGAGCAGTGCCGGCCACATCCTGACAAAGACCCCCCGCCACAGTCTCCTCATAGCCAGGCGAGAGGAACCAACTGTTGTCATACCGGAACGGACGGGCTCTCCATCTGGGACTCTCCACGAAACGCACCAGGATCGGCGAATGGTCACTGGTCCCCGCAGGTAGCCCCTTAGCAACAGCAGAAGGGAATAGGCGGAACCAATCACTGTTCCCCAAAGCCCGATCAAGCTGGCAGGCCACCCTGCCAACCACCGTCTTGTTGTGCCACGTCCATATGTGCCCCACCCTCTCCAGATTCCTGAGCCCGGACTGGAGAAGGCAGGACTGAAAGTCAGATAGTATCTGGTCCGGCACCGGCCACCCCCCCAGCTTCTCCCCCCTGTATAGCGTGGCATTGAAGTCTCCCATAATAAGCAGGGGGAGATGACGATGCACCGCCAATGTACTCAGTCTAATGATGTCCTGCCACAAGACCTCCCGCAGCCTCCTGTCATTGTGCCCATAGACATCACCAAGTAAGAATCGGAACCCACCCTTGTTGGTGAAGGAGATGGCCACCAGCTGGTCAGTCATGAAGACCTCCTCCCCCTCCCAACTAGCTCCGTTCCATCTAACCCAGATTCTCGCCATATCACAGAGACCAAGGTTGTGGAGCTGGACCCAGTCCGTAGGGGTTCTACGAGACAGGGTTTTCACCCCCCTGATCTTAGTCTCTAGTAATATCGAGATTTCACACTTCTCTTTCCTCAGCACCTCACTAATCTCCCTCCATCTCCCCAGAGAACACCCCTCCCGGACATTCCAGGCAAGGGCCGACATCTAATCCGCGGGTGGGATCTCCTGAACATCCTCTGAAGGAGCACCCGGGGAGAGTGCAACCTCCATCTCTCTGGACTCCTCATCTCGATCCCCCTGAAGAAGAGGCTGAGCTAGGACCGCAACCCATTGAGGGTTGACCTTCCACACTCACTCCGCCCCACCTTGTCCGCTGTCCTCACTATGCGACTCCGTAGCCTGGCGCTTCCGGCTGTAAACCTGAAGTGCTAAGGTGTTATCCTCTCCTTGTCGCCTGTCCCCCTGTCCCATACTCTTGGTGATCATAGTCCTCGTCCCCGTATACGCAACCATCGCTCCGGTAAGGATCTCCGTCGGAGACCCGTCGTTTTCCCCAGAGACGGGGGGAAGGTCTGCCTCCATCTCATCCTCCATCAAGCCCGCCTGGTCAACTACAGGGGTATTAACTACACCACCTGTCTCCTGCACTGCCTCCTCCGTCACCGCTGCAGAAACTCCACCACGTCGACAAGCACTTGGGAGATGCCCAAAACAGACACACGCCGGACATCTGGGGGGAACCCACTCATACTCCACCTTCTGCATAAGAATCTGGCCAGTAGGTGTCCGGTACTTCAACTGCTCTGGCAGGTCCAACCTGGCGTCAATCTCCACAAATATCCGAGCATACATCAACCTCGTCCTGAAGGCGGTGGCATCGTCCGCCTTAATCGGCTTGCCAATGAGGCTGGCAAGTCTCATAAGAAGGGGAACACTCCAGAAGCGTACCGGGAATTCAGGGAACCGAACCCACACAGGCACCGCATTCAGCACCTCCTTCTCACATCTCAAGTCAGGGGTCCATTGCTTCAGTATGATGAGGCGACCATCGAACGTCCATGGCCCTCCCTGGAGGATCCGAGCCACATCTTCTGCCATCCCAAATTTAACGAAGTAGAAGCCGTTCTCCTTGGAGAAGAACTCCATGCTACCCTTCGGCCGCCAGACTCTCTCCGCATAACCACGGATCTGTCCGTAGAAGGGCTTGCTACCCAACACATATAATACTAAAGTGTTCTCCCAGAATGCCGTCACCTTCGCCACTTCCTCAGCCGGAAAGTCGGCGCAGAGCTCACCCCCAACCGCCAGAGGTGCAACATACTCCATCGATGCCGGAGTTTTTGCAACCCCCACCTTGCACGCATCTGCCCAGGATACAGGTCGCGAGCCCGAACTTCGAGGCAGGATCGTCGGGGCCGGTCGGACACTCACGTTCGTAGCAGTCCCTCTCCCCCCGATAACTGGGCCAGCCGTCCCTGCAGACTCCGTCGCTCGAGGCCTCCACGTAGTCCTGGCTTTTCCCTCCCGTCCACCTGTGTGCGCCTGGCCCACCGTAGGTCCAGTCCTCCTGGCTATCCCTGACCTCCTGTCCGATCCCTGCGTAGAGGTGGAGCCCCTCCTAGTCTCAGCGATATGCGATCGTTGTCCACCCCCTCGCCGTACCCTCCGATTTTGAACCGTGGTCCAAGTCCCCTCCTCACTCTGGCCATCCTCCAATCCAGGCGATGCCCTTTGGGCGGTGAACACCATAGAGGAGCCCCCCAGAGCACTCGCCATCGAACCACCGATCGAAACCGTGCCCGGCGGCGTCGCCACCGACCGCATCCATCCCCGGCCACCCCCCCACCTGAGGTGGGTCGCCGGCCGCCGCCTGCCCCCGGGGGGGTTCGCCGGACCCCCCCGGCCGCGCCCCTGGCCGCCAGCATGTCCGCGCGGACGTGGATCCGCCGCGAGAGGATTTCCCGACGGCCGCCCGCCGCCGCCCGCTTCCAGATGGTCGCCGCCGGCCGCCCCCGCCACCCCCTTGCCTTTCCCCCTGTCCGGCGGTCGGTTGGCCGCCTCCTCGCGTTGATTCGGTGATGCCCTAGCAGAGCTAGGGTTCGCCTCCTTCTCCGTTGCCATTTTGGAATTTGTTTTATATATATATATATATATATATATATATATATGCACGTGCGTTGCACATATTTTAACTGCCTTTTAATTAACTTTTTTTTGTACATGAGAAAAGTAAAAGGCAACAAATGAGCAAGTTACATGTCCTTTAATTTTTTTTTCTATACGTAATTGCCTAGCTGCCCTCGTTAAATTTAATGAATAATTTTAATATGTAAAGTTAGTTAAGGACATATTTGGGGAAAAAAATTCATATATATATATATATATATATATATATATATATATATATATATATAGCAGATGACCTCTAGCCTAGTGGTTAAGAGAGATGCATGCGGCCCGAGTGGTCAGGAGTTCGAATCCCAGTGGGAGCGATTCCAGAAATAATTTACCTAGTTCCAAATATATATATATATATATATATATATATATATATATATATATAAGTGAGGTAGTGACAAGTGGTGCGAAAGGTGCACTATTGGATCGGGGGTGGATGATCGAGGACCTTTGAGTGGGTCGAGAGTTTCGGGTCAAGGGGGATCTCTTGAAGAGGAGGAGGGTTGGGCTATGGTGGCTAGGAGGAACTGGGTGATTCGAGGTCCCAAGGAGATTAATACTAAGGAGCCTAAGGCACGTTGTGAGGACAACGGTCTATAGTGGGCTAAAGGGGGAGTTTTCCAACGAAGGCAACCGCTTGCGGCCAGCCAGGGACAGACATATGGGTAAGGGGCTGGGGAATTGGTGTCTCGGACAGGATGAGGATGGGAGAGGTCAAAGACTCCCTGCACGGAATGCAAGGTCACGTGAGAGGAAAATGGAGCCGAGATCGAGAGTTGGGTCTTCGCATGCGACTATAAGAAGGGAGGTAGTAGAAGTAGCTGTCTTTCATCCCAAATCTTGGGTCTCGCTATGCTGATCGGTACTGATCATATAAAATGTTTAACTGACCACCGATGATCAACGATGTTCAGGTGCTGGTATCACGACGGAGGACGTCACCCTGTTCTTGGACAAGTGGAGGAATACCTTGCTAGTGTATGTGGTTGGCCCCAAACCACTATACTCCAGTTTTACGATGCTTGCGAGGCGGTCCTGGCAGCCAAAGGCCTGTTTAGACGTGTTATCTCGTGAGAATGCCATTTTCTATTTTCAGTTCATGCTGAGAGAAGACATGGAGTGGTCGGTGGTGGGGGGCCACGAAATTTTGACGGTCGGATGGTGGTTACTAAGAGGTGGGATCCTCTTGTATTTTTTGAGGGGGGGATCTCTTGGCAGCAACTCTGACGTGGATCCAACTTACATATCAACCATTACAATTGTGGAATGGGAAGGCGAGAATCTGCAAGTTTCTAGCATTGTTGGGTCCCACTAAAAATGATCTTGCAACTGCAAGACATCAACGACTAGCCTTTGCTCATGTCTTTGTCGAGATCCAAGCACACTTCAAGAGCTTTCGAGGTTAGTATCGATCAAACTTCCTAATGGTTGATTCATTGAGCAGATGGTAGCGTACGAGTAGGTCCCTCCGGCGTGTACGAGATGTAGGTGCTTTGTTAATCTAGTGGCAGATTGCTCGGATCCAACTAGGAAGCCATTAGGGATGAGCTGTCTGAAGTCCTTAGAGAAGGAAGTGGAGAGGAGATACCACCTGTAGAGAGTAGAAAGGGGGGGGGGGGATGAGATTCACCCAAATGAGTTGCCTAAGAAGATGTCGTCCAACCCAACGAGGGTTGATATGGCTCGTAATAACTCATTCCTTATTATTCTGAAATTATTAAGGATATGTATGATAGATTTATGATAACCCTGTAAACTATTGGAGGTGATAGTAACCATTCCCTATTATCATTGGCTTACATCAAGGTGTACGATGTTTACTAATGATATTGTGTTGGTTGATGAGAGTGGAGAAAGGTTGTATGCTAAAATAGAAGTGTGAAGAGACTTTGGAATCTAAATTTTTTAGGATTATTATAACAAAGATAAGAGTATATAAAATATTAGTTTTATTCAAAATAAAGGAGAAATGAGGAGGGAATCTATATAAATGGACAAGAGATGCCTTAAAATGATAATTTTTGATATTTAGGATTAATTATTCATCATGATGGAGTGATTGAGAAGGATATCATGCATTGAATTAAAACAAGATGGTTGAAATTGAGAAATGGTTTTGGAGTACTCTGTAATCCTAAGATACCTATGAAGTTAGAAGAAAAATTCTAGAAAACTGCTATAAGATCACCCGTGCTTTTTGGAATAGAGTATTAGACAATTAAGAAATAATATGTTCAAGAAGTTAATGTAACCGAAATGAGAATGCTAAGATAGATAAGTGGCAATACATTAAAGAAAGAATAGAAAATGAGTGTATTCGCAGGAAGTTAGAGGAAGCACCAATTGAAGAAAAAAAGAGAGAAAATCGATTTAACTGGGTTAGACATGTGCAACATAGACCCATAAATGCTACCGTAAGGAGGAGCGGTAATTGTTGTTAATGGAACCGTTAGGACTAGGTATAGACCTAGACTAACATTGTTTAAAGTGTTAAAGAAGGATATTGATCTTGTTAGCATTACAGAAAAGAAGGCCCTTAAGAGCATCAATAGTAAAATTGAACAACGCATCTTGAGGCCCAAATTTACAATAAAAAATTAATCTAGAATGGGTTGGGTCTATATAGGAAGAGTAGAAAATGATCCAGCAGCATAAAATGACCTTTGGTGGCAAAGGTCAAAAAATCATGTGGTCAAAAAATAATGTGAAACCTAGAATCTAAAAATTGTGGCTCCAAATTGAGCCTTACTATTCTACAAATGAGTTCCTATATTCTGAATGTAGAAATTCTCTGGCCCAAGCTATAGATCATGTGGCTTGAACGGGACGATCATGGGGCTCCAATTAAAACTTACTATTATACAAAATACATTCTTAATCTAGAATCTAGAAATTGGGATGAGCATTGCTATTGATGCTCTAAAAGAGCCGAATGGAATTAGAACAACCGGCCACATAAATTTGGGATAAAAACTTTGTTGTTATTGTTGTATGTATATAGTGTAGTTTGGTTGCACGCAAAGAACCTGCACCACAGCTAGACTATATACGTTTATATACTTTCCATAAAAGATGTGCATGTGCTTTATGTACCTTGGGTTTTATGTGAAAATGATGAACATTTTCCTGTGTTGAATTTGTTGTTCTCAAGAACAAGGATGGTAAGTTCTTATCTTAATTTCCAATTGACATTTCTTGGCCACTCGTTCTTCTGGTCATCAATTGTTACCATATCCTATATCTCTAATTCACTTGCCAGGCACGAGTTTTTCTTTTATAATCTCTTTACATCTGTGATATTGTTTTTTTTTTCCCTATCACGAATAATCTTGGTTATTCAAGATAATTATTTAAATTGGTCAAGTCTTGTGCAGCGTGACGATACGAGATGTCCAACTTTTCAATGATCATATTGTTGTACGAGAGCAAGAAGGCGGTTTAACAAAGTTAACCGTATATGATCTTCCTGCTGCATCAGAGGCTTTGGAACTCCTTCGAGATGGCCGAGAAATTAGTTTTATTGATCCTATATATTCAGTGAAGTTTGAAGAATCAGAATTTACTTCAAATGTCTTACGATTTTCATATAGCTCAATGAGAACACCAACTTCCGTGTACGACTATGACATGGACTTGCACATTTCAATATTAAAGAAGATTGACAGGGTAAGACTCATATTGGTTGTTAAGTTGCATGTTATTTGCAAAGACGATGCAATATTTTCTTGCAAGTAATTAATACTGAAAGGTTGTTTAATTGGAAGCTATATTTTAGAATTTATATTTGATCTGGAATTGCAGATGAACTATTTTTTCGAGAATTCGGATAAGTAATATGGCAGGATCCTCCCACTTTAGTACCCAACCAGATTTATTACTGAAATCAGTTAATGCCTATTACAACCAAAATTACCAGTCTTTTACTACCCACAAAATACTAGTACCACCTAACTACAGTGTACAAGCAGTTCTAGCAAACAATTATTACAAACCCCCAAAACAGTTTCAAAATGCTACATTCTAGCTTCACTAAAACTTTGAACATTCTACTGAGTCACCACCTAAACTGCATCTTAGTTAGTACTAGATAAACTACAGCAAGGTTAACACCCATAACCCTAATGAAAACAAATTTGATGAGGATGTGATATACTAGAAAATCTAGTGACAACCAAATGTTCGTCCAACAGTTTTACTTTTAGTTAGAACATCTCAGAAAACGAAATAAATATTTCATGGACCGGTAAATCATAGCCTAGGTCGATTCTATTATAATTTGATCACATGGTATAGGTATGGTACGGATATTTCTTTCAAGTCATAACTAATTAATTCTATTTTCTTGCTTTTTGTCTATTTGGTTCCTTGTATATGGTCATGTATTCATTTTTGACATAATCTATATAGTAAGCAAAGGGAAAACCTTTCATCCTTTTTCTCAGGTATTAGGAGGTTTTAATGCATCAAATTATATGACGGAGAGAAAATGGGCTGTTGCTTCAGATGGTACTCGGGTGCCTATCTCAATCTTGTACAAAGGAAATCTTGCAAAGCTTGATGGATCGAATCCTTTGCTACTTGATGGATATGGTTCATTCGGGGTAATATTTGATCCATCATAATTGCATTTACCTATAGCAGCACATCCTGTGACTACTTTCTAGTTGTTTAAAATGATAGTTTGATTAAAGATATCTAGTTCTTGTATGCGCTGAAATGACAGATCAATACATGAATCATGCATAATGATAGCGTGCATCTCATCAACTGGTTCATCTACTTACTGTTGGAAAAGTGAATGTAATACAAACATGATATGGATTCGAAATACGGCATCTTTTAAGAATATGTAGGATATGGATACGACAAGGATACAATTATATATACACATGAAATCCTATCTATATACATTTTTGTATATTAGATCTTCATTATATCTGTATTTTTCTATGTTTTGGATAATTAGGTTCCCAAAAGTTCTAGAAATTTTGTTTCTCAATATATCCATCATGTTTGACGCCATCATGATAATGTCGGATCACTTTCAACCATGTTTTAGGTCTTATTGGGCCTATGTCCGACATGAGTGTCAAGTAAATATCATGTCAGATACATATGGAATACAAACATTATGAATCCTACTGTTTTATAACTTGATACAATTGCCCCCAGGCTCCCGGAACCACGGAAAAGAACAAGCTCATTATTTAATCTTGAAAATGCTCCCTAATCCTGATTGTTCCGCCTAATTTTGACTTGGCACCACTAGCTACCAGCTGTCCCCTCAACCTGACACACCTCATTTAGATATGGCCATCCATGCATTTCTAGTTGCCACAGCAAGACCCAGATCCGTCCATCTGCATGGTACTCGATCGGGCATATCTGCATTTCAAAGTTCATTGACTAGAACACATAATAAGTTGTTTGTCTAAAAAATAAAGAGTTCAATAATAACATTTATGCCCATGGCTGAGCCCCACTGATAATATCAGTATATGTGGATGGCTTCCAAACATAGTCAGCACAGTAATATCCTAAATCCTACCAATGTGAGGCTCGATCACCTACTTAACTTAGTCAAGCTTGAATCGAGGATGAGGTACTGTGTGGCTGACAGCCTTTGTTAGAAATGTGACAGCTCAATAATAGGCAAGGGGGGGGGGGGGGGGGGGGGGGGGGGGGGGGGTGGGGGGGGTGGGGCACTAGTAGTTATTTGTAGGTTGTCAATATTTCTCGGAAAATGTTCTTCAGATACTACAAATTCTTGCTGTAAACTTGGGATCGATTCTATTCATAAGTTACATGCACCTTCACAAAAATACCATTTCTGCTGATTATATAATTTGATGCCTCCAAGAATGACAATGAACTTTTCCCAACTCATGAGTCTAATGGTGCATACCTGTTACTTATTCTACTTCTGAACATATATTGTTGTAGGTTGTGTGTTGTTGTAGGGATATGCTAATTATTCTGACAATCATATAGTAACAATTGGTTTAATTTTTGACACTCGAGCACATCTAATTTATGTTAGTTATGGCATGCACCAACATGCTTTGCGGTTAATGTTACTATTGAAGTTTGAAACATTGACTTCACCTCATTTTTAATAACCATCTGCCAATTTTATTAGTTTTCCTGAGCTTATATACTCTAATTGTATATTTGACAGTTTAGCTATGACCCTGCATTTGTGGGATCGAGGTTGTCTCTGGTGGACAGGGGGTTCATATATGCGATTGCTCACGTCCGTGGTGGAGGCGAGATGGGAGTAGAGTGGCATGAGAGTGGCAATCTGTTGAAGAAGAACAATTCATTCACAGATTTCATCACTTGTGTTGAGTATTTAGTTAAAATTAGGTATTGTTCAAAAGAAAAAGTAAGCATTATTGGGAGTGATGAAGGAGGTATGTTGGTTGGCGCTGTTCTGAACATGCGACCAGATTTAATAAAGGCAGTTGTGGCTCAATTCCCGTTTGTTGACGTACTTACTACAATGCTTGACCCAAGTATCCCGGGGACTGCTTCTTCTTGGGAGGTCACGCTTCACCTCAATATTAATTTTTCATATAGTAGTAGAAATTAAACGCCTATAGATAGGATATGAATTAGATGTCCTCATTTGCCAACTAATTTGTTTTAGTTTTGTTGCAGGAATGGGGTAACCCCCGAAAGCAAGAGTACTATTTTTATATGAAATCATATTCTCCCATTGATAATGTGAGTTCTCTCTTAGGTTTAATTTCCAAGATATTCATATAATAAATCTCACTTGTCTAAATAATTGTCACTATGAGATCCTTCTTTATGTTGATGTTGTTACTGTTACAAATGCAGTTGCAGTTCCCGTGTACTTTTTTCTCTCTATAGTTTCACACTTCTGCTAGGTTAAACAATTTTTCTTGCTACCTTAGCGTTCATGTTATACTTTTTTCTTTTGTTTGAGAGATGAAAAAGTCCTAAATTGGTCAAGTGTTTTGCATAGGACAGTTAAATGTCACGGGAGGTTATCAGAGGACATCTAAGTGATACAGCTCGTAAATTCATTGTAGTAAAGTACACATAGAGGGAAAAGGTGTTTAAATGCAAATTTGCCATTTCTTTATACACATTGATGCTCTTAATTTGGAGTTGCAGTTCTTAGTATCTTTTTTTTGGGACAATTTTGATAATGCCTACCAATTACGTCATTCCTATATTCTCGAAAGATTAATTGTCATCTTCATTCAACTGCCTCATTGTCCTATTTTTATTGCTTGCCTGCTAAAAGATGGAGTCCTTGTTCCTCTCAGTTTCGAGGGGCAAAACCAACACCTAATTTGCCTCCTTGTGTTATTCTTATGGACCGTGTTTCTATTACTTAAGTATCGAATCTCTACAAATAGGTATCTAAAATTATGAAAATCAACATTTAGGTTTATGAAACTCCCTAGTTATATGAGTTTCTTATTTGAGCTTCATTGTTAAGGTATAAATGCATAGTTGTTTGATTTTTGTTCTCAAGATTATTGCTTATCTCCGCCTCTTGCAAGAGAGAGGTGTGAGAGGAAGTAATTTAGGAGAAAAAATTATACTTAAGTGGGACAGAACTAGCTAGTTCAGTTACTAACTTGCTGATAAAATAACCTGTATCTTCTTTTAGGCCTATAAAAAGGAAGTAGTCAATTGTATTTCTGGTCTTATGCCTATAAATATTCTAGGTTCTCATGCTTTTTCCTTCTCTCTCCACCTATTTTTCCTGAAATTGAGGGTTATGTTCTAAGCTTTGGCTAACACTAATTTTACCAGCTTCAAGTTATGTTTTTGTGAGTTAATTCTGTCTTCTTTTTGCAGATAAAATCACAAAACTACCCCAACATTCTTGTTACAGGCAGTTATGATAGTAAGTCCGCACTTGATCCGAGTAATGTTTTACACGCCACTTAACCTTTTCATAGATCTACAGATCCTTGTGTGTCAGTACCATTAGAGCAGTCGCTAACCATAGTATATACCATTGCTGTAGGGAATAAATACCCCTTACTATATCCCTTCATTCACAATCGCTGAATAGGTTATCGGTGACCTTTTACCATCGCTGTGGGCTGTTAGTAACACTTGGTTTAGCGACGGCACCTTTCTGTCGCTAAGTGAAATTTGAGATCGATTTTTACTGGTCAGCCACAGATTGTCCAGACACCTAACTGCTTGTTTTTGGTAACGATCTAACTTCTTCGTATCTGACAGCTCCGGATCTTTTGTATCATGGACCTGCTAAGTATGTCGCGAAGTTGAGAGAAATGAAGACCGATGATAATGTTCTGTTGTTTAGATGTGAAGTAGATATCAAAAGGTAATTGTTCTCAATCATTTTCTCTATGTATCAATATAGACATTATTCTCCAAAAGAATGGCTTGCTTCCTAATGTAGTCAAGTTTTTAAATATATTGGCATCCTACTCATAGTAATAAACTAATAATGATTATCTATCACCATATAAGCCATTTTATAGAAGAAAAGAGTTTATGGAACTCAACTAACCAACAAGAACTTCACAGAAGAGTAGACAAGTTTTTCTGGCAAGTAGTCATCCTATTACTGCTTCAGATACAATACATTCATATAATATCGATGTCACCAGTAAACTCAAAAACCAACCAGAATTCAAAATAATTCAATACATTGAAAACCACCAATGGAATTTATGCCACAATCCAACCCACCAACCATAATGGAATGCAACAAACAAACAAGAACTCAAAAATATAATAATAACTCATGTTCGTTCGACAACCATAATGCCATGCCACAAAAGCCTGACACATAGATACATAGACCCAACTAGGGTCCAATATAGTAAAACAAAGTAAATTACATCACTATTGTTGGGGAGGATCATGAGAACACCTGACAGACACAATGATGTGGGCCAAGTAATCTGGCAAAATCTGCGCTTGCGGTGGAGGTGGTGGTGACGGTGTGCTAGTGGAGGCGGTGCTGGAGGGCGATATTGCTTAATTTGCAACAATCTTGCATTGATGATACCGAAGGGGTGGCCATCTTAGTCGTCGTCTCCTCAAGGTACTCGTCAACTGCCTCAAGCTAGCCACCATCTTCGAGTAATTAATACTGTGCTCGAGCGTCTCAAAGCGTGCCGTGAAGATCGACTCGTCTGTATGGGGCTGGACCTGTGACTGTATTTGGATCTAGGACATCCTCTCGAGTTAGTCAACACTAAGAGAATCAATCCGTCGTTCAAGGGCCATCTGAATTCGTACAAACTTTTGAGACTTCTGGGTGGACCTCAACTACCCACTAGTAGAGGAGAGAGAGAGCTCACATACGCGTCGCATCACATAATATACCCATGTGAAGACCACTAGTCGCGATCTTCCATAGCTTGTCATTTGACGAAACTGGGGCATGCAAGGAAGTACTACCCTCCCTCGGCTGGTACAACAGCTGCCCGTTACGCCGCCTCATAAAGTGTTAGATACTCATCCTACATTAGTATCTCGATAACCAAAGGCAAGATATTATTGATGTAGAAACATATACAATTAATTACTTTATATCCTAAGTCCTATATGAATCTACATAAGTCCGGATATCCTAAGTCATGGAAAAAAAAAAAAACAATAGTATTAGATTTATGCAATGCTTACAAAGCTCTTCAACGCCTAGTCATCGATCAACTTTCCGCCCTTACTATGGGTTGCCAGGATGACAATCACCATAGTTAGCATCCTCTCCCTTCTCCATTTGAAAAAAATGTATTAATATTATAGTTACAAAATTATCCTAAATTAAACCTAAACTAATAGCTATGCAACAAGATGAGTCATACCATGATATGAAAATGCTTCGTCATTGGGATCAAACAACCACACCATTTGTCAGCCTTGGCCCTTACCACACCATTTGTCAGCCTTGGTCCTTCATTACAATCCACTGCTCATGTGTGAGCCAACTTTGGATTTGTTTTCCCTTCCTTACCCTATCCTTTTGATTCCGGATCAGCTTTCTAGTGACCGAAGGAAAGTGACACATAATCTTGGTGTCCCGGTGTGGTGGCCAATTTTTTTTTCCATGATACAGAAATGCTTCCATGTACCAACTTTTTTCTGTGTAGCGGTGATCCTGTAGCAATCAGCTCCAGAGAATCTATATTCGTATTTATTCGTTTCATCCTTGTATACCACGTGTACCCTTTTCGACATGCACCAATCTTCTCGTACCCCAACTGGAGTACCTCAACTAGAACGATATTACCATTCTCTTAGACCGCTAGAAGTCTGTAGGTAACTTCATATACCTTGCAACAATATCTCTATAATCAATTCTATCAAACGATTGTGACATTCTTGGAACATGTTAGAATCAGACTTGATGCATAACAATCTTGTAACAACCTCCAATGGGAAATGATTCTCATAACTAAGATGTAAGAGAGTCCTCATATTCTCCAACAAGTCTATGAAAGCTGCAATATTGACATTCGGTGTTTCCTTCGTGTCAAGACCATCTAGATCAAAACTAACCCGCACCATCGAAAACCATGTTCAAATTCCAATCTTCCTTGTCGTCGTAATCGACATAACCATCAACATCCATATAAGGATCTTGCTTCGATACTAAATGCATAAGCTCTCTATATGAGGTCAACTTGTAGTAATTCAGGTGTATTCCTTTGAGTATAGGTGAAATGTTACATCATTTTCTTTATGATATTGTATATTGTGATATTTTACACATGACCACTTGAGTTTGGCGCCCAAAAAACCCTTTGTTGAATTGGATGGATGTCTCTACCCCTTCCTTGAATTCTTCTATCACACCGCACATGTCCTTGGGGCGATGGTTGTACATACATGAAAGATGTTGCAACTAGTAATTGATATCAACTTTTAGATACTTGTGCAAAAATGGACACATTGTTTAGTTTGAACAGTGGTTAGAATGCATAAAAGTCCATCAATAGCAATTTAAGTATCAATCGGTATCAGTATTGATGGTTACCAATTCCTATTTAAGTATCACTTGGTATATGTTTGACAACTTTCAATTGATAACAAACCATACATAACCTAGCATTAATTACTTTTAATGTAAATGAGCGAGTTGGCACATATTAACTCAAAATCCAAACTAAAAAACTAACAGATCCTACACTTGTTTACCCATGCAATGTATGGCTCGGAGTTGTAACCATAACTCCAATTCCTTCCTCTTATATTAAAACCCAAAATTTATTCTTGCATATACTACATTGTATTTTCATTGTTGTGTTCATATGTACTATCATCAATTCTATTCAAATGTAGTATGTATTGAGAATAGAACAAGAAGCACCCCATTGTAGGTAAGATAAGTAATTACACACTATAAAAGACTACCGGGTTGTTCCTTATCATTGCGAAGGGTGGGAGGGACATCCATAGGTCTATGAGGGACAAGGAGTGACCATCTCACTTTATCATTCCTTACCTTATAGTGGCAGCTAGGGGACCTACAATCTTTATGGCAAGTGGGGCAGACCAATAGTCTTATCCAGTGATGTCATACATATATATTTTCATCAGTCATTTCCTTCCCTTATAGTGGAAGCTTCCCTCGATACATGCATGTGACACAAGCTATGTTGTACGGACACGATAAAATGGTACTCATCTCTCTATTGCGTCCATACCAGTATCCGTGCCCCTACTTGTATAACATAGGTAATTACACTATATATTTGAAGATGCATCTATTTTGCATCTGTTATTAGTGAAGGATTAGTATCTAGCAGCCAAATATATGCACTAACCCTTATATTCTTATCCGCATTCTCTTCCCTCTTCTGATGGTGATGTACCTTCGTCGTAATCTTTTGTTTTCAGGGAAAGTATCAAATAGTGACTATAACCACTGAATGATAATTATTGATGTATGCATATAGGGTTAAGGATGGCCCCACAGTTGGCCATGTACTTTTCACAAGAAATTAGTAGTACATTCTTCCCTTTCCTTATTCATACTTCACTAAGATGGATTAGGTACATATATATATATATATATATATATATATATATATATATATAGGAGTAGCTTACTAATAATACTCTTTCTGATGTGGGATTAAAATTGAGTACAGAAATTAAATCTAACAGATACCATGATGGTCATGATTGGAAATGACTCTAGTGGTGGCGAGGCAAATCCTATGTGTCCACACATTGTGATCATCATCATCATTCTGAGCTTCTTCCACTAGGATCAGGCATGGTATTAAGCACTAGAAAACTCCACAAATTAGTGGACAATGTCGTTCCTAAACTAAAAAAGAGACAATGATAGGAACTCAGTATAGTGGTGGTGGCAAGGCAGGTCCTCTGTAGCCATACCAGGTTCTTGGATGATGTTGTAAGTGAGCTTGTCCCCTTTGGATGTGAAAAAAGAGGCGATGAAGATTTTAATGAAAATATGCCCTAGTTCAGACTTCCCGATGTAGTTCATAGCCCTAGTTTAGATTTCTCGATGTTGTTCCAATATACTACAACCACAACCATTTAACCAACACGTCAACAAATCAGCAAATCTTCATAGCCCTAGTTCAGACTTCACCACAATCAATCACTACAGCTAAAACATAGCCGAAATGAAGGAAGAGGAGGGAGACTTACCTGGAGGGTCCAATATCTATTTTATGTGTCAAGAGCTGGATTAACACAACAATATTGCTCACATACTATATCAAGTCCAAAACCTGTTTTATGTGTCAGGGAGCTGTATTAGCACAACAATATTTTTCCAATACTATATTAGATTTTTCTGCCCCTACATCAAAATTCTAAAGTTGTGACGACAGTTGAAAGCTAAATATTTAATATTTATGTTACTCTAATAGTTTGGACAATGACGTCTATTTCTGCCATTTCTGCCAGAAGAATTTCTTTTTTCACGGCACATAAAATCTTTACTTATCCGGTGCAGCTACGAGGAGCAAAAGGAGGATGCTTTTGCTTATGCTTTCCTTCTGAAGGCCTTGGATATGATTCAACCAGCTTCTTCGTAGGCTGGACAGGATGAAGGTTTTCTCGAGCAATTAAGAACTACCACACCTTGATGTTTGTTGGTGGTCTAGTCCAATGAAAAGTTTTATGTACCCTGGTTTGATATGTGTGCTTCTTTCCATTATTCGGTTTCAAAAGTTGAATTCTGATACTAGTAAACATGCATTAATAAGATCTTGTGGGAATTAGATATGTGAAGAACTGTTTATTTAATATCTTTTAGTACTTGTTCATTTAATTTCCGCAAAATAACCCTTTAATTATGTTTCTTATTGCAAATATACAAAGCTAATTTTTGCCAGATTTCTTCCCTAGTAAATCTTCTTCATCTTCCCAGCTCTGTCAAATATACATTGTTCCTTCATGTCACTGGTCATTTTTCGATCACCTTCTATTTTTCTGAGAAGGGAGGATACAAAGGAGGGCCTCTATTTTATTTTTTTAACCTATAATCTTTCCTGTTCCGGAACCAGGTTCATCACAATGGAGTGTAGTCATTTGACCCCTTTTTATGAAAAAAAAAAAAAAAACAATGGTAACACAACAACCAAACATGTTTCGTTTGAAGTTTTAGCAATACAAATTCTACATTCAAACGGTATCCAAAGTAGCTCTTAGTATCTTTAAAAAATTGGCTCACAACGTTGGACTTTGATCATTTAGCAATAAGTGCCTACAATATATATAGGAGAGAATGGGCCTCTCTTCCTAGAATTTTCTTGCTGTGTGACTAAACAAATGTTAACAAAGATAAAGTAAACAGTACAGAGAGCTATCGCCTACATTGATACATTCCCTCGCAAGTAGTAGCATATAGTGCTAATAAATATGAATCATGCCTAACTTAAAGAAAAAGAGAGCTGCCAGAAAATCAGAATTGGGCCTTCAATTGATACTATACTTAGCTGCATGGGCCTTCAATTGACACTTAGATGCATGGGCCATAAAGCATTACTTGTCTTTTGAAAAGGAGCTAGCTACAATTGTTTGCTTCTTACTACGTCAAGCAACAAGCAATACGACTACCACTAAGAGCATGGAACATATGCTCTTCGACCATCAATCATCCATAGATCCAACTGTTGGTGTTTTTGCCTTTGGACTAGGAAAGATAGTCCCACATCGGCTACACCAAATGGTGAGTATCTCAATATAATGCATTGCTTGTGTTGAGGTGTGCACATGAGGTGTGGTGAGGCACAAGTGTGTGCCATGTGGAAGTATTTTCCTAGAAGGAAAAAGGATTAATTCCACAAGGATGCAAGTTGATTTTTGTTGTGCGGACTCGGACTCGGACACGGACTCCAGGATGTCTCGTGCATGCACGGGAGTGTTCGGGGGGTAGGCGTGGACTGTCACACTTCTATGCTGATTGTGGGATGATCTAAAATATCAAACTCTAATTTTGAGTATTTGTATTTTAGTCCCACATCGGATAGGAGAAGAGGTGAAGTCTCAACTCCACTCTATAAATAGAGCCCCTTGGCCTCCTTTGAAAGATGCACCAAGAAGAGAGTTAAGGGAGTCTGTAAAGTCCAGAAAGCCCGTTCAAGTCTCAAATATTGACTTACGAGCGTTCCAGAAGTTCTTCGTGAACTTGCTGGTTTCTGGGAGCAGATCGTGTTGGGACGAATCTTGCTTTGAGCAACGGTGATCTTAATCACCCCAGCAAGAACCTTTCTTCTTTCTTCTCCTTCATCTGAGTTGTAACTCAGTTATGTCCGTCTGCAACTGCGATTGCAAGGAAGAACATGAGATTTATTTTCTGAACTCAGTTCTGTCCGTCAGCAACTGCGATTGCGAGGAAGAACGTGAGATTTACTTTCTGAGTATTGTTGCTTTTGTAATCAGATTCATATTATAGTGTTCCTCTTGGATCTCGAGAATAATCATAAGGTGAACGTTTGTTGAACCTCTGATCTCGACATAGAGTCTACCATCTTTGGTCAAGCCCCGAGACTAACAATCTCAAAGCAAGATCCTTGTAGATGGAGACCTCGCGTGCTTCTCTCATCGATACCAGCTTTAACAAGTTGGAGAAATTCGACGGAGAATATTTCTAAATCTGGAAGAGGAATGTCACCCTTAATCTTCAACTCGTGGACGTAGACCATGTGTTGATTGAGGATGAACCGACGATTCCAGAAGGAGGAACTGTCGATGCTATTGCTGCTGCACTCGTCAAGCAGAGCAAATGGAAGAGAGAAAACAGCATCTGTAAACTGCTGATTCTCAATTCTATGGAAGACTCTCTGGCAGAGTCATATTCCAAGAAGGTGAAGGCCAAAGAGATCTGGGATTCTTTGGGTAAGCTATATGAAGATGATGAGAACAGGTCCAAAATCTTCATCGTCGAGAAGTACCACAAGTGGCTCTTCGAAGACGAGATAGCGATGCTACCTCAAGTAAAGGAATTCCTGAAGTTGCGCCAGAAGTTAGATGACGAGAAGATGCCCCTCGTCGACAAGTTTGTCGTTGGAGGGATAGTCTCGAAACTTCCTGCTGGTTGGAGCAACTTCTATGCTAGAATGTATCGGAAGAAGCTGGACATTAGCTTGGAAGATCTTCTACAAGAGATCCACGTTGAGGACGAAATGCGATCTCAACAGAAGATGGACTCTCTGTCCAAACAACTGGCTAAGGCCAACTTGGTGCAGACAAGAGAGTTCAAAGGGAAGCAGGTGGCTTCTCATCACAAGAAGAAGGACTCCACTAATCTGAAAGTGAAGGGTCCTTCGTTCAAGCAACAGAAGTCCAAGTCCCACGTGACTTGCTTCAACTGTGGCAAGAAGGGCCACTATAAGAGTGAATGCAAATCTAAGCCCAAACAAGCTGAGCAAGGTGAGCCTAGCAAGGTTTCCATGGTTTCTAACATTGTTGCTATGATTGCTCAGGTCACAGCTGTGGGGGCTGACTCTGACTGGTGGATAGACACTGGTGCGACCTGCCATGTCTGCTCTGGCAAGGAATGGTTCGTCACATACCAGCCAACTTCTGAGAAAGTTATCATGGCGAACCAAGCCCAAGCTGAAGTTCTGGGGATCGAAACTGTGAAGCTGAAACTCACATCCGGGAACACTCTGACGCTTCAAGGTGTGAAGCACGTTCCGGTGATTGCAAAAAATTTGATCTCTGGAAGCCTGCTTAGCAACGCAGGCTTGAGGATGGACATCAATGCTGGCCAGATTGTGATGTCCAAGAAGGGAACATTGTAATGACCCGCTCCGCCCTAGCGGAACGCCGATTCAAACGGTAAGTGCAACGACTCAAATGAGCCGTCGACCCGAAGAGTTGGCATCGACCTGAAGAAGAATCGATGCAAGGCTTACATTGGCCCGCCGAAGATGAATCCAGACTTAGACTTTCAAAGGCGCGCTCGGAGTATCGCTCGGCCGATGCGAACATCGCTAAGGTGGGTGGCTCCGATGAACCCGTCTTTGCTTAGCCTAGACACATAATAATACGGACACTATTGCTAGAATCGCTAGGCGATAATACCGCGCATGCTAATAAATGACTCAACGCACCTAGATAAGGGAATAATCCCATCTTGTATGCTTGTATAGAATATGAAAAAGAACATGGAAAATGTGAGAACTCTCGTACCGTGCTCCACGCTCGTGCTAAGGCACAAGCTTACGTTCAAGTCCCTTATGCGCTCAAACAATGAATTAATGAATGGTTTATAACAATGAAACGGAAGACTATCGACATAGTCGTTCCGAGTAGAGTATAGCAACATTGAAAGACTTCGGGACCGATGGGTCGCCAAGGAGACTCCCGCACGGGGAGTTGCATAATGTATGAATGAAAGAATGAACGAATGAGTGAATAAATGAATCAACGAGTGAATGAATGAATGTATGAATGAATCCATGAACGAACGGACAAGTGAAAGAAAGAAAAAGGAAGAATGAATAAAAGATAAGAAAGAAAGGAATGGTTAGCGACAGGTATGAAGGACACGTGCAACGGGGCTCGCTACCCGCGCTGCACGGACGCCAACCTGGTCGATAACGCATTATGGCTAAGGGTTAACCTACGACAATAAAATACGAAATGGTCGTGGACGGACCCGTGCACGGGTGATAGGGATTCTGCGGCATGATCAAAGGGAGGATCGTGGCCGGCCTAGGCGGAATCAAATCATGGCTTACGGGCTGCCTGGGTGCGGACTTGGCCACCCGGGGGACGTAAGTGCAGGCGTATTTCAAGAGACTAACGGGGTATGTGCCAGCCCGCACCCTACGCTAGTTGAGAAATACCACGGCTTGGTTATGTCCAAAATGGCTTATGATGCCAGCGACCGGTGCATATAGATTTAAGTGGGTTTTGCTGGTGGCAATCCACGTACAAGTCCTTGCATTGAAATCAAAGTAGTCTAAGTTAACTGTACAAAGCACCTTCTGAATAGGCTTGAATATAACACACAAAATGATCAAGAGTACTTCGAGCAAACGAGTTAGAAAACGTGCCTACGACGTGCTAGAACCCGAGGCAAGGACACGCACTTGACATTGAAAGTTTATATGAATTGTTGACTAACTTGGTTTACTTCGGACAGGGAAGGCCGGACGGTAAGTATGGGTAAGTCGTGCATGCATTTTCATGCACACACTTGAATTCGGCAACACGAGATAAGTTATGAAATATGCCATGTAAATGATCCTGAGACAAGATTAGAAAGACAATGAATGATAGATGGTACACAAAAGTAAATAGAACGTGTTTGGTAATGATAGCATTGTGGGCGAGCTAGCCTCCCCACCAGTGCATAACAATGTACTGATAATCCTACAGTCTGCTTGCAGGATGCAGGAGACGCCGACGGGTGCGGAGCTTCCATCGAACGTGTTAAGGCGCGGAGCCAACTCTGGGGCCTTGGAACGTTGCAAAAAGCTGAAGCACCCTATACAGGACATAATGTATCGAAACATCGCCATGAATTATTCTATCTTGTAAGCCACTTGGCACGCCTTTTATGTTTCATAGAGAAAGAGAGCTTGAGCGATTTGTAATATCGGCCTTGTCACGACCCGCACCCGGATATACGGGTACGAATACGTGGGCTACGCCCAGCCTACGCCGCAGTATCGGCGGTAGAACGCTGTCAAGTACTATACTAACTACAACATCTAAAGATCCATAACTAGAAATGTGCTCATGTCACATCACGAAAACTAAGGAAGATAAGACAAGAAATAATAACAATATCTCTAGAACAACTAGAATCTATAATGATCATAAGACAAGAAAATAAAGAAGGAACAACAAGACTAACTAAGGATAACTACCAGGCAACTCACATAGAAGAATAGTGAGAACCACCTCAGCTAGCAACATCATGAAGTCCAATACTGAGGGCACAACTACTCCTAAAATATTGTCAACATATCCAGTCAGGATGGAACGAGCACAAATCTCAAATAACAGTTCTAATTATACGATATTGAAAATATAGCAGTAAATAGAGAGAATATACAAGAAATCATGAAATGTACATGTGAGTATCATGACAAGGTAAGCTGTAAATCTAGAGCTAGAACAAGACAAGTAAACTGAACATGGCATGTACAAGAATCAAGAATCATATATCTAGGTGTGTGAGTACTAGCTACAACATGTGGCCGGCTTGGGTCTGCACAAGGTCTACTGATCAGCCAATCCTACGTGGAGTGTAGGATTGGTAGCATTCAAGGTCTACAAGAATAAACAAGGCGGATAATGACCACACATCTACACTAATACTCTCCATTCCCGACTAGTATAGTGGATCCAACCATGACACATCATGACGCACGATTCTCTGAGAGGGTAGCTAGCCTTCGCAGGAATCGTGTCTATACAATGCACAAGGAACAAGAAAGACTTGTACAAGATATACTAAGGAAAGCGAGGAATAATATCTCATGACGGGATCCAGAGAAATACCAATCCGTGTGAACAATTTGTCAAGAGAACAAGGATATCTACACTAAATACAAAAAAACATAAACGATATCATAAAACAGAAATATTATCAGAGAATGTACTCACCTGCGATGTGATGGATAAGTCGACTGAGTCTAAGAACAGTGCCTCGAGGACCTATAGATGGAATACTGTATCAATATAATGATTTGGAAGTGAAACTAAGTCATACTGAGTCAAAATAGGTCAAGACACGCCAAACTAAGTCAGTCTAGGTCAAACAAGATCAAACTAGATTGTACAAGGTCAATCTAAGTTATATTAGGCCTAACAAAGTCATACTAGGTCAAAACAGGTCTAGTTAGGTCAACCTTAGTCATAGGAGAACATTGAAAGTCAATCTGAATCAAACTAGGTCAAAAATTGACTTACAGTTGACTTTTGGTCAACGGGTCAACTCTGGTCAACTCTAGGTCAATGGTGACTAACAGTTGACTTTTGGTCAACCGTTTAAGTCTAATGGAATTTGGGACTAAATTGGATAAAGTATTGACCCATAGTTAACTTTTGGTCTAAAAAGTCAACCGTGGTCAACCAAGGTCAAGACTAGGTCTAGGCGACTATTTCTAATCATTACCAACCCTTACAACCCATATCCGATTCATCTCAAACTCCTATTCTTCTCCTTCTCCTTATTCCTATTCTTCTTCTTATTCTCCTTCTCATTCTCCTTCTCATTCTCCTTCTTCCCTCATTCTCCTTCTCATTCTCCTTCTCATTTTCCTCCTCATTTTCCTTCTTCCCTCATTCTCCTTCTCATTCTCCTTCTCCTTCTCATTCTCCTCCTCATTCTCCTTCTTCCCTCATTCTCCTTCTCATTCTCCTTCTCCTTCTCCTTCTCATTCTCCTCCTCATTCTCCTTCTTCCCTCCTTCTCATTCTCATTCTCCTTCTCATTCTCCTTCTTTCCCCATTCTCCTTCTTATTCTCATTCTCCTTCTCATTCTCCTTCTCATTCTCATTCTCCTTCTCATTCTCCTCCTCATTCTCCTTCTTCCCTTATTCTCCTTCTCATTCTCCTTCTCATTCTCCTCCTCAATATCCTCCTCATTCTCCTTCTTCCCTCATTTTCATTCTCATTCTCCTTCTTATTCTCATTCTCCTCCTCATTCTCCTTCTTCCCTCATTCTCCTTCTCATTCTCATTCTCATTCTCATTCTCCTCCTCATTCTTCTTCTTCCCTCATTCTCCTTCTCATTCTCCTTCTCATTTTCCTCCTCATTCTCATTCTTCTACTACTGCTGCTCCTGCTAGTGCTATTGCTGCTACTGTTCTGCTGTTTCTTATTCCCCTTCTTTTTCTAATTCTTCTTCTCTTACTTCCTCTACTTCTCCTTCCTCTTCCACTCTCTCTTTATATATATATATATATATATATATATATATATATATATATATATATATATATATATATATATATATATATATATAATCTCACAACACACACACACATCTATATATATATAAATACATACACACATATCTATATATATATAAATACATACACACACACACACACATATAGATATATATATATATATATATAGACACACACACACACACTCTCACACTCTCACACATACACTTTCTTACACCACCACCACCACTCTCCTCTACACACACATACACAAATACATATATATATATATATATATATATATATATATATATATATATATATATATATATATATATATATATATATATATATTCCACTCTAATGAAGAAAAACCCCAATAAATCCTAAAATAGGTTTTCTAGGAAAACCTACAAATTCTATGCGCAAAATGTAGAGGGTGGTCTCCTCCACATTTATGGTGAAGGAAATAAATGCAAAAGAGAATTAATGAAAGTTTTAAAAGCATACCTAATTGATTTCTTGAGAGGGAAGGAGCTTGGAAAGAAATGAAATGAAGAGAGAGAGATTGCTTTGGAGTGAAGCAAAGGAGAGGGGGTGCTCCATACATGGCCGGCCACATTTTAGAGGGTTGGGGGCATTTGGCAATTTACCAAAATGTCCTCCAAGTCAAAGAAATGAGTGGTTTTGAGTTGGGGTCAAAATGGTAACTTGAAAACTCCAAATTTCAAGTTCTAAATCTAATTCTAATCCCTAATCCCACTAAAATCAAATGAGATTAGTCAAATATAAATATCTGGGTTTGGTCATGACAAGTTGGTTGGTTCCAGTTGGGTCCCGATCAGAGTCTAAGCTATCCCGGGTCCCCGATACAAGTCAGAATGAGCTGAAATTCGAACCCGACTCAAATAACCCCAAAACAATATCATAAATAATGAAATAAATTTTAAAAATATTCAAAAGTACAAAATGACAAAAATACCCCTGTTTCTAAAAACTGGGGGTGACAGGTTCCGAGAAAATGACTGGTCTGGTGCTCCTAAATTAAAAGTCATGGTAACGTGCTTATGAGGATCAAGGAAAAGAGTGGAAAATTAATTAATAATTAAATGGTCTAAATTGACCCAAACTTGCGCGATACAAAAGGAGCACAAGGGAACGAGTTTGGATGGGACATGATATATCGACGTGAAGGTAATCTCGTCTACTACAAACTTCAAGAAGAAAGTTTCCAGAGACTGGCATCCCTGATGCTCTAGAAATCCAAGTCACGGTAAAGAGCATTAAATCAAATAATAATCAAATAATAATATATATTACAACTAATTGAATTATAAAATTAAAAAAAATATAAGCCCTAAATTCAGGGGCTTACAGGCCTAGTGCCGCTTGTAAACTTCTTGAATATCAATAAAGAGTTTGAATTCGTTTCAACTTGTGTTCGTTTACTTTTCGCTGCAAATGAGGACACTCTGTGCGACTTTGTGGCCTAGCTCGAATCGGCCGTTTTTGGGATTAGCCTTGCACGGGCGCAACCTAGGCCCGTGCGGCATCACGTGTAGTGCCCCAAAATTCGTGATACGTATTTTATACGTATTTGTATTTCTGACCTGTATTTCTCATTTTCTTGATTAGTTAGTTATGGTTTATTTCATATTTAGCATAGAGGTTTAATTGTCATTTATAGTTCATAGATTAATTCTGATTAATGGAGCTTGGTTTATTGAGTATTTCATTACATGGTTCCTCATGGCATTGCATTGGCTTGGTTTGGTTCGGTTTAGTGGGTTTGGCTTGGTTGGGTTTTATGTGAACCAAACCACTCTCACCTACCACCACTCCCACCATAAATATCCATCCCTCTCTCTCTCTCTCTTCCATTATTATTCATTACTCTTCTTCTCCACCATTACTTCTTCACCTACCCGGAGAGAGAGAGAGAGAGCTAGGCAAGTGCATCTTGCTTTATGGAGGAACTCCGATTTTATTGCTTCATTCTTTTCCTTACAGCATTCTAAAACACTTTAGAACTTGGCATTTTCACTTTCCATGGCTAGATTCTTGTAGATCTAGATTTACATTCTTTTCGGATTTCCTGAGTTTTGATCTACTTAATCTTGTTATTTTTGAGTTTTGATGGTTCCATGTTGTAGAGAATTTCGTTCTACCCCATTTTGACCTATGGAAGTTCGGATTTAGGCTCCGGATGATAGAGTTATGGAGCTTGAGGACTTGGCTCTCATGGTGTTCTTCTTCTCTGAAATTTTGGAGAAGATGAACAGTGCTTGACTTGACCGCATGAATATTCATGCGGCAAGTGTTCTATCCAGCCGCATGACTGGAAGTTCTTGAGCCGCATGAGAGTCGGACTCACTTAGCCGCATAACTCGCTCAATTCCCAGCCGCATAAGTTCTGAACTCTCTCGAGCCGCATAAAGCCCGCTAGTTCCGCGAGCCGCATGGGACTCCGTCCGTCCAGCCGCATGAGTCCTACTACCCTGGCCGTATGGGACTCAACTCAGTTGTGCCGCATAGGCATTGCTCTCCTAGCCGTATAGACCCCAGTCACTTGCTGCCGCATGAGGACTCGAGTCCTCTCAGCCGCAGGACTGTCTGGATCCCCGAGCCGCATAGGCCCTGATCCTCGAGCCGCATGAGAACCCCCCCCAGATCTGGCCGCATGGGCTTTTGAGTCCGGGCCGCATGACCCCGATTAAACCTAGCCGCATATGCTCACCTCTCTCATGTGCCGCATGGGCTCCTATTTGAGCCGCATGTGCCCCCTCCTTTCCTGCCGCATATGCCTGAGCTGTATGACTTTCCAATAGCCCTGTGTACTATTATTTATCATTATTGCCCATGTTTCGTAACTCCTTATTGTATATTTTTACGTCCATTTTATATCCTTACGCCTTTTGTCATAAACTTGATAATCATGGATTTGTTTAATATGTTTGGAAATGAAACCTGAGCATGACACGATAGTGACCCGTAGTGGTGCACTTTTGACAAGAAAACCTGACATGACCTGATAGTGGCCCGGCGTGGCGCATTCCTGACAAGAACACTTGACATGATAAACCCGGCATAATTTTCTTGAGCAGCTGTTGCGACGGCTACCTGACGTGACATGACCTGTATAATTAATCCAGACACCGTGGACGATTGTGCTTGTACAAATAATCCAGTCCTATCTTGCATAATGTCTAGGAGGGGACTCCTGAGTACCACGGTCAGGAGTACCTACTGAAATGGACTAAGGTTAATGACTAGTATAATTCACTAGACATGAAGAGATGTTCCCCAGTTACAGGCGATCCCGTTATCCCGGCCGCAAATATTTGGACTTGTAGCCTGCCGACGAGTAGGGCACATTTCCAGCCCACTGTCATGTGGGGCACTCTTGATTGTCACTTTAATGATTGAACTCTATTGTCTCTCTAATGTATTGTACTCTCTAAATTGTCACTATAATGATTGCCTGGATAACCTGGATAGCTGCAGGGCCTGTGACTACTTGGAGCATCTCATTGCATCTTGCTAGTAATTAGGATTGTGATAACCCTAGTTAGTTAATGTAGAAAGCCGTAGGCAATGATTGGCCGTGATTGCTTGGATGGAGTCTAGTCCAGTATAGTATTGTCTTGAATTGATTAATTGTAAGATTGTACCAGAATGATTGAATGATTGTCACTCCAGATTGTCACTATAATGATTGTCACTCCAGATTGTCACTCTAATGCCTTGTACTCTTCAGATTGTCACCATAATGATTGTCACTCCAGAATGTTACTTGACCTGATTTCTTATATTTATCTTGCCGATAAATGGTGAGAGAAACCAAGTTTCGCTCAGACGAAGGGTTACAACCCCGGTCCTTGTTTGGTTTACGGGTTGTAACCTGGCTATCTGAATAGCCCCATGGTTATCTCATCGTATATCATCCTGTCATGCTTTCTTTCCATATGTCCTGTCTTTTAGAGATTCTATACAAGATTGTCTTTTATAATTACCCATCATGCTTTTTCTTAACTACTGCCTTTATTTATGTAATTATACTCTTGTGCTAATTGCTGGTTTTAGTTCTTAAGTGAAGCCTCCTTTGTGACACTTGCTCTTTCTGGGGTCTGACCCAGCTGGTTTTGTATGGCCAGATACCGGAGCAGCACCAAAGGATCTCCCTGCATTTCAGCCCGATGGTGGTCACCAGGCGTAACAAGGGCAACGAGTGGGTTTATTTTTGCTCTCCCACTCTATTGTAAAATTATTCTTTTGAGGCGTTTAGCCGCCGAGCAAGTGTTAGCTCGTTTGTAACTTTATTTACTGTCTGCCTACGGGCTGTAATCATGATTGGCAACTCGAGGTTGATCATGTATGACTTAAATCTTGCTAGTCCTTACATTTTGTACGACTAGCTTCATGATCATCTGGATATGTAATGTTTGGGACGCCTTACAATTGTATATTTGGTGATCTGATATCTTTTGATTGTTATTAGTTGGTTGAGATTGAGACAATAGGATAATTTATGACCTTAAGAGACTGATGGCTTGTAGATAAACCCTCACATATCTAGACAGCCGTGACCGTATAGCGGTGTGGATTCCATTCCGTTATACGTAGCTGGCTATGTCTGCCCCCGCTCTCCAGTATTCTGGTTCTGGGGCGTGACATCACGCCTTAGCGAGGACGATCGCTCCTGCGGGAGCGGGGCGTGTCAGATTGGTATCAGAGCACGGCTTTACGTCCTTGGACTTCATTTCGATTTTCTCAGTTTCGAAAGCTCGTCGTTGAAACAAAAGAAGTGTACACTCTCTCTCGTTGTGCCTTGGGATGTTCCATACAATAAGTTTAATAATTTCAAAAGCTCGTACAAGTACTCGGTTGAAGGGATCGATAGGCGAAGGCCTTTATGCCGAACCACGACGTACTTGAGTTGGAAGGAACCGATGCTAAGAGTTAGCAGAACGCAAGACGTGCTTGAATAACCTTACGCTGACAATAGAGAACGAGTACGCGAGACAGAAGTATAGTTCGAACGGGATGGTTATGCACGCAGCCTTTTGGCTAAGTTGTGCCGAGTATCGCGCACCTAGACTCTCTGGTGCGAACGAGTTGCGAGCGAGATCGATTATCGCTCGAACGAGAATAAGTGAGCGTGCAAACTCGAATATAGTCCGCACGTAATAGCTATGCACGCGGCCTTTTGGCTAAGTTGTGCCGCGTGTCATGCACCTCGACTTTTTGGTGCAATCGAGTTGCGAGCGATATCAAGTACCGCTCGGTCGGGAACGAAGCTACGCTTAGAGTGTATATCGATAGGAACGTTATCAAACTAACGCTTAGGCGTGCACAGAAGATTGATTTAGATTTTTGAGGAACGGGCGAACGCGGGATTGAACACATCGATTGGGAATCGAATGATCTTTTGAGGATTTGTAGAATGACTTGACTCCGAGTGGTGTATGTGATAGCTTCGAAGAAGAAAAAGAGCGAGTGTCAACGACTAGTCGAGTGGTTCGAACCCTGAGTGGTGTATGGACGTTATAAAAATTGTTCGAGCGAAGACTAAAGGATTTACGGATAGAACGAGTATGTCGGCAAGCGATGATATCGCACAAAACCTTAGAACAAGTAACGCTTAGTTGGTTTTGACTTCGATAGTCTCAAACGAGATATCGTTCGGAAGAATTAAGAATGCGTAGTGCGAATTACGAAACGATCGAATAGAGAGTCGGAACGGTGAAACGAATGGAGGTCTTGGTCGAGGAAACATAGAAGATCATGCATGCAATTTTGAACTTAGTCGAAGGGATTAAAACTTGAGTTAAGGTGAAATACGCAAGGACGAGATCGAAGATAGCACGATCGGAAGATAGAGTGCATGGAAAACGTTAGTTTGGAGATACGAGAATGACTAAGGAATTAAAATTGATGTTGTTCGATGAAGAGTTAGCACGTGACAATGTGAATTGAGGAAATTAAGTTGCACGACTTGGAATTCGTTACAAAAGGAAGATCGTCAGGTTATGTACATCATCGATGGTATTGAGGCGTATCAAAGATCGATGTACGATAACTCGGGGGTACTCTGATTCGATGAATGATGATCGGGTTAGAAGTTATTGTTTTAAAGGATACCATGTTGGAGAATTTGGATAGAAATGAATGTTTGGAATGAGGAAGGAAAGTGACTTGATTGTTCGGTGATAACCACAACGACAACGATCTTGTCTTGTGCGAGCGCAACTCCAGCCTCGCACATACGTCACGTCGAATTTGGGACGATCATTCCGCGTGAGCGTTGGCATGGTGATTCATGTCCAACAAGAATGATCGAACTCGAAATACCTTGACATGGCAATTTTGATTGCTTCGACTTGTGGTTTGAAGCGAAGATAAATTCGAGAATTGTTAGGACTTGCGATTGAAGAATAAGAAAACTTGAGGATTGAGTAGACCCAATCCGCTTATCGAAAACAAGTAAGTCTAGATTCAACGCAAGAGTTACGTCCCAATGAGGACGATTATTCCGCGAGAACGTTGACGTGGTGATTCATGTCCGTCGTGGATAATCAGACTTGCGTGAGATCGGGGCGCGACATGTTGCAAGGCTAGACGACCTTGTGATCGACTACGTGAATTGGATAGGTGGATTAAAATCAAACATACCTGAAGGGATAGACTACGAAAATTGTTAGTGTGGACATACGATATTAACATGTCGATGATTTGGTTGAGGACGACCTATCGTAGGATGACTTTCCTAAACGAGCTCGAACTTGGAACGGAGAATGTGTTGATGCGAATAGGGCGAACGTTGCTTGATGTTTAGAAATTTGAGTGGAGCGAACTTGGGTAGAAACTCCCATACGAACGAACAAAATAGTTTGACCATAGGACTTGGGGCGAGCTTCGTGCAGCGGCTTTGCACGATAAGCCACGGACTTGACTTGTAACTATGACCCTGTGAGATGACCTAACGGATAGGCGGACGACCCTATGCCGAGTGATTGAACTTGTGCGATTGACATTACAGTATCGTCTGGACGGACGATAGACTTGGGGCGGCAAGACTTAGAGTAGGATGGGGAACAGGGAGTGTGCGTGAACGACGGCAAGATTGGCCCCAAACAAAGCGAATGATAGAAATGGATGACGCGCAAGTAAAGTTGGGATAATAAATTGAATCATTGATAGGAAGACGGACTCGATGATAGTGCAATACTTGGTCTTAAATTGGACGGGAATTACTTGAACTTGGTCGACCCCGCTAAGAAGAAGTCGTATTGATTTCATAGACAAGAACGCTTGAGAAGCGAATCGAATCATCTCGAGGACCGAGATAAACGATAGTGAGATGCACGCGAGTTCGGTTTTAAATCGAAGTTAGTGAAACGATCGACAAATCAAAACTATCACGAGTAGCTTGTCCGACTTCGCTAATCGCTAAGCTTGGTTGAAATGTACATATTCGGGGGACGCCTTGGATACGTGCACGATTCAAACTCAGCGATATGATGAACTCGAATGCAGCTGCAAGTGGGTGTTGCGATGCGTATGAACGAATGAGTGAGTTTGCCTCAGCCTATGACTCTCGAGTTTGATAAATTATAACGCACCCTGTACGACCGTTTCAGTCCCATGATACGTCGAAATAGCAACCAAATCGAAGAAATACGACAATTGAATAAGTACCATCGACTCTAAAAATGAATAAAAAGCCATTTAATAAAATCGACCAAATGTATGCGACGCGGAACTTGAAATGGTATCGAATATAGTTCGATGACATCGACGGTAAAGCCATTCGATAAGGATTGTCTAAGAAACGTGACGACACGAGTCAAGGAACGGTAGGATGACCTGCACTCAGGAAGTCTCGAGGACGAGACTTGTTTTGAGTGGTGTATTATGTAATGACCCGCTCCGCCCTAGCGGAACGCCGATTCAAACGGTAAGTGCAACGACTCAAATGAGCCGTCGACCCGAAGAGTTGGCATCGACCTGAAGAAGAATCGATGCAAGGCTTACATTGGCCCGCCGAAGATGAATCCAGACTTAGACTTTCAAAGGCGCGCTCGGAGTATCGCTCGGCCGATGCGAACATCGCTAAGGTGGGTGGCTCCGATGAACTCGTCTTTGCTTAGCCTAGACACATAACAATACGGACACTATTGCTAGAATCGCTAGGCGATAACACCGCGCATGCTAATAAATGACTCAACGCACCTAGCTAAGGGAATAATCCCATCTTGTATGCTTGTATAGAATATGGAAAAGAACATGGAAAATGTGAGAACTCTCGTACCGTGCTCCACGCTCGTGCTAAGGCACAAGCTTACGTTCAAGTCCCTTATGCGCTCAAACAATGAATCAATGAATGGTTTATAACAATAAAATGGAAGACTATCGACATAGTCGTTCCGAGTAGAGTATAACAACATTGAAAGACTTCGGGACCGATGGGTCGCCAAGGCGACTCCCGTACGGGGAGTTGCATAATGTATGAATGAAAGAATGAACGAATGAGTGAATAAATAAATCAACGAGTGAATGAATGAATGTATGAATGAATCCATGAACGAACGGACAAGTGAAAGAAAGAAAAAGGAAGAATGAATAAAAGATAAGAAAGAAAAGAATGGTTAGCGACAGGTATGACGGGCACATGCAATGGGGCTCGCTACCCGTGCTGCACGGACGCCAACCTGGTCGATAATGCATTATGGCTAAGGGTTAGCCTACGACAATAAAATACGAAATGGTCGTGGACGGACCCGTGCACGGGTGATAGGGATTCTGTGGCATGATCAAAGGGAGGATCGTGGCCGGCCTAGGCGGAATCAAATCATGGCTTACGGGCTGCCTGGGTGCGGACTTGGCCACCCGGGGGACGTAAGTGCAGGCGTATTTTAAGAGACTAATGGGGTGTGTGCCAGCCCGTACCCTACGCTAGTTGAGAAATACCACGGCTTGGTTATGTCCAAAATGGCTTGTGATGCCAGCGACCGGTGCATATAAATTTAAGTGGGCTTTGCTGGTGGCAATCCACGTGCAAGTCCTTGCATTGAAATCAAAGTAGTCTAAGTTAACTGTACAAAGCACCTTCTGAATAGGCTTGAATATAACACACAAAATGATCAAGAGTACTTCGAGCAAACGAGTTAGAAAACGTGCCTACGACGTGCTAGAACCCGAGGCAAGGACACGCACTTGACATTGAAAGTTTATATGAATTGTTGACTAACTTGGTTTACTTCGGACAGGAAAGGCGGACGGTAAGTATGGGTAAATCGTGCATGCATTTCCATGCACACTTGAATTCGGCAACACGAGATAGGTTATGAAATATGCCATGTAAATGATCCTAAGGCAAGATTAGAAAGACAATGAATGATAGATGGTGCACAAAAGTAAATAGAACGTGTTTGGTAATGATAGCATTGTGGGCGAGCTAGCCTCCCCACCAGTGCATAACAATGTACTGATAACCCCACAGTCTGCTTGCAGGATGCAGGAGACGCCGACGGGTGCAGAGCTTCCATCGAACGTGTTAAGGCGCGGAGCCAACTCTGGGGCCTTGGAACGTTGCAAGAAGCTGAATCACCCTATACAGGACATAATGTATCGGAACATCGTCATGAATCATTCCATCTTGTAAGCCACTTGGCACGCCTTTTATGTTTCAGAGAGAAAGAGAGCTTGAGCGATTTGTAATATCGGCCTAGCGCCGCTTGTAAACTTCTTGAATATCAATAAAGAGTTTGAATTCGTTTCAACTTGTGTTCATTTACTTTCCGCTGCAAATGGGGACACTCTGTGCAACTCTGTGGCCTAGCTCGAATCGGCCGTTTCTGGGATTAGCCTTGCACGGGCGCAACCTAGGCCCATGCGACATCACGTCTTAGCAAGGACGATCGCTCCTGCGGGAGCGGGGCGTGTCAAACATACTTCGGAAAAGCTTTTCAAACCGAAGGGATGTTTAAAATTCAGCTTGTAAACCAGTCAAATGTAATCAATAAAATTGCTCGTTCTGATTATTCTCTTGAGTTGTGGCATAATAGGCTAGGACATGTTCACTGTAAAAGAATTAACAAAATATCCAGTCTAGGACTTATCTCCAAATGTGGAGGTAAGGTAGAGAAGTGTGAAGTATGTGCTCAGACAAAGATCACAAGAAAACCCTTTCATCGGGTCAATCGAAGCACAGATCTTCTGGAGTTGGTGCACTCCGATATCTGTGACTTCAAGCAATTCTCTACAAAAGCCGGGATGAAGTATTTCATAACCTTCATCGATGACTTCTCAAAGTACGCGTTCGTCTACTTGCTCAAGTCTAAAGATGAAGCGTTCGGGAAGTTCAAGGAGTTCAGGGCCGAGGATGAACGGCAAACTGGACAACAACTTAAGAGGCTAAGAAGTGATCGAGGCGGAGAGTATCGGTCTCATGAATTCACATTGTTCTGCAAAGAACATGGAATCATAAACGAGACTGCTGCTTCGTATTCTCCTCAATCTAACGGAGTAGCGGAGAGGAAGAACAGAACGTTGACAGAAATAATGAACTCAATGCTGCTAACTGCGGGTCTTCCTAAATGCTACTGGGGAGAAGCTGCATTGACGGCCACTTTTATTCTAAATAGAGGGTCGTATGCAACTTCGGACGTAACTCCTCATGAAATCTGGTTCAAAGTCAGACCTAACTTGAATATCATTCGAGTGTGGGGGTGTCTGGCCTATGTGAAGCTCCCAGATCTGAAGATTCAGAAGCTGGGGACAAGGAATACGAAGACGATCTTCTTGGGGTATGCCGAAAAGAGTGGTGCTCGGAGTTTTCTTGATATTGAGTCAAATCAAATCATCGAATCTCGCGATACTGAATATTTTGAAGACAAGTTTGTAAGGCACAAGAACATTGTTCTAACGAATATTTCGAAGAATGATGAAGGTGCAAAGGTGACTGAGATCTTTAATGAGCCAGTTGTCCAAGATGAAGTTGTTACTAAGGAGACAACAATTGAACCAGAACTCGCTGAGTCGTCGTCGAAGCGAGCGAGGAGGCCGAAGAACTTCGAAGATGACTTCATCACCTATCATGTGGAAGCAGATCCGCTTACCTATGATGAGGCGATGAAGACCAGAGATGTTGTTTTCTGGAAGGAGACGATAGACAATGAAATTGAATCAATCACCTCCAATAACACTTGGGTGTTGGTTGATCTACCTGAAGGAGCAAAACATATCGGATGCAAGTGGATCTTCAAGAAGAAGATGAAAGCTGATGGAACCATTGACAAGTTCAAGGCCAGGCTAGTGGCAAAGGGGTTTTTTCAGAAGCAGGGGATCGACTACTTTGACACGTATGCTCCAGTAGACCGGATGACCACCATCAGAATATTGATTGCTCTCGCAGCGATACATAAGATGGTGATACATCAGATGGATGTGAAAACGGCATTCCTGAATGGCGAGCTGACCGAAGAGATCTACATGCAACAACCAGAAGGGTTTGTCATCAAAGGTCTTGAAGACAAAGTCTGCAAGTTGGTGAAATCTTTGTACGGTTTAAAGCAAGCTCCCAAAATATGGCATGAGAAGTTTGACAAAGTCATAAGGTCAAATGGCTACAGGGTCAGTGAAACAGACAAGTGTGTCTATATGAAGTTTACTGACGGAAGAGGAATGATCGTTTGTCTATACGTGGACGACATGCTAATCCTAGGTACGGATATAAGCTGTGTCACGGAGACAAAGAAGTTCCTCTCGACGAAGTTCAGTATGAAGGACTTGGAGGATGCTAATGTTATCTTGGGACTCAAGATCATCCGGACAGACACTGGACTAGCGTTGTCACAGTCTCATTATGTTGAGAAGATGATCACTCGTTACGGGTATCAGGATCTTCCAGGGATCGATACGTCGTACAAGTGTGATCTGAAACTGAAGCCTAATTCAAGGGAAAGCATCAGGCAGCTGGAGTATGCAAGCGTAATCGGGAGTTTGATGTATGCTACTACTGCCACAAGGCCTGACATAGCTTTTGCTGTGGGAATGCTGAGTCGTTTCACGAGCAACCCAGGCATTGAGCACTGGAAAGCTGTGAAACAGGTTATGAGATATCTCAAGAAGACCCAAGCATTGAGCACTGACATAGCTTTCGAAGAAGCAGACTATGCTCTCGCGGTCATCCATGAAATCTGAGTTCTTTGCACTTGATACCGCAGCGGAGGAAGCAGAATGGCTTCGGGAGCTCATGTATGATATTCTAGTGGTTGGGGGACAAATACCGGAGATACCGATATACTGCGACAACCAGGCGACTGCGGCGGTGGCATCAAATGACCTCTTCAACGGAAAGAAGAGGACTATACGGTTGAAGCACAGGGCAGTACACGATCTCATCAAGAGGGGTGTTATTGCAGTGATTGATGTTCGGAGTCAGGAGAACCTGGCGGATCCGTTCACCAAGAGCCTCAAGCTGTAGTGCCCCCTCCCGCAAAGTCAATCGGAGGAATCAAAACGCCGATGGCGTTCGGACTTAGCCTTGCAACGGCTGCTCGAAGACTCGCTCGGTCGAGACGACTTCTCGCTCATGTGGGGTAGTTTCGGTGAACTTGCCTCATCATTGTCTTCCGAAGCTTCCGTCGGCTCAAGCATTGTATCGAGAGATGAGAGAGAGCAGAGTGACTTGTAAATGAGAAAAAAATGAACCTGAGAGAGTTGTAATCATGGCCTTGCACCTATTGTAATCTGATTGTTCAATATCAATAAAGAGCACGTTTTGAATAACTTGTGTTTTGTCTTTAATTTCTGCTGCATGTTTCAATGTTTCTGCTTGGGACCTCTGTGCGACGACCCCGTCGCAGCCGATGTAATCGGCCGTTATAAAACTGCCTTGCACGAGCGTAATCTAGGCTCGTACGGCATCACGCCTTAGCGAGGATAATCGCTCCTACGGGAGCGGGACGTGTCATAATGACGCACATAGCTAAGGGGATAATCCCGATGGGTCGGAATGTCTTAGAACATAGAAAATGGTCCCACGGTCTGCTTAGAAGTCGGCTCAGCGTGCTTCAAAATGACACTCGATCCTTCGTCCCGTGGCTTGGGAGAAGGAAGTTGGCCTAAGTCGCTAAGTTGCTTCAACACTCGAATTAGCCTAAGTTATAGGCGTCGCCCGCGTGAATGCTTGATAAAACAGGCACGGTCCCGCCGTTTTGCCCCAACGCTTGAATTGGCCTAGGTCATAGGCGTCGCCCGCATGAATGCTTGAATAAGCATGCACGGTCCCGTTGTCCAAGACTTGGCATAGCCTTCGCACGTCCCGTGAGTTAAGTCGTCTTGCACGGCTGTTGGCTTAAGTCTAGGCACCCGAGAACTTGGTCGTTCAAGTCGAACGCATGCACGGTCCGTCCCCTCGATGTGAAGCTCGGCGTAGCCTATGCTCGTCAAGTCGTTCCGTAAATAAGTTTGGCAAAGTTGTGCCGGTCGGTCTAAGCCGTTTCTAGCACTGTCCCGTCCTAGCTGCGGTTGTCAAGTCGTATAGTCCCTCGAGAACAAGGCTCGTCGTATAAAGTATATGACTTGAGCGATAGCGTCGCCTAGGGAACTAGGCCTATCTAAGGCACGAGCCACGGTCGGTTTAGTTAAAAGCATGCCACGGTCAAAGGAAGTCCCCGCGACTGGTTGTCGCCGAGATCGGTCCCGCTACTTGGGAGTCTCGCTAAGCCTAGTTCACGCGAGATCGGTCCCGCTACTTGGGAGTCTCGCTAAGTCTCGATAAGTCTCGATAAGTCTGGATAAGCAAGCACGCGAGATCGGTCCTGCTACTTGGGACTCTCGCTAAGTCTCGAAAAGTCCCGTACACGAGATCGGTCCCGCTACTTGGGAGTCTCGATAGAAAGATGGAAAGCATGGTCCTGTTAAGGAAAGATTTGGTAGATCGAGTTGAGTCTTGCATGGTCATTGGACAACTTGCGCGTAAGGGGAATCCTTCGACCGGTCGCCGGGGCGCCGGGATCGAGTCGGCCTAGGAGGGAAAAGCAGATACCGTACGGCCTTCGACGACGGTGCGACTCGTTAGAAGTGAACCGTTACGGTATATGCCACGGGACCATTCGGTGGGGCTCGCACCTCCACGCGAAGGGGTCACCGTGAGCCAAAGATCCAGTATAGCTTGACATTGCTAGTGACCACTCATGTAGATAGGTCGGCAGAATAGCGGCAAACCGCGTGTATGCCTTTGGATTGAGTCTAGAACTTGAATGTATGTCTAGTTGGTAATACAATGTCTGGGCCTAAGACTGGGCTGCAGCATAGGCACCGTGCTTGGCACGATAGATGGCGTCGGGATGTTCATGAAGTCGACCCTATGTTTCACATGTCTTGCCTAAGTTGGTTTATGAGTTGAACAGGTAGGCCGCAAGGCGGTAGCATGGATAAGCCTTGATAAGTTAGCGAGGCACGGCCTCAATCTTGACCGCACGAACATGTCTAAGCAAGGTCTAGAGGCACGACCGCACGAGTCGTCCCCTTGACGTCGTTGGCACAAAAATTAGTCCAGAGGCACTTGAGTTTAAAATGAAAGTCTTAGCACGGCCGAGTTCGCATAAGTTGCTCATCGGCGAAACATTGTCTCGAATATGTTAAGTCGCGAATAGAGTATGGCACGACCCTGCCGTCCCGAGTTGAAGTTCGGTCATGTACATAAGCGATGAGGCACTGCCTCGATCGAAATACACGTTGGCATTATAGCACGACCATGTCGTCGCGTTATTGAGTATGGGCCAAGACGTTTGTCCTAAAACTGATCCTAAGGCAAGACTAGAAAGACAATCGTAAAGGGACTTGTATTGCACAAAGTAAATGAACGTGTCGATTTTGTATGTGTGGGCGAGGAGCTCACTCCACCAGTACAGTTGAGTACTGACACCCACACAGTCTTCATGTGCAGGCACAGGTAGAAGCTCGTGGCGCGGAGCTCGCTTGGATGCGTCGAGGCACGGAATTCCTTGGCGAGTCGAAGCGTGCGGCCGCGTGAACTCAAGACTTATACGGGACATAATGTATGGACATTGCCTTCCGAAGCTTCTGCCGGCTCAAGCATTATATCGAGAGATAAGAGAGAGCAGAGTGACTTGTAAATGAGAGAAAAATGAGCCTGGGAGACTTGTAATCATGGCCTTGCGCCTATTGTAATCTGATTGTTCAATATTAATAAAAAGCACGTTTTGAATTTGTGTTGTCTTTAATTTCCACTGCATTGCTGCATGTTTCAATATTTCTGCTTGGGACCTCTGTGCGACGACCCCGTCGCAGCCGATGTAATCGACCGTTATGAAACTGCCTTGCACGAGCGCAATCTAGGCTCGTGCGGCATCACGCCTTAGCAAGGACGATCGCTCCTACGGGAGAGGGGCGTGACACAAGCGCCAGCTGGTCGATGACACAGCTTGTAAAATGGGCTTGAAGGCATTCTGATATTGTGTTATTACAATCCTACCATAAAGTTTTATGCTATTAGTTCAAAGAAAAATCTACTAGGCATCTAGCTTTTGGTTCAAGGGAGGACTATTAACCGGAAGAATATCAGGAACGGTGGATACTTGTCCTATATGGCATGGAGAGGTTACGGACCTACAACCACTATTATTTTCTGCGGAAAATGGATCCTGTGGGAAGGTTGGCTTAAATGCCTTAATAAGTTCTCAGGCAGAGTGAATGCCTGGAGTGCTTTACAGGAAGCACGGTAGTGCAGCACTACAAGGAGTGTAACTCCATGCTACAGTGAGGTGACTTCACCATGAGGTTCCCAGGTAGGGGTAATGCCTCGGCTTTGCAAGCCAAGTCACAGCGGAGTAGTACCGCAAATAGGCAGGTAGCCTAATGCTGTATGATAATCGTAATAAAGAGAGGTAGACAACACTACAAAGAGGACGATGTCCTCATGTTACAGTGGCATGACACCACGAAGAGGTACCAGGTAGGGTAAAGCCTCGGCTTTGCGAGCCATGTCATAGCGGCATAACACCGCACGGAAGCGCAAGGCTACATGCTGGGTAGTTTGGCACTACAAAGAGGCTTGTGACCTCATGCTACAGTAGTATGACACTACGATGAGGTACCCAGGTGGGGTAAAGCCTCGACTTTAAGCCATGTCATAGCGGCGTAGCACCGCAAAGAAGCGCAATGCTTCATGCCATGATGTAATGACCCGCTCCGCCCTAGCGGAACGCCGATTCAAACGGCAAGTGCAACGACTCAAACGAGCCGTCGACCCGAAGAGTTGGCATCGACCTGATGAAGAATCGATGCAAGACTTACATTGGTCCATCGAAGATGAATCCAGACTTATACATTCAAAGGCGCGCTCGGAGTATCGCTCGGCCGATGCGAACATCGCTAAGGTGGGTGGCTCCGATGAACCCGTCTTTGCTTAGCCTAGACACATAACAATACAAATATTATTGCTAGAATCGCTAGGCGATAACACCGCGCATGCTAATAAATGACTCAACGCACCTAGCTAAGGGAATAATCCCATCTTGTATGCTTGTATAGAATATGGAAAAGAATATGGAAAATGTGAGAACTCTCGCACCACACTCCACGCTCGTGCTAAGGCACAAGCTTATATTCAAGTTTCCTATGCGTTCAACAATGAAACAATGAATGGTTTACAACAATGAAACAGAAGACTATCGACATAGTCGTTCCGAGTAGAGTATAGCAACATTGGAAGACTTCGGGACCGATGGGTCGCCAAGGCGACTCCCGTACGGGGAGTTGCATAATGTATGAATGAATGAATGAATGAATGAATGAACGAATAAGTGAATGAATGAATCAACGAATGAATGAATGAACATGAGAATGAATGAATATGTGAATGAATCAATGAACGAACGAACAAGTGAAAGAAAGAATGAATAAGATAAGAAAGAAAGGAATAGTTAGCGACATGTATGACGGAGACGTGCATCGGGGCTCGCTACCCGTGCTGCACGGCCGCCGCCGCCAACCTGGTCGATAACGCATTATAGCTAAGGGTTAGCCTATGGCTCAGAGATAGCCGTTAAGTTAAAATAACAAGTCAATACGAAATGGTCGTGGACAATCCCATCGTATACGGGAGGTAGGAAGAATAAGGGATTCCAAGGCAACGATCAACGAGACATCATGGCCGGCCTAGACGAAATCATGGCTTACGGGCTGTTTGGGTGGGGGCTCGGACACTCAAAGAGACGTAAGGCCGGGTATTTCAAAAGACTATCAAGGTGTACCAGCCATCACGCTATGATAGGTGAGAATACCAAAGGGGTATTTCAAAAGACTATCAAGGTGCACCAGCACGCTATGATAGGTGAGAATACTAAAGGAGAATATGTCCAAAATGGCTTGTGATGCCAGCGACCGGTACATATAGATTAAGTGGATTTTACTGGTGGCAATCCACGTGCAAGTCCTTGTATTGAAACAAAGTAGTCTAAGTTAACTGAATGAAGCACCTTCTGAACAAGGTTTGAAATGTAACACACCAAATGATAAAGAGTACTTCATGCAAATGAGTTAGAAAACATGCCTACGACGTGCTAGAATCTGAGGCAGGGACACGCCCTCGACACCGAATGTTTACGTGAATAACGTTAAGTTGATAAATATGAATTGTTGACTAACTTGGTTTACTTTGGACAGGGAAGACCGGACGGTAAGTATGGGTAAGTCGTGCATGTATTTCCATGCGAATACTTGAAATCGGTAACACGAGATAGGTTATAATATATGCCATGAAACTGATCCTAAGGCAAGATTAAAAAGACAATAAATGATAGACGGTGCACAAAAGTAAATAGAACGTGTTTGATAATGATAGCATTGTGGGCGAGCTAGCCTCCCCACCAGTGCATAACAATGTACTGATAAACCCACAGTTTGCTTGCAGGACGCAGGAGATATCGTCGGGTGCGGAGCTTTCCTCGAACGTGCTAAGGCGCGGAGCTAACTCTGGAGCCTTGGAGCATTGCAAGGAGATGAAGCACCATATACAGGACATAATGTATCGAAACATCGCCATGAATCATTCCATCTTGTAAGCCACTTAGTACGCCTTTTATGTTTCAGAAAGAGAGAGCTTGAGCGACTTGTAAACTCGGCCTAGCGCCGCTTGTAAACTTCTTAAAAAATTAATAAAGAGTTTGAATTTGTTTCAACTTGTGTTCATTTTACTTTCCGCTGTAAATGGGGACACTCTGTGCGACTCTGTGGCCTAGCTCAAATCGACCGTTTCTGGACTTAGCCTTGCACGGGCGCAACCTAGGCCCGTGCTGCATCACGCCTTAGCGAGGACGATCGCTCCTACGGGAGCGGGGCGTGACACATGACTCTTTATAAAGAACTCACCTATAGTGTATGGACAGAGATATCAGGCCGTCTCTTGAGGGTAAACTTGTAGACGCCCAAAAATTATACACTGAAACCAGGCTGGCACAAGGCCTTTAATGTGCACCCAGAAGCACAGTTGATGTTATTATGTGAGTAGGAAGAATTGCAGTTATGGTGCAGAATTCAAGGCTTATTCATTCTTGTATCATGCTGTTATTTAACCTATGCGGAAAGATTCAAGTCGTAGCGACATCTCTCCTAATGCATGATGGACAGTCACTGTGGGGAACGCTCAACCCATATATTGAGATATGTGGAGGATTGTTGGTATTTTTGCCTTTGGACTAGGAAAGATAGTCCCACATCGGCTACACCAAATGGTGAGTATCTCAATATAATGCATTGCTTGTGTTGAGGTGTGCACATGAGGTGTGGTGGGCACAAGTGTGTGCCATGTGGGAGTATTTTTCTAGAAGGAAAAATGATTAATTCTACAAGGATGCAAGTTGATTTTTGTTGTGCGGACTCGGACACGGACTCCATGATGTCTCGTGCATGCACGGGAGTGTTCGGGAGGTAGGCGTGGACTGTCACACTTCTATGCTGATTGTGGGATGATCTAAAATATCAAACTCTATTTTTGAGTATTGGTATTTTAGTCCCACATCGGATAGGAGAAGAGGTGAAGTCTCAACTCTACTCTATAAATAGAGCCCCTTGGCCTCCTTTGAAAGATGCACCAAGAAGAGAGTTAAGGGAGTCTGTAAAGTCCAGGAAGCCTGTTCAAGTCTCAAATATTGACTTACGAGCGTTCCAGAAGTTCTTCGTGAACTTGCTGGTTCCTGGGAACAGATCGTGTTGGGACGAATCTTGCTTTGAGCAACGGTGATCTTAATCACCCCAGCAAGATTAACCTTTCTTCTTTCTTCTTTCTTCTTTCTTCTTTCTTCTCCTTCATCTGAGTTGTAACTCAGTTCTATCCGTCTGCAACTGCGATTGCAAGGAAGAACGTGAGATTTATTTTCTGAACTCAGTTCTGTCCGTCAGCAACTGCGATTGCGAGGAAGAACGTGAGATTTACTTTCTGATTATTATTGCTTTTGTAATCAGATTTATATTATAGTGTTCCTCTTGGATCTCGAGAATAATCAGAAGGTGAACGTTTGTTGAACCTATGATCTCGACATAGAGTCTACCATCTTTGGTCAAGCCCCGAGACTAACAAGTCGGTATCAACATATGACATAAGAGAGAGAGAGAGAGAGAGAGAGAGAGAAAGAAGTCTAATAAACATGTGCTTGGTTTGGAGAGCATTTCAACCTAAAGATGTTGCCAACAACAACAAAGATCTGAACTTTGAGTCACTGTAAAATAGATACCCACGAGGTGAGGTGAAGATAGATATCTAGATTGGGCAAATTGAGAGTTAGACGCTAAATTGAGAGTTTCATGTTAGGCTCCATGAGAGTGAACCATATAACTGGGCACCATGAGGAGAAATTATTGGGTGGTCCGGACTCACCACGTGGAGACGGTGAATGGTGAGTCCATCCACTAATTTCTTGACACTTGACATAATCTATTCTATCACTACATTTCTGTTATTTTCTATGTCATTTTTTTAATGTTTTTGAAAGAAAAATATATATATATATTTTTTCTAATTATATGCCAAGTGAATTTCTATATATTTTATATATTTTCTTACATTTTTTTGAAATTTTTTATGCCAAATATTTTGGCAGCCACAAACCGCTGATAAAATATCATTTTCTAGAACAATATGATACACATGAATCTATGGATAAAGCCATCTCGATGGAGTTCATCACTGTATAATCCACTTTACTACTTACAAGAAGAAGAAAAAGAATGAAGAAATAGTACTACAATAAATCCATCCTTGAAAGTTGAAAATATAATATATGAAAGAAAGAAAGATGTATGCATATGAATGATTTAGAGGTCGAACCCTTCAAACTTGCAGCTGCTGCTCTTTATACCGATCTGGTTGTTAGCACTCAAGCTATCCACCACAAGGTCGCACCTGACCTTGGAGGTCATCTTCCTCAGCTTCAGCGCCCCGAACTTGACCCTCACCGGCACCGACCCCCGGAACTCGAGCGGCACCGACCCCGTCCGCTGCTGCCGCTGCAGCGCGGCCGTCAGGTCGCCCCCCACCTGCGCCGCCCCCGCCAGCGCCACCGTCACCGCCGACGTGTTGCGGTGGCCCTGGTAGAACACCGGGAAGCTCCCGGCGCAGAGGCCGAGCCCCGAGTAGAGCACGCTCAGCCTGCTCCCCTCCTCGTAGTAGATGCCGATGCGACCGTTGGGGTTCCTCGCGGTCACGGTGACCGCGAACGTCGCGCGGGCCGTGAGGTTGGCGTCGACGTCGAACGCGGCGACGCGGAGGCGGTCGACGGAGTACTTGGGGATCTTGGGGTCGAAGACGGCGTAGAGGACGCCTAGAGCGATGGCGACGAGAACGAGAAGCAGCGCAAGAGAGAGTATGGTCCAGCAGAAGCACTTGCAGCAGCAGCTCCTCCTCGTTCGTCTTCGTCTCTCGAGGGGTACTCGATGCTGCTCATCGGTCGGCTCGGTCTTGTCGGAGAGCTGCAGGCCGTGGGGTAGGAGAGGGGAAGGGGAGGCCGGCGCGGCGGCCTCGACATCGACGACCGGGTGGATCTTCTGGCGCTGATCAGCCGACATTGTTCTTGTTGTTGAGATTAATGAATTAAGAAGGAAGCATTGGTGTTCATATAGATGGTAGGAGTTTTGTCGATGCTTTGACTATTTGTGAGAGAGTTGGTGATAACAGACGTTATAATATCATAATGAAAGTGGTTCAGTTTCGAAAGTGATATGTAGGGGTGAGCATTATTCGGTTTTGGATCGAAAATCGAACCGAATCGAATAAGAGATTCGGTTCGGTTTTAAAAAAATTCGGTTCGGTTTCGGTTTTGAAAATACTAAATTTTCTTATTCGGTTTCGGTTTCGGTCCAAAATCGAAAACCGAATAAGAAAAATTAGTTACTATATATATATGTATATACTATATATACACACACATGTATTAATATATATAGGTATATACCGAATATACATATGTATATACTATAGGTATATACTAAATAAATTTAGGTATATTTAGTTATTATATGTATTAACAAAAAAAATGCAAATAAACCGAAAAATTGAATAAACCGAATAAACCGAAAACCGAACCGATTTAATTCGGTTCGGTTTGATTCGGTTATGGATCAATTCGGTTCGGTTTCGGTTTTGCTTATTCGATTTTCGGTCCAATTCGGTTTTCGGTTATTCGGTTCGGTTTGAACCGAATAAACCGAATGCTTACCCCTAGTGATATGGACTAAGCATGTGGAGACTGCAGACACCGATAATTTTGTGATGATTTGGATGTCTGACTTTAGAGCATCTCCAACCCTATTGTGAGTTTAGAAAAAATGGTTGCCACATAGGAATGATAAACTTTCATTCAAAAAATTCTTCTCCAATGCAAATGTAGAATAAAACATGAAGTTGACATGGCAATGACATGGCAAGGAGAATGTGAAGTTGGTTGTCTAGATCTAGACAATGCACTTCACAATGACTTTGTCTCCACATCATCAATTATGAATAGAAATATTTATAAAAAAGTTGAAGAAGTGGAGGAGTTGCCTTGGAAGTTGGAAAAAAAATACTTTTTATTGTCTCCTCAATACTTTTGCATTGGAGAGAGTTTTTCTATCTCATTGTCTTTTGAGATATAATTTTGCCACATAAACAAGACATTGTCTTGTGGCCCATGCCACATAAGAGCCACCAAAGACTCACAACACTTAACAAGACAATAGTGTTGGAGATGCTCTTAGGAATGGGGATGGTAACTTGTTGAGAACGTATGCACAGTTAGATAGATGCTTGGTAGTTTATGTCTCTATTCATACGGCCACCAAAGTCTGTCTTTGGGGCTGTTTGGTTACATGTAGGTGGAGTGAAAGTGAATACCTTTTTCTACTTTTCACTGAAAGTGAACACAGTTACAGCGTTTGGTTGAACGCTGTAATTGGAATGTAATTGTTGATCTCTGACAGAGCAGAGTTGTTGTCCCCCACGTTTTCTTCCTCTATCACCTACATGGAAAAAGCACTGCAAGTGAAGAGCACGAGAGGAGGCTCGAGGCTGGGACGCGTTCTCGCCACCGGCTTTTGAGCACCAACGCGAGCGTCTGAGGTAGTCGAGGCGGTGCTGGCACCGAAGTACGCGAAGGCGACCACCGGCGACGAGCTCGAGCCACCCGCGGCGACCTCGACGAGCCACCGGCGACGAGCTCGAGCCACCTGCCGCGACCTCGACGAGCCTCGTCCTCGTCGGATCCGGACGGTAGAGGGTGGAGGGGGACTCGTCTTCTTCCTCGAAGCGCTTGTGCTGCCGACGTCTCCTCCGCCGATAGAGAGAAGAGAGATGAGGGGAAGGGTAGAAGGATTTTTTTGGGTTTTTTTAGGAGACATTTTTTGGTATTCTGCAGCTGAGCACATTTTTTGTCAGACTTTTTGGTAGGAGACGCACATGTTCTGATCACTTGGTAGGAGACTTTTTTTTAGGTCTTTTGGGTATGCTGAGAATTTTTTTAGGATTTTTGAGTTAATTTATTTTGTGTAATTATGTATTTAATTAGTTATGGGTTATCATATCTTCAATCCAACATTCACTTTCAACAACCATCCAAACAACCAAACTCCTTTTCTCTCCACTTTCAACAACCATCCAAACATCAAATCTATTTTTCTTCCACTTGCAGCAGAAAAAAAATACTCTATCCAAACACATTTTGAAAAGTGTCACTTGCTGCAAGTGCCCTGTAACTCATCATGATGTAAGTGTCACTTTCATACTTTCAAAGAGTTACATCTATACAAATGGCCCCTTTGTGACAAAACTGATGTTACGATAGTTTTGACGTGGGAGCATGAATAATAGGTTCTGACGTGGAGGCATGAAAAATATAGTTATTTAGTCCAAGATCGGGATCCAAGTCCAACATAAGGTAATCTTCAATATATGGGTTGGGGGTGAACACGTACCTGCAACATCCTCTTTTCCTTCTTTTGTTTTTTTATATGTCCGGCATAACAAAGACTTTATGTACGCTGTATTACCATTTGGGACCATTGACCTCAATTTTTACACACATATCCACGCCTGCAAATTATTGAATTCAGTAGCCAATTTTTACAAAAAAATAAATATCATAAAGGTAAGTACAAAAACAAAAAAAATGAAAAATAAAAAATTCTAACGGATAAAAAATTATGAGGAGAGCAATATCACAATTTAATAAGGCTACAAAACTTTATAAGATCAGTACAACTCCTTAAACTCCAATATTACACATTAATTTTTCAAATATTACACACAAAAAGATCTAAATCAAATATCTCTCTCTCTCTCTCTCTCTCTCTCTCTCTCTCTCTCTCTCATCTTCAATTATTTCCTCTTTCATTCTCTTTACCTATTGGCAGCTGACCAACACCTCGTTTGAAAAAGACGATCTATAACAAAGGAGCCCTATTCTCATTTATATAGCATGACATGTCTTCATACATAGAAATCCAATGCTAAGTAGGCATGACATGCATAGTTTTCATATCTAGAAACTTAATATGACTAAGGTAGGACAAGGACTTCTCTCAAATCATATTACTATTAGGATTTTTAAATATGAGCCAAATCACAACAATCACCACCTTGGATTAATTCACAATCCAATCAACAAGCATCTCTCCAGCCTACGAACTTTAAACAACAATCTCAATTTCACGAACCACCCCCTCCCTAGGATATCAATAGCCTAGTCGCAAGTCAACTTTGAACTTGAGCTAGACTTGAATCTTCGCTTCATATCTGCAACATTGCCCATTTCAGAGCATTCAAAATCACCATATTGACACCTATGGATTACTTACAAATCTGACTCGTCGTCCTAGAGCCACGGAAGGTTAACCTACAAAAAATGAACCATCTCGAATATATACAACCCTTTCGTTGTAGGAACTATAGGACCACTACCAAGAATAATGTCTCGTATCAATTTGATAAATATTGTCACACTTCTCTATATTCATGGGCATGGTGCAACAACGTGTCACCCTTAGAACTCCAGCTCTTTCTGAAAATCCAAAGTCCAAAGAGTCTAACGCGTCGAATGATATGAGATTCTTACGCATCTTCAGTATGTACCATATTATGAGACTCGTCTCGCAGTATCGTTATTCGTATCTGATACACGAGTTTTTACTGTTTATGGTATTTTTTGATTTCTCGTTCTCAAGAAAATACTTAATGAGTTGTGCAGCATATTATTTTTTGAGTTTGTGACAACCATGTTTATCACCAGACAACCAATGACTTGTATAATATCTGTTGGCATTGACATAGACCCGTGCTATGACCCATGCTGAGAACGGAGAACCCTAAAATTTTCTCAAAATGAGAGTTTTTCCTTCAGACGGAATACCATCAAAATTCTGCGAAACACCGTCGAAATTCCACCCGGGGATATTTTCCTAGTGAATAGTATTCGATACTCGCTATTATCTATTGGTTTCTTATTTTTTGAAGCACCCTTTTATCCATTGGTTTCTTGATTTTCTTTATGGATGGATGAGATGGATCGATTTGGGTCGTGGATCGCTGGCATGGCAGATCAGACGGTCACGACTAATTCTTTATTGTTGTTTTCATCATCCTCGGTATTAAATACTCAGTATTGTCCAGAACATATTTTGTTAAATATGTTTTCTTCATGATTCTCGTCTATGTACATGCATGTTTCTGAACTTAGTTTTAGCTAGGTTTTGATTTCCTACAAAGTCTTGAAATTTACTTAGCTGGAAAACTCCATATCAGAAGTGTTACCGGAGTTACCACTATGAAACCTAGTCTATATGCTATATAATACTTATCCTTAGTATTGGTTCTTGCTGGATTTGACTTTGGCAAGATTAATTTGGGACCAGATTTTGGCCCCGAAAAATGATTCTACTATTTACTGCGTATTTGTCTAGGTTTTGGAACACCGTCGAAATTCCGGGAACACCATCAGAATTTCGAGAACCCTGTCGGAATTCCGAATGGTCAGTTTTTTAGGGCCATTTTTTTACTGTGTTTCTTTGGAACATCCGTCGAAATTTTGCGGAACACCGCCAAAATTTTGAATGGACATTTTTCTTGTAGAGCACTACTTGCTGTGTTTTTTGGATCTTTCGTCGAAATTCTACGGAACACCATCGAAATATTGATTGGACACCCAAAGTTCATTTCTCAATTTTTTCGAGTTTTCTTCTCTTCTTTCTTGGTTTGTACTTACATGCTTATAGCTTGAACATGTCTGCTTATGATTGATGATTGTCTAGACTTGATTAATAGTGGTACATGTGCCCAATGCACGAGGGTATCCCATTACATCTTGTCACGCCCCGCTCCCACAGGAGCGATCGTCCTCGCTAAGGCGTGATGCCGCATGAGCCTAGGTTGCGCCCGTGCAAGGCTAAGTCCAGAAACGGCCGATTTTGAGCAAGGCCACAGAGTCGCACAGAGTGTCCCCATTTGCAGCAGAAAGTAAATGAACACAAATTGAAGCGAATTCAACTCTTTATTGATATTCAAGAAGTTTACAAGCGGCGCTAGGCCGAGTTTACAAGTCTCTCAAGCTCTCTCTTCTCTGAAACATAAAAGGCGTGCTAAGTGGCTTACAAGATGGAATGATTCATGGCGATGTTCCGATACATTATGTCCTGTATATGGTGCTCCAGCTCCTTGCAACGCTCCAAGGCTCCAGAGATAGCTCCGCGCCTTAGCACGTTCGAGGAAAGCTCCGCACCCGCCGACGTTTCCTGCTTCCTGCAAGCAGACTGTGGGATTATCAGTACATTGTTATGCACTGGTGGGGAGGCTAGCTCGTCCACAATGCTATCATTACCAAACACGTTCTATTTACTTTTGTGCTCGTCTATCATTTATTGTCTTTCTATTCTTGCCTTAGGATCATTTACATGGCATATTTCATAGCCTATCTCGTGTTGCCGAATTACAAGTGTCGTATGGAAATACATGCACGACTTACCCATACTTACCGTCCGGCCTTCCCTGTCCAAAGTAAACCAAGTTAGTCAACAATTCATAGAAAAATAACTTAACGTGATTCATGTGAACTTTTCAATGTCCAGGACGTGTCCCTGCCTCGGGTCCTAGCACGTCGTAGGCACGTTATCTAACTCACTTGCATGAATTTCTCATTATCATTTGGTGTGTTATATTTCAAGCATATTCATAAGGCACTCCATTTAGTTAACTTAGACTACTTTGATTTCAATGCAAGGACTTGCACGTGGATTTCCACCAGCAAAGCCCACTTAATCTATATGCATCGGTCGCTAGCACCACAAGCCAATTTGGACATGTCTTCCCCTTGGTAATTTCTCACCTATCATGGCGTGCGGCTTGGTACACCCTGATAGTCTTTTGAAATACCCGGTCTTACGTCCCCTGGTGGCCAAGCCCGCACTCAGGCCTGTACGTAAGCCAAATTTTGATTTTCGTTCGGACCGGCGCATCCTTCACACTTTGACATTGCTGCTGGAAATACCCTTATTTCGCCTCTCCTCCGTATACGATGGAGGTGTCCACGACCATTTCGTTTTATTTGTCATTTTAACTTAACGGCTGTCTCTACGCCGTAGGCTAACCCTTAGCCTTAATGCGTTATCGACCAGGTTGGCGTCCGTGCAGCGCGGGTAGCGAGCCCCGTTGCACGTGCCCGTCACACCTGTCGCTAACCATTCTTTCCTTCTTATCTTTCTTTCATTCTTTCTTTCTTTCTTTCTTTCTTTCACTTGTTCGGTCATTCTTTGATTCATTCACATATTCATTCATTCATTCATTGATTCATTCATTCATACATTACGCAACTCCCAGTGCGGGAGTCGCCTTGGCGACCCATCGGTCCCATAATCTTTCAATGTTGCTATACTCTACTCGGAACGACTATGTTGATAGTCTTCCCGTTTCATTGTTGTAATCCATTCATTGTTTCATTGTTGAACGCAAGCTTGTGCCTTAGCACGAGCGGGGAGCGCGGTGCGAGAGTTCTCACATTTTTCCATGTTCTTTTTCATATTCTATACAAGCATACAAGATGGGATTATTCCCTTAGCTAGGTGCGTTGAGTCATTTATTAGCATACGCGGTGTTATCGCCTAGCGATTCTAGCATTTGTGTCCGTATTGTTATGTGTCTAGGCTAAGCAAAGACGGGTTCATCGGAGCCACCCACCTTAGCGATGTTCGCATCGGCCGAGCGATACTCCGAGCACGCCTTGGAAAGTCTAAGTCTGGACTCATCTTGACGGGCCAATGTAAGCCTTGCATCGATTCTTCATCAGGTCGATGCCAACTTTTCGGGTCGACGGCTCGTTTGAGTCGTTGCACTTGCCGTTTGAATCGGCGTTCCGCTAGGACGGAGCGGGTCATTACACATCTTGCTTTCATATCACGTGCTCGAAACCCTTCGCATGCTTCCAGCCTTGTCCCCAAACATACTCTGACGACCATCATCTATCGGCTTCCCGATCGATACCAACTTGTAGGAAAAACTCGATACATGACGAACACCCTTGAGAACGAGCTTCTTGACGAGATATGTTGTCAAGTGTATCACTATGCCCACATCTATATATGTCATATTGTCGTCCGTCTTTACACGTCTGAAACTATTACTCTGGCACATTAGAAATATTCTCCTTCGTGGAGTGGCATAATAAGACGTCCCCATGACCAAGATCCAGTCATGACACATGCCACAAGGTTCCATGACTATCATTATGAAGATGAGATCTTCCATCACTAAAAGATCTACATGATCGTCCTTGCATTTGCATTCTCATTTTTGAGCTTTCTTGCAGTCCTACCTTGTTTCCAGTCGTCTACCGTTCATTCAACAAACATTGCTTCTTAATGCCTTTGTCGAACTCTCGATGGAGATATGATGAAACACCTGATTCGTCCAATTATCAGCAGACGATGAATCCAATAACCTTCCAATCGGTCCTTTTCCAATCATAAGGAGACTTGTTCGTTGGCTTGGCGCTCTCACCCTCCAACGGACCATTCAGATCATTGCACCAAAGTAAATACTCCATTATTGGATTCCAAATTGACCAATTTTGCATGTGAGGATGATCATACGTGTGTTCATCTTCTCCATAGACATAACTGCACCTTCTCCCTCTCGAACTTGAAAATCATGATATCACTTTGTTGAAAAAAGCACGAAAAAAATATGGAATACAACATCCACCCACCGAAAAGATAATGAACGATGAAACCACTATGAGAGAACCAAGCAAGATTAACACACTGTATATGACTTTGATACCTCGACAAATTACAATCTATATATTGAAACTAATATAAGATTGATTACAAGATACTAATCGGTTCCATTGTTACAAGAATGATCCCTCACAAATCTCAAGTATGGAAAGGTCAAGAAGATTACAATGAGATCGCTCATGACACCCCGATGGCCACTTTCGGAACGGAGTAGATGGATCCCCCTGAATTAGATCTTCTTCATCCAGCTATCTTGAAGAGTCATAGTAGCAAAACACGAATTCCTCATAGATTTGGTAGGCTATCTCCTTGAATCTTCTTGTCATTTTCATACTTGAGATTTGTGAAGGATCAGTTCTTCGGAAAGAAACTGATTAGTATATCGTATATTAGTTTCAATATATGGATTCTGATTTATCCAGTGATGAAATTACCATATATACAGTGTGTTTATATTGCTTGGCACTTTCTTAGTGGTTCTGTGGTTCTTTATCATTCGTGGGTTGTTGTATTTCAAGTTTAATTTTTGTGCTTTTCTCAACATGCTATAATCGAATGTGAAAGAAGAATTCTTAGTCTATGATATCGATTTTCAGGAAACACAATGGTGAAGGCAGTTCACATCCTTTTCAATCCTAAAAATAAAGAGTGAAAAAATAAGAACAACATGGTTAGGTAATCTTTAGCGGATGAAATTAGGTCATCTGTTGCACTTTGGACTTGTGTCAGTAGCTGGTTGTTCCTGAAATGTGTAGAGACACAACAACAGTCTTTCTGAAACATCTCGACACATAACAGTTGACTGGATATCTGAAAATAATGTACAATGCGGGTAGCAGAGCGAAGTAGTTAGGTTACTAAAATCATACTTAATGGAAAATTGAGATTTTGGATTAATCATGTGTAGGAGTCCAGATGTCAACATTCATAGGTTTAAGAAAATCAGAGAAAGCCAATCAGGATTTTAGATATGAGAGAAAGTAAAAGTAACCATTGTGGTTACTGGAGAGGGCCATAAGATTCTGACTGGATGACGGAAGATCAATAGTCACGGAACATATTATTTCTTCTAATTATAAAAATGGTGGGAGTTGGATACAGTAGATTCAAAAGACATGCAACAAAAGATATACAATACAGTGTACACAAAGTTTTGTGAGTAATACGGGACATCCAAAAGAAAAGAAGTAAGAATAACTTCCCTACCTGCTCCAAATTGTATTAATAGCTATCAGTTTTCCTAATCCAGCACTTGGCTTTTCTTATTCAACAACTTTAGTTGGAACATAAAGAAAAGGAAATGAAAGAGTTGTGGAACACTACATAACACGAACATATTAATTGGCGATCAGTCACGTCAGCTTTATGTTTTGGAATATGAAGACACTATTATATGTATCGAAAAGTAATATTGTTATATATAAGAAGAATATGGCCAATAGAAATATATAAAAAAAAATGTTTATGCAAGGAAGAATATGGTCAACAGTAGGAATAATTTTCGGTTCGTATAAGTTTTACGCCCACCACAAACTTGTACAAACTCATAATTGATGTACGTATCAAGATGGAAGAGATGGGATGAGATGTACATGGAGACCTTAGAAGAGTCGGTGCCTGAGTGATTCAAACGATTGATTCCTTCAGTTTGTTATTTTAGGTTTTGTAGGCAAAGACTTTGTTGCTAAATATTCTATTGAGTGAAGGCATATTAGCTAAATGATCCATTTTGGTGAAAATGTGACATTAAACATGTCCCTTCAGGGTAAGGACAAAAGCTTGGTAAGTATGACACTGTTGGGTAGTATCTCCGTAACCGGTTGAGCGTTCAAAGATAGTGACATTAGAGTTAGTAATTTAGTGCATTAGTGCAGATAATTGAGATTGGTTCGACCTTTACATATGAGAATTTTTTTTTTGATCAGACATGACCCAGTCTAATATCATATATCACGGGTTAACTCAAATGGAAATTTTCTTTTGAAACATATGACCCAGACTAATATTATACATCATTGGTCAACTTCAATTCGAATCACGTCCCATTTCCATCTGATATTAAAATCCAAGGTTATGGGACTGGTGGGGTTAGTTTGGTTTGGTTTGGTTTAGTAGTTCTATATCTCGTATCCGGTTCACCGCTCAAAAGTGGTGATAACGCAGCTAATAGTCTAGTTTCACATAAGTGGGATCTTGAAGTATATAAATACTTGAGATTGATTAAGTTGGAAATTTCCTTTTAAGAGTATGGCAGAGTCCTGAGGCTATGAAAAATACTTGGAATAAAGTCCCAAATGTTCTTTTAAGAGATTTTATTTTTTCTTAACCCAATTTACAAAGATAGAAACAATGTTTAAGAATCGACTTAGAAAATTCATTGAACATAATACATCAATCAAAAAGATTCATTAAATATATGATAAATTTTAGACATCCTAAAAGAGTATTCCTAAAACTAATCCCCAAATGTACTGAAATATATGTTATCAAATGTTCTAGTCTATCTATAATTTATGATTAATAGAATTTATGGTCATCTATATTGACATATCTTCTACAAAGTGATGAACCACGTTGCTTGAAAATTTCTCAAAGTTTTGGGGACACATAATGGTTGTCAGAGAAGCTAGCACCTTTCCTACGTGTAGGGGTTGCTTAGTTTTATAAATGGTGTTGCAGAATTTACATCAATTTTAACATATGTTTTGTTATAAATAAAGTTACTTACTGCAACAAAATTGTATTACTAACACCAAATTATACCAAATCCTGTCCATTATAGTTCCTTCTACTGCATGGAATTTAGATTTACAGGCAACCAAATAGTCCTGTAATTTGGCCAACCTCAATATTGATAATTTTTATCAACATTATTTTTGGGTAAATATAAATTTAAAAATAAATAAATAAAGAAGAAAGCATGATCACCCTGACATTATAAGGTATAGGCCAACCTTCTCTTAGTCTCCAGAATTTTTTCTGTACAGAAACGAATTTCTCTTAATTTTGTCCAACAAGTAAAGTTTGCGAAATTTAGTTGGAGAAATCTAATTCACCAGATTGGGTTCAAATATTTTATTTTATTTGTTTTAACTACTGAAACGTCAAATGGTGTAGCATTTCTGCTAAAACGTCAATGACATTTTTTGCAATTTACCCTATGACAGTTTATGCAGCAAAAATAAACTTGCCCCTATGATAAATTAAAAGAAAGCAAACAAATCAAATAAACAAAATAAACAAAAAATGAAAGGAAAAAACATACATTCTTGTTTAGGTGGACTAGAACACGAGGTTATCCATTATCTACTACTGCATGATTAAAAATAAAATAATTAATTAGTAAAACTATAAATAACCATTCTTATGATCCATGATATGTATAGATCAGATCTTCAAATACATATTAAATATTATAAAGCTTGTAAAGTCCAAAAAATTTCATTATTAAAATAATTAATTAGCTTTCAGACCGTAGATTTTATAGTAGTTTCGAGTTTAAGTCCTAACATGTTCAATTGTAAAGCTTGAACTTTTTTTTATTTTCTTTTCATTATACTCTAAACATGAGTACAAGGACAACAACCAACTCATGCTAGATAGGAGGTATAATGGAAAAACATGGGCGACCATGGCCCAGGGGAGGCTAGGGGTGAGCATATAACGGCTGGAACCGAAAACAGAACTTAACTGAATCAAAATATGACAATCGGTTCGGTTTTTAGATTATAGGTTCGGTTTTCGCTTTGAAGATTTAGAATTTTAAAATATCGGTTCGGTTTTCGGTTCTTGGTCCAAGTAACTGAATCGAACCAAAAACCGATTAGATTCAATAATTTTGCCAAACTACCCTCAATTTATATATACAAATACTTTGCTAATCATATATAAGCGCACCCTCTAATTCCATTATCTGTTGGCATGTCGTCGTTTCTTTGAGCGCTCTCTCTACCCTCAATCTATATATAGTAATAATATTTCACTCTGTAATTATAATAATTTATAAATGCAACAATGTTAGATTTTTCTTTTGAAGATTTGTTATTTTAATTGACTCATTTGCTAAAATGTGAAGGCCCGACCCATTGGTCAATGAAACCGAACCGAACCGAATTAATCTAATCCGATTTTGTTCAATTTTTATGAAAATGGTTCGATTTTTGGTTGACAAATACGATTTACGATTAATTCGATTTTTATATATTCTGCTCGATTTGAACCGAACCATTGCTCACCCCTAGGGCAGGCTAGATGATGGCCCAAGGACTAAAGCGACATCAATATGAGTGTTTGTAGAATAGAATAAGGATGTACTATGGATCACCCACAAATTATAAGAGTTATAGTGTAGTGGTTATCATATATGCTCACATTTTAGAGCTTGTTAGTTCAAATCCTTTCTTGTTATGTTCACTTTTATTTTAGTTAGTTAATTTTTTTTTGACATTGTGTATGGAGGCCTCATTTCAGGAGTTCGTCTCAAGCCTCCACAAGCTCGGGACGGGCCATGCAGAAAAATGAAATAAAAGAATAAAAATCCAAGATCCAAACTTTCCAATTGAACATATAACTTAAACTCTAAGCAGGTATAAATCCATGGTCTAACACTAATTAGTCCTTACTAAAACTAATGATAGTTATGTTCATACATATGGTACTCTTGAAAAATGTCATTAACAATCGACTTGTTCGAATTAGTTTGATCATCACTTTGCGGTCAAATTATTGACAAATGTTTGTTTAATCATTTTATATGTTAGGAAGAAACAGAAAATGGATATAAACACTCAGAGTTTATGTGGTTCACTCCTGAATTTGGCTACGTCAACGACAAATTGATCTACACAAGATAAATAAATAGAGTTCTATAAAAGATGCGGCTATTTATTTTCTTTCAGCCTAATCTTCAAAATAAATCGAGTTTATACATATTTCTTTACAGCCAAATTTTCGAAAAATATCGAATTTATACATATTCCTTTACATACCTAAAAAAAACTGATTAGGTTTCAAGGAGATCGCCTCCAACACCCATGATGTTCGTTGTCCCCTCGACCCTTCCCGGGTCTCTTACAAATTACCCGTTAACATACTCGGAAATATAGCAAAGGGTCGATGATGCGAAGCTCCCAAGTTTCGAAGCTAATTTGGTCATGATTAGAAATATTCAAAAGTGTTATGATTCAAAACATGTCTTTTGCAAGATAAATTTTTTGACAGAATTTTAGGAAGAAAAAAAAAAGTTTCCTATAAAAAGGGTAAATTATAAAGGCACAGCACATTTTGATCGGGACTGTTCAAGTGTTAGTTTTCCATTATTTACAAGTTTGCCACTGAAAAAATTACTCAGGGCTATCCAAGTGGTAGGTATAAAAGATAAGTCTTATAATTTTTGTTTTCTTCCCCACTCTCCATTCCTCACAAGAAGAAGGACAAGAAGAAGAAAAAAAAAAAAAACAAGAACAACAAGAACAAGAACATCAATTTTTGCAAACCTAGTTTATTTTATTTTTTGCTCTCTTCTAATTTCTCAGATCTCTTTCTCCAAACCTTACTTTCTTTTTCTTCTTCTTGTTTTGTGAAACCCAGTTTCTGTAGCTTGCTAATTAAATAGAATTTTTCGTATTGTAAATTAAATGTTTTTCAAATTATTATTATTATTAAATATTATTATTTATCTTTGGATGAAAAGTATTTCGAAAATTATTTGTAACATAGATTTTTGGGATTCTCGACCCAGACCCGAGTTCGAGCCTGAGCCCAACCCTTTCTTTCCCAATTCGTTTCTCTTCCTAAATCAAATGATTGACTTGGTAATAATAATAAATAATAATAAAAAAATAAAAAAAACTATTTCTTTGCTGGTCCCCGAAGGACCAGCGTTGGTTGGCTGAGAAGTGGTAAAACTTCTCTCCTCATTTCATTTCCCCACCACACATTTCATAACCCATCTCCTTTATTTCCCCCACAACACCCACGTTCCCACAACCGAACACATCTCTTTCTCTCTCAAAACAACTCCAGAAACCCCACAACTCTCCCACTCTCAGTTTCTTCTCTGTGGAGAAAGTAAGCTCAAACCCATTCTCAACAACTCTCTCTCCCCTCTCTCTCTCTGTGTTCTCTCTTGCGAGAAGCCCTTAGCCGAAACCCATTTTCTCCCGACCCCTCTCCGCGCGCGTGCGACCCGAGGCCGAGCCCCTTCTCTGGCGAAGCGCCACCGCACCGCCACCGCGCCTCCGCGCGTGCTCCCCCTCCCCGAGCCGCGACCCCGCCCGCGTCAGTGAGCCCCGACGGATCTCCCCGCCGCTGCCCTAGCCCCGCGGAGTTCCTCCCCGCGCCCCTCCAGCGTTCCGGCGAGGCGCTGCCAACCGCCCCGGCCGCGCTCGCCCGCGCTGCCAGCCACCCCGCGGCCAGAGCCGTCCGACGAGCCTTTCCCGGCGGTTTCCCCGCCGTCCAGCTGACCCTGTCGGCGTTTCCCGCGGCCATCCGCGGCCAACCGCTGCTGTCCAGCGACCCCTCCCCGTCGGCAGTGCCCCGTCCGCTGTCCGTGCGCCGATCTCCCTCCCGTGCGTGCCCCTTTGCTGTGCGTGGTTGAGCCAGATCTTCGACCTGCTGCCGAACTAATTTCGGATATTTTCTCGAGTTTTTCCCGCGGCTCCCCGCCAACGGAATCTGGTAATTTCTGATAATCACAGTAGTTCGTCCCCGTAGAGTCGATGATGATAGATCGGTCCCCCGGTTCCCTCTCGGGAATCCGGATAGCTGCGTTATAATTTTCGTTAGCTGCGTTAGTTTGTTTTCCTGTGTTTTACTTGCTGGATTGGCGTGAATTGGTTGATTTTGGATTCCCGGACTTTTCGGGAATTATTCGGTGGAATTGGAAATTATTTCTGTGGTGTTGGAAATCATTTTGGTGGATATTTCTGTGGACTATTTTGGGTTGGAAAATATTTGCAGGAGTTTGTTGGCGCACTTCCCAGTTTTGGGTTTGTCCCGGAATAGAGGAAGTGCTGCCCAAATTTTTACAAAACTATATTTTTTATTAATTTCAAAACTGGCTTTCGAAAATGAATTTCTAAAACCGATTTTCGGGCGACGACCGTACCGGTCTGTGGGCCCCGGCAAAATGCAAACGTACCGGTCCGACCGGACGTTGAGGCATAAGCCGAATTTTGAGGAATGGACCGAGTTTGAGACTCCTAGCTTTCTTTTTAATTATTTTATTTTAGGGTATTTATACTAGATATTTAATTCCCGCACTTTAATTATTTAATTTCAGTCATTTTCTCTTATTTAATGTAAAAGGAAAATTTGTACCGGGCATAAGCCCACCCTAGGACCATTAGCTGTGCCAATGTATTTGTGTAGCTTAGTTTTTATTTTTTATTTCTGGTGGATGTGATTTGGGTGGTCTTTGGATTGGTAGCATATTCGTAGTTTAGAACGTAATTTACGGGTTAATTACGAGTTTAGCTAAAATGAATAAAATATTATTAATTCACGGTTTGTCACTAAAAGAAAAATGTATTTTTATATACATATTACAAAACGCAAAGTTTTTCCAAATTATACTTGATTCTCACGTATTTTCCAAATAACCCAATTAACCGGCTTAATCAACGCACGTAGTTGCGACGTAACCGTTAGCTGTAGATTAATACAACATAAAACCTGACTAGGACATGACTACTAGAGATTACAACTAGCACACTTAGTCTGGTTATTCAGGAATCTAAGTCGAGTTCTCAACTGTAGGAATTCGGAGATTCACCTGACGTCCCTCCCCGGTACCGATCTGTTCTTCCAGTCAATCTTAATTCAAGGCAAGTATAGTTTGTGTTAGTTTACAGTTATTTATTTAATCGTTTTACTGCATGTCTAAACCACGTCTCAAACACGAAACTCTCACCGAGAGTACTGTACTGTAACTACTGTAACTATTGGGGACTGGGGAATAGCGTAATGATTATGACCATACTGTAACAAAACCCCCTTATCCATTACTGTAACAAACCCAAGCCGGTCATATGTCATTACCTATTCAAATCACTGTTTTCTACTGTAACAAACATGTTTTAAAACTGTTTAGAACTGCATGATTCTATTTCTTATTTAACTGTTTAATTAGCATGAATTGTACTTTGCTCCCTCCTGACTGGAGACAACATTTTAGGTAACACTGAGGATGACGAGCTATACTATAATAGCTAATATGACCCGGTTCTCCACCCTGCGACGGTACCGGAGCCGTCTTTGGAGGACGCTGAACCTGGAACAACAGAACCAGATGTCTAGATAGTTTCCTTTTCTGCATTTTTCTTTTATTGGAGTTTGTAGTTTATTTCAGCATTTTCCTTTCCAGTTGTATTTCTGAATATTTTATTAAACAAAGTTTCAAATTCCGAATAGAACAGTTGTGACAAATGTATTTGTGTTGTTGTGATTACCTGCAATGGAACAGCTTACTGCCGCCGTCTCACCACGGTGCAGGCTGGGCATGGTCCGGTTCGACCCATTAATTTGGGATCGGGTCGTGACATGTTTTCAGTGGTGGCCCATGCAGGTCCCACAACAAACAACAACTTAGGAAAACATACATAGAAACAATTAGAACACTAGAACATTGATTTGTCACGACATAGGTCCGATTTATATATAAATAAATATTTTTGCTTGATTATAGACTGGTAGGCTACCTTGCTTATGTGTGCGTCCTAAACCTTCCAGAGAATGACCATTGACCTAATCCTGCTGGCTATGAGGTGTCATCTCCGGATCATACCCCATCTCCTCAGCCAAGCCCAGGGTCCTTTCCCTCGTGGCTGTTTGACCGTCCTCATAGTGCATCCAGTGAAGTTTTTCCTACACTGGCGACTCCTACCTCATCTCCAACTGAGTTGCATTCCCTGGTGGATTATTCATTTTGTTGCTCCACCAGTACCAGCAATCATCTTCCAAATGGTTGTCCTATTTCAAGAAATCCTGGAGTTCCAGAAAGCTCAAGACGAAGCCCAGCAGGAACAGATGAATATCACGAGAGAAGACAAGAAGAACGTCATGATGTAGCCTTAGATATCCCCAACCAAGTTAGAGCAGAACTTTTGTCCTAGGAAGGATACCCCTGAATCTAGAAGATATTCGGGTCCCATCAAGTACTCTACTTTCCGGCAGCCTTGTCGTAAGAAGCTATGGGTTTGTAACTAATGCAAGAGGCCTGGTCATCAGGCCGTTAGTTGCCGCAAGAGTTTGGGACAATGTTTGGCATATGGATCCGCTAAACATCGGGTAAAGGACTGCCCTTATCTTTCTATCAAACCAGAGCTCATATCCCAGCAACATCTGTTAGACCACAACCTAGGGACCCTCTTCCTATCCAGCAGACCCTGCCCTTACAATAAGGCATGATGCATACTCGAGGTTCATAGGAAAGGAAGCAATTGGAGACTGCTCATGCAAGAGCCAGAACCATGAGGAATAGTACCTAGAACCGCTGTATAGCATCATCTTTTTGGATGTCCTTAGATCAATCATAAGAGTTTTGCTATAATTCTCCACAGGGATAGAAGTTGTTGTTACACCCTTATGGCAGATGTTTTCCTGATAGTCTCCCCGAATTATCCCAGATCTAGATATAGGATTCACCCTTGACCTAGTCCCCGGCTCTTTCCTAAATTCTAAAGGATGCTACAGAATCAACCCGAAGGTGGCCAAGAAGATGAAGGACCAGAGCAGTGCAGGCTCTAGGATTTATTCAGGGTGGAATTTTACCTTAGGGAACACCTATCTTGTTTTTGTCCAAGAAGGATGGAACAACGGATGTGCATCGATTACCAAACACTAAAGAACAAGTACTTTCTGCCCGGATCGAGGATCTGTTTGATCGGGTTGTGTGGAGTTAGGGTGTTTCGAAGTTTGACTTAAGATTTGACTATCATCAAATCAAGGTCAGGAAAGAGGACATTTCTAAGACGGCGTTCAAACACCAAGTATGGGTAGTTTTCTTTGGTCAGGACGTTAGACTGTCAAATGCTTCTGCTGTGTTCATGAATCTCATGAACAGAGATTTTCATGAGTATTTGAATCAGTTTATCTTCTCCATAGATAACATTCTGATATATTTGAAGACTCAAGAAGAGCATGAAGAACACCTGTGGAAGTTTTGGAAACTTTGAGGAAAAAGAAATTTTATGGTAAGTTATCTGAACGTGGATTTTTGACAATGTGGACTTTTGGCCATGCTGTCAAGAGAAGAAATTTTGATGGAAGATAGCTGTTGTTGAAGAGTGGTATACCCCAAGTTCAATTCGGAAGATTCTTGAACTTGGCTGGCTATTATCAGAAGTTCGTGAAGGATTTCGTCAAGATTGCTGAGCCAGTGACGAAGCTCACTTGGAAGGATGAAGAGTTCAACTGAACGAAAGTTTGCCAGTCGGCATTGAGGAGCTGAAGAAGAGACTTACCACTACACCAATCCTTGCGCTACCCGCAGGAACCGGTGGGTTCTCAATTTACAATAATTCCTCTAGAAAAGGACTGGGTTGCGTTCTTCAACAACATGGGAAAGTAATCGCTTACACATGTAGGCAACTACAGACTCATGAGAAGAATCATCCCACGCCTAATTTGAATTGCTGCAATTATCTTTACTTTGAAGCTTTGGAAGCATGATTTCTATGGAAAGGGAGTGAAAATATGTACGGGCTACCAAAGTCTGAAATATATCTTCACTCAGGAAGGGCTGAATATTAGACTAAGAAGGTGGTTCAAGCAGATGAAGGATTATGACATCAACCTGCAGTACCATTCAGGTAAGGCTAATGTGGTTGCTGATGCACTTGGTCGATACTGATGGCGAAGTTCTTAACCAAGGACTAGCACCTGCTAGAAGACATCAAGAAGTTCGGACTGGAGGTTATACTACCTGGAGATAGAAGGACGAAGCTGGATGCTGATTCAGTATTGATGAAGTTCGAGGCTGAGGGATTAAAAGTCAAGAGAACATAGTTTCAAATGAGGCACTTTGCAGGCTTAGAGATTAAGTGTTGGCAGGAACACTGGAGGGTTTCTAAATTAATCAGCATTGGAACTCTGAAGAATGGTGCGAGACTTTGCGTATTGGCTGACAAACGGAGGAACGAGTTGAAGGAAGAAACGCACCAGTCGCAGTATTCCATATATTCATGAGATAATAAGATGAATCGGAATATGCCTCCATTGATTGGTGTTATGGAATAAAGAAGGACAATTCCAGGTATGGGATTAGATGTGAATTTGTCAACATGAGGAATTTAGCAAGAGGACATCAAGCTTGTTGAAGCCGCTGGACAATTCGGAGTGGAAGTAGAAGCATATAACAATGAACTTTGAGTAAGAATTGCCTTGTTCCCAAGGAGGGAAGGGCACCAATTGGATTATTATAAACCGACTGACTAAGTCGGCACACTTTGTTTTCCATTCAAGTTGGTTTATCCACTAAGAAGTGGGCAGCATTGTACGAGAAGCACACCTACCGGATTCATGGAGTATCGCGGGACGAGCAAGCAGAGAGGTCAATCCATACGCTTGAAGATGTCTTAAGATTTTGCGTCTTGGATTTTGGTAGGTCTTGGGAAGACCAAACTGCATTTGGTGTAGTTTCTCCTACCAGAGGAACAATCAGTGTTGACGGAGCTGGAAATTGAGGCCAGATACATCAGGCCATTTGAAGTTTAAGACGTGTTGGAAGTAGCGTACCAGTTAGCTCTACCAGCTAATCTTGAGAGTGTGCAACGTCTTCTACGTCACAGCTCAGGTGCTACATTTCGGATCCGAGTCACATTTTGGATAATTCAGAGCTCAAGTTTAGACTTAACCTTTCAGTGCCAGAGAAACCAGCTGCAAGCCTAGTCAGAGGTAAGAAGAAGATCAGAATTCGAGCCATCACTTATTTCTTATCTTTTCGTTCTAAACTTGACTGATGCTGACGAAGTTAGCCTAGTTTTGCAAGCTATCTCTTTATCAAGCTTGATCATGACGATATTTTATTGGGTGCACCCACTAACATATTGTCTAATCAGGACCGGTGCATGATGGTCTGATCAACCTCGTGTACTTTGGTTCGCTTTTGTATTTTTCTGCGTGGATTATATCATAAAAACTTGTCCCTCAACCGTCTCATCCACGACTGCCTTGGAAATCCTTATGGTTGAACCTGAGTTACGGGCGCAGTACCCGTACATGTTTGTCTTTCCTACCTTATTTTAAATTTCGAGGACGAAATTTTCTAAGGAGGGAAGATTGTGAAACCCAGTTTCTGTAGCTTGCTAATTAAATAGAATTTTTCGTATTGTAAATTAAATGTTTTTCAAATTATTATTATTATTAAATATTATTATTTATCTTTGGATGAAAAGTATTTCGAAAATTATTTGTAACATAGATTTTTGGGATTCTCGACCCAGACCCGAGTTCGAGCCTGAGCCCAACCCTTTCTTTCCCAATTCGTTTCTCTTCCTAAATCAAATGATTGACTTGGTAATAATAATAAATAATAATAAAAAAATAAAAAAAACTATTTCTTTGCTGGTCCCGAAGGACCAGCGTTGGTTGGCTGAGAAGTGGTAAAACTTCTCTCCTCATTTCATTTCCCCACCACACATTTCATAACCCATCTCCTTTATTTCCCCCACAACACCCACGTTCCCACAACCGAACACATCTCTTTCTCTCTCAAAACAACTCCAGAAACCCCACAACTCTCCCACTCTCAGTTTCTTCTCTGTGGAGAAAGTAAGCTCAAACCCATTCTCAACAACTCTCTCTCCCCTCTCTCTCTCTGTGTTCTCTCTTGCGAGAAGCCCTTAGCCGAAACCCATTTTCTCCCGACCCCTCTCCGCGCGCGTGCGACCCGAGGCCGAGCCCCTTCTCTGGCGAAGCGCCACCGCACCGCCACCGCGCCTCCGCGCGTGCTCCCCCTCCCCGAGCCGCGACCCCGCCCGCGTCAGTGAGCCCCGACGGATCTCCCCGCCGCTGCCCTAGCCCCGCGGAGTTCCTCCCCGCGCCCCTCCAGCGTTCCGGCGAGGCGCTGCCAACCGCCCCGGCCGCGCTCGCCCGCGCTGCCAGCCACCCCGCGGCCAGAGCCGCCCGACGAGCCTTTCCCGGCGGTTTCCCCGCCGTCCAGCTGACCCTGTCGGCGTTTCCCGCGGCCATCCGCGGCCAACCGCTGCTGTCCAGCGACCCCTCCCCGTCGGCAGTGCCCCGTCCGCTGTCCGTGCGCCGATCTCCCTCCCGTGCGTGCCCCTTTGCTGTGCGTGGTTGAGCCAGATCTTCGACCTGCTGCCGAACTAATTTCGGATATTTTCTCGAGTTTTTCCCGCGGCTCCCCGCCAACGGAATCTGGTAATTTCTGATAATCACAGTAGTTCGTCCCCGTAGAGTCGATGATGATAGATCGGTCCCCCGGTTCCCTCTCGGGAATCCGGATAGCTGCGTTATAATTTTCGTTAGCTGCGTTAGTTTGTTTTCCTGTGTTTTACTTGCTGGATTGGCGTGAATTGGTTGATTTTGGATTCCCGGACTTTTCGGGAATTATTCGGTGGAATTGGAAATTATTTCTGTGGTGTTGGAAATCATTTTGGTGGATATTTATGTGGACTATTTTGGGTTGGAAAATATTTGCAGGAGTTTGTTGGCGCACTTCCCAGTTTTGGGTTTGTCCCGGAATAGAGGAAGTGCTGCCCAAATTTTTACAAAACTATATTTTTTATTAATTTCAAAACTGGCTTTCGAAAATGAATTTCTAAAACCGATTTTCGGGCGACGACCGTACCGGTCTGTGGGCCCCGGCAAAATGCAAACGTACCGGTCCGACCGGACGTTGAGGCATAAGCCGAATTTTGAGGAATGGACCGAGTTTGAGACTCCTAGCTTTCTTTTTAATTATTTTATTTTAGGGTATTTATACTAGATATTTAATTCCCGCACTTTAATTATTTAATTTCAGTCATTTTCTCTTATTTAATGTAAAAGGAAAATTTGTACCGGGCATAAGCCCACCCTAGGACCATTAGCTGTGCCAATGTATTTGTGTAGCTTAGTTTTTATTTTTTATTTCTGGTGGATGTGATTTGGGTGGTCTTTGGATTGGTAGCATATTCGTAGTTTAGAACGTAATTTATGGGTTAATTACGAGTTTAGCTAAAATGAATAAAATATTATTAATTCACGGTTTGTCACTAAAAGAAAAATGTATTTTTATATACATATTACAAAACGCAAAGTTTTTCCAAATTATACTTGATTCTCACGTATTTTCCAAATAACCCAATTAACCGGCTTAATCAACGCACGTAGTTGCGACGTAACCGTTAGCTGTAGATTAATACAACATAAAACCTGACTAGGACATGACTACTAGAGATTACAACTAGCACACTTAGTCTGGTTATTCAGGAATCTAAGTCGAGTTCTCAACTGTAGGAATTCGGAGATTCACCTGACGTCCCTCCCCGGTACCGATCTGTTCTTCCAGTCAATCTTAATTCAAGGCAAGTATAGTTTGTGTTAGTTTACAGTTATTTATTTAATCGTTTTACTGCATGTCTAAACCACGTCTCAAACACGAAACTCTCACCGAGAGTACTGTACTGTAACTACTGTAACTATTGGGGACTGGGGAATAGCGTAATGATTATGACCATACTGTAACAAAACCCCCTTATCCATTACTGTAACAAACCCAAGCCGGTCATATGTCATTACCTATTCAAATCACTGTTTTCTACTGTAACAAACATGTTTTAAAACTGTTTAGAACTGCATGATTCTATTTCTTATTTAACTGTTTAATTAGCATGAATTGTACTTTGCTCCCTCCTGACTGGAGACAACATTTTAGGTAACACTGAGGATGACGAGCTATACTATAATAGCTAATATGACCCGGTTCTCCACCCTGCGACGGTACCGGAGCCGTCTTTGGAGGACGCTGAACCTGGAACAACAGAACCAGATGTCTAGATAGTTTCCTTTTCTGCATTTTTCTTTTATTGGAGTTTGTAGTTTATTTCAGCATTTTCCTTTCCAGTTGTATTTCTGAATATTTTATTAAACAAAGTTTCAAATTCCGAATAGAACAGTTGTGACAAATGTATTTGTGTTGTTGTGATTACCTGCAATGGAACAGCTTACTGCCGCCGTCTCACCACGGTGCAGGCTGGGCATGGTCCGGTTCGACCCATTAATTTGGGATCGGGTCGTGACATGTTTGGACATTATGGATGAAATCCTAGTTGTAGAAGAAATTGGGTTATCAAATCTATCAAATCTATTAATATATTAGTCTATTAACCAATTTTTTTTATTAATAGAAGAATTATACATGAAATCCTAGTTGTAGAAGAAAACTATGGAAGAAATCCTAGTTGTAGAATAATTGGGTTCATATCAGGACTGCCACAATTTCTGACAGTCCTAGAAGTATTGAGTACTGCCAGAAATTGTAGCAGACTTGAAATAGACTCGATGTACAACAGGACTGCCACAATTGCTGGCAGTCCAAGAAGGAATGAGGACTGCCAGGAATTGTGGCAGTCTTGAAATAGACTCGATGTACAACAGGACTGCCACAATTTTTGGCAGTCCTAGAAGTAATGAGGACTGCCAGAAATTGTGGCAGTCCTGAAAGAGACATGCTCTACAACAGGACTGCCACAATTTCTGGCAATCCTAGACATATTGAGGACTGCCAGAAATTGAGGCAGTCCTGAAAGATACTTGCTGTACAGCAAGTTCCTTTCAGGACTGCCACAATTTCTGGCAGTCCTAAAGTCGACATTCCCGAATGAAAAAAAACATGTTAGGATTTATTTCAATCTTGGTAATAGAGTGAAATATGCATTTTAGGATTTATTTTCATGCATTCTTTGTGAGGAAAGAAGTATTTAACCTTTATTTCCATACATTTTAGGATTTATTTAATTTTTTGGGTGCCATCGAAATTGGGAAAGAGAAGGAAACTAGGATTTTGATGGAGATGGTGATGATGGAAATGGTGGAGAAGAAGAAGATGATGAAAAAAAACTAGGATTTTGATGAAGATGTGAGAATGAAAATGGTGGAGAAGAAGAAGATGGGTAGAAGAAGAAGAAGAAGAAAAAAGCTAGGATTTGTGAAGAGAGAGTGAAATTTAGAAATGAGAGTGATTTTTTGGGTTTGGGGGGCTGTGGGCTTTGTACAGCCCCCTGAATGGAATATTTTAATAGTTCTAGTAAAAGTTTCTTCCAACCTGACTAATTCTAATCCTGGCTAGCCCCGATCAAAAAGATATGTGCCCTTATAATTAGCCATAAAAAGATTCTGCTGAGACTGACTTTAAATATGATCATCCCATATCTGACGCATTTATAAGAGGAGGTGATGTGGATAGTTGTCTTTCTTTTTCCAACTTTTTTTCTTAATGACTTCATTCTTGGTAGCAGAAAGCAGCACCAAAACCCGCGTCTAATTTTGTCCGCACTCCAAATGACGTTGGAGTGCAGACAAACCCGCGTCCAATTTTGTCCACACTCCAACTTTGTCCACACTCTACAATAACGTAAAGTATTATTCTATATTTATTTTTCACCCAATCTTGCGTCACTTGATGGCACAAAAGTCAAACAGTTGCATGCAATAATTTAATTATATAATCCACCGGATGGAATTCAAGTTGTGATTAGTGCCCGGCGGTCCGGAACTCCGCCTGGCCCGTCCGAGTTTGGAGCCCGGCCCGACCCGCCTTCCAGTCCGGCCTGTCCAAACCCGCTTACCGCTTGGTCCAGGCTGGATTCAATAAATGGGGTCTGAGTCCGCCCCCCCCCCCCCCCCCCCCCCCCCCCCTTCCCTTTTTTTTAAATTGGCAACAGTCGGCCAGCAAAGGACCGCTCAGGCCCGCCCGAGCCCGGCCGCTTAGCCCGGATGAACCGAATTTTTGTTTTTTTTGAATTTTTTTTGACCGTTTGGGCTCCTATTTACCAAAATGCTCCCATTATTTGACCGTTTTAGGAGGTATTTTGGTCATTTTGTCAAAAATGACCAAAAATTTTTTTACAACAATTCAATTTGGAGGGTAGGAGGTAATTTGGTTTCAAAAAATTCCTATAAGTATGGCATAAATCACAATTTTCAAACACAAACGATTCATTCCAACCCAAAAAAAAATATTCAAGATCACAAGAAGGTTTCAAGAAATTTTTTCGAGCAATTCCGGCGCTCTACGACTTCCCGATCAAACAATTCCGACGCTCTACAAACCATTAATTTTGCTTCTAATTATTTTTCTTTATTTTACATTTACAAAATAGTTTTCTTTCCTCCATCTCTCTTTTTTGAGAAAAAATAATTTTTCGTTTATTTTATTTTTTGTATCCTTCTTCTTTTTAATTGTTTCTCTATTTTTATTTGTCTTTTTAAAATGGCCGGACAAGGTTCAAACCAACCTACTGAAGCTGCCGGACATACTTATGAATATTATAATACTTTTTTTTGAAAAAAATCATATTCCTGAGGATTTAATTGGTTCACCTCCTGAAGTTGCTAGCACTCCCCAAAATGCTGTAAAGAGGAAGAAAAAATTAAAATTTTGATAATTTTTTGTTATTCTTAATGAAACCAAACCTGATGGCTCACTTGTTTTAGATCAGAAAGGAGAAGCAGTTCCGTACGCGGCACAATGTAAGAAACGTTCCAACATATACAAATGGAAGAGGGGAGGTGGCACGGGTACTATATCAAGACACTACGAAATCTGCTACGGCCCGGGCTCAATTTCAGCGACCCAAACTCAGATAAGTTTTGGAGGTACCGCGAGTTCTTCAATGAGTACATTTTTCTATTCAGCTGCTCGTCATAAAACTGAATTGACTAAATATATTATTGTTGATGAACTTCCATTCACTTCGGGTAAAAGTGAATCTTTATTTGATTATGCCACAAATTCTTTAAATTCATGATTTAGTAAAATTACTAGAGGCGCTGTTAGAAAAGAGGCTAAAAGAATTTTTAATGAAATGAAAGTTGTTTTAAAAAAGTTTCTCGCATGTTAGTAAAATAGCTATTACTTCTGATGTTTGGACAAATAAGCAAAATTATGCTTATATTTGTATCACGGCACACTACATAGATTCATAATGGATGTTGCAAAAGCGCATCATCTGTCTATAAAGTTTAGAATTTTCACACACTGGCTATGTAATTGCAGGCACTATTTCAAAATACGTGTGTGATTTTGATATTCACCATAAAATATTATTTGTATCTTTTGATAATGCTAGTAATAATAATTCTGCTATAACTTCATTGTTTTTACTATATCAGCCCATTTTAGAAGTAGATGATTAGGTGTGTTTGCCACATTATTAACTTAGTTGCAAAAGAATGTCTCAAATTTTTTAGAACACATTTAGAGGCTCTTAGACATTGTTTACATAGCTTGAACAAGTCTCCAAGTATGCAACAAATTTTTAAAGCCACATGTGCACATTTTAGTATTCGTTTTAGAGGATTTGTTAAGGATGTACCACATAGATAGAATTCGACATATTTAATGTTTAAATCCGCAATCCCCTTTAAGGATGCTATTACATATTTTTTGCAATATGGATCACAATTTTGAATATCGCGTAACTGAAGATGATTGGATAGTTGTTTCTTCTATTTGTGAATTTTTAAAAACTTTTGACAATGCAACATGTAATCTTTTTGGTGTTTATTATCTCACATCTTGTTTAGCTTTACGAAAATTTTATAACATGTTTTACTTATTTTCTAAATATAGAAATGTTCCTAATTTTGAATATGTTGTAAAAAGAATGAAAGCTAAATTCAATAAATATTGGGATGATGTACCTATTTTATATTGTTTGGCTTTCATTTTTGATCCTACAATCAATTTAGGGAGCGTAGAGGCTTTGTTAGATGATTATGCAGAAAACATGAATGTTGATGTTACTCACTTGAAAGTAGAACTGAAGTTAGTGTTGAAAAGGTTAGTAATGCTTTATGAAAACAAAGTTGTGTCGACCTGACCAACTCGAGTGGATACTAGTAGTAGCTCTGGCTTGATCGACCACGCCAGTCGTATACTAAAAAGGAAGAATCAAAAACACTCTTTCCAACCCACTCAAGAGTTGTCTTTATATCTAAGTTCTTATAAAGAAAAAGATGAATCTTCAAATCACTTCACCATTTTAGAATGGTGAAAAAAATACGATAAAAGATTTCATGTACTTTCTACCATACCACGGGATAGTCCCAGTGTCCACGGTAGCATCGGAGTCATATTTTAGTGCAAGATCAAGAATTTTGAGCATAAAGATGAGCCAGTTGAAGCCAGATATCTTGGAAGCTTGTGTATGTGTTCAAGATTGAATTTTAGCACAGAAAAGAACCAAAAACAAAAGAGATGAAGATGCTGACATCAACGAGTTGGACTTTGAATCGCTTACAATGGTTGAAGTTTCTGGAACCGAGGAAGAAGAATGACCCAAATGTATGAATTAGTAAACTTACAAAACAAAAGAAACAAAAAAAAAACTTAAAAACCAAAAAAAAAAAAAATCAAGCAAACAAAACAAAAAAAACTTACAAAAGAAAAGAAAAACTTAAAACAAAAAAACAAAAACAAACAAAAAAACTTAGAACAAAAACAAAAACAAAAACAAAAAAACTTAAAACAAAAACAAAACAACAACAAAAAAACACATTTAAAACAAAACAAAAAACTTTTAGAAAAAACAAAATAGCAAAAAATAACAAAAAAAACATAAACTTGAAACAAAAATTTTTAACTCCGCCTATGACAAGCAAAGCTTGCATTGCCGGTCGCAAGCCCGCAGCCCGGCCCGTCCATCGAACCAGACCTGTCCGGCCCAGCCCTACCCAAGCTGGGTCATTGGACCGGGCTCGGCTCTACAATTCCAAATCGAGCCGGACCTCCCTCCGGTCCGGACCATGCCCGGTTCAGCCCGGTTTTCTGGGTCGCGGTCGGCCCAGACTGGCCCTAATCACACCTTGACATGGAACAATGTCTAGAAATTATAATTGCTAAGTTTATTTTTATAATGTTCTCAAATTTTTGAATAGATTAGTAAGATTATTTTCAATTTACTATAATTTTTAAAATAAATTTTATATTATTTTTATAAATTAAGAATAATTTGTATAACATATTCTAGAAAAATTGGATACTATAAAAATGTGGGAGGAGGGGGGGACGAATGGGCTGGGGTAGGCAGCCGGAAGGGGGCCGGTGTGAGAATTTTAGGGTTGGATGGAAAATGGATAGTCTTTTTTAGGTACTAAATTGAAATAATTCGATCGTTGATGATATCATGTTGATCATATCAAAGTTTAGGACATCAAATTAAAAAAACTGAAACAGTTGACATTATCAAATTACAATTAAACCTTCTATATATTGAGCCTATATATTGAGAAGCTGCAGAATGTATTCGACAGAAAAATTTGTTCGAAAAATTTGATTGGGATTTTTTTTACTGTCTAATCAACTCTCAATTTATTTTCTCAAAAAAAAAATTTGCTGTGTCTGCGTCTGCTATTGCTTGAAGTGTTCTCCACATGACTTCTCTATCATCGCCTACAACAGCCAAGTCGACGCGGATACCGAGTTGATTTTGATCCAAGGTGCAGATCGTTGTGTCTGTGGTTCAATCCAAATCCTGTCCATCAATTCCCTCTTGTTATCACGACCGGCACGGATGGTTGGGTTATTCTAACTGAAGCTAATTTTGTTATTGCCGGGAACGCCGGGGCACGCTTTTCGATAGAAAATACAGAAACTGAAACAGTTGTAAAGACAATGTTTCAAATGCAATTCCTTAAAGAAGGTTTTGCAACAGAGATCCAGAAGGATTCTGCAAATTACGAGATCTAAAAAGATATCGTAATTCACGAATAATCTAAAGAGATTTTCGTGATCGTAGCAAACTAGCAGTAGTGCCTTCTAAAAAGAAGATACTGACAGAACTGCTAAAGGCAACAGAAGGGTGACAGGCGAGAGATGGAATTGCTGGGGTGAATGATCACCGTTGCTCAAAGCTTTATTCGCCCTCTGCGAACAGCTTCCAGGAACCAGCAAGGTTGTCGGAAAACCTTGGAACACTCTTGCTCTTCTGACTCCTCGGAAGACGGCGAACTCCTCTGGCAATGGCTCTACTCTTCTCTCTCTGTTTCTGAAGTAACAGAACCCACGCATACTAAACAGTACTAGTGTTTGTGTTAAAAAACACGCTCACTACTCTGTTGTGTTAAAGAACACTTAGAGTTTTAATTCTGATTTCTCCAACACTGAGAGAGAGGAGAGAACCTACATATATAGCCCACGGGGCGGTTGCCAAGCAGTTGCCTGAACTTCAGGGTAGTGGCTGAACCACTCCTGAACGTGCAGCAATTGCTGCAACTGTTCCCGCTCTAATATGCAGCCAGCCATACGCATATACGCACTCTACGCACACTGCGTACGCTGCGCACACTGTGCACTCTACGCACGCTGCGTACACTGCGCGTACTGGGCGTACTGGGCTGCGTACTGGGCTGCGTAACTGGGCCAGCGTAACTGGGCTCGCGTAACGGGCCGCGCAACGTGGTCGCGCAAGTGGCTCGCGCAACGAGCGCAACTTAAGCGCACTATGCGACGATGCTGACGTGCTAAGTGCAAAGTGCGCCAACAAAAAGCCACATTACGCCTCATGAGCCCTTGAGCCCGAGTCCGAGCCCGAGCCCGAGTCCGAGTCCGAGTCCGAGTCCGAGTCCGAGTCGCTAAGCTCCTACGGAGCTTAGCTCCATGGAAATAAATTTCCAAGAGCAAAAAGCTTACAGCTTCTTAATTGTTGATTAAGCCTTTATACCATTAATAATTAATCCCACATGGCACACACCCATGTGCACTACATGTGCATCTCCATAAAGAGCAAAGACTCATATATATGGAGATACACATTCCTTTCTAGCCGATGTGGGACTAAAAACCAAAACTAAAGGCTAAAAACCCAACAATCCTCCACATATCTCTATATATATGAGTACGAGTGTTCCCCACAGTAACTGTCCATTATGCTTTTAGGATAGATGCCACTTAAGACTTGAATCTTCCCACGTGAGTCAAAAATCAAACTATAATACAAGAATGGACTAAGCCTTGAATTCTGCATCATAGCTGAAATTCTTTCCACTCACATAATGTAGTTACATGTGCTTCTGGCTGCACATTTAAGGCCGTGTGCCAGCCTGGTTTCAGTGTATAATATTGGATGTCTACAAGTTTACCCTCAAGAGACGGCCTGATATCTCTTTGTCCATACACTATAGGTGAGTTCTTTATTAAAGAGACATGGCATGAAGCGTCCAACGCTTCCTTTGCGGTGCTACGCCGCTATGACATGGCCTTAAGCCGAGGACCTTACCCCGAATCACCGGGAACCTCATCGTAGTGTCATACTACCCGTAGCATGAGGTCTAGCCCCTTTGTAGTGCCAAACTACCCAGCATGAAGCCTTACGCTTCTGTGCGGTGTTACGCCGCTACGACATGGCTTGCAAGGCCGAGGCTTTATCCCTAGCCGGGTTTACCTTATTGTGGTGTCGTGCCACCCGTAACATGAGGAACACCTCCTCTTTGTAGTGCTGACTACATCCCTCTTTAATTCAATATACAGCATTAGGCCAACTGCTTATTTGCGGTGCTATGCCGCTGTGACTTGGCTAACATAGCCGAGGCTTTACCTCCTTCGAGAACCTCATGGTGGAGTCACCGCCACACATAGCATGGAGTCACACTCCTTGTAGTGCTGTGCTACCATGCTTCCTGTAAAGCATACCAGACATTCCAAATGCCTGAGAACTTATTAAGACATTTAAGCCAACCTCCCACAGGACCTGTTTTCCGCAAAAAATAACAGTAGACAACAGTGGTTATAGGTCCGTAACCTCTCCATGCCCAATAGAACATGTACCCACAGTTCCTGATATTCTTCCGATTAGTGGTCCTCCCTTGAACCAAAAGCTAGATGCCTAGTAGATAAATCTTTGAACTAATAGCATAAAACTTTATGGTAGGAATACAATAATACAATATCAGAATGCCTTCAAGCCCATTTTACAAGCTGTGTCATCGACCAGCTGGCGCTTGAGGCCCTTGGTGAACGGATCCGCCAGGTTCTCCCGACTCCGAACATCAATTACTGCAATAACACCTCTTGATAAGATCGTGTACTGCCATGTGCTTCAACCGCACAGTCCTCTTCTTCCCGTTGAAAAGGTCATTTGATGCCATCGCCGCAGTCGCCTGGTTGTCGCAGTATATCGGTATCGCCGGTATTTGTGCCCCAACCACTGGAAGATCATACATGAGCTCCCGAAGCCATTCGGCTTCCTCGGCTGCGGTATCAAGTGCAAAGAACTCAGATTCCATGGATGACCGCGAGAGCATAGTCTGCTTCTTCGACTTCTACGATATAGCAGCTCCACCCATTGTGAAAATGTATCCACCTGTGGACCTCTCGCTCTCCACCTCTGAGCACCAACTGGCATCACTGAAGCCTTCCACTACCGACGGATATTCGCTGTAGTACAGTGCATATGTCTGAGTCTTCTTGAGATATATCATAACCCGTTCCACAGCTTTCCAGTGTTCAACACCTGGATTGCTCGTAAAACGACTCAGCATTCCCACGACGAAAGCTATGTCAGGCCTTGTGGCAGTAGTAGCATACATCAAACTCCCGATTACGCTTGCATACTCTAGCTGCCTGACGCTTTCCCCTGAATTAGGCTTCAGCTTCAGATCACACCTGTACGGCGTATCGATCCCTGGAAGATCCCGATACCCATAACGAGTGATCATTTTCTCAATATAATGAGACTGTGACAGCGCTAGTCCAGTGTCTGTCTGGATGATCTTGATCCCTAAGATCACATCAGCTTCCCCCAAGTCCTTCATACTGAACTTGCTTGAGATGAATTTCTTTGTCTCCGTGACACATCTAATATCCGTACCTAGGATAAGCATGTCGTCCACGTACAGACAAACGATCACACCTCTTCCATCAGCGAACTTCGTGTAAACACACTTGTCCGTATCGCTGACCATGTAGCCATTTGACCTTATAACTTTGTCAAATTTCTCATGCCACATCTTGGGAGCCTGTTTAAGACCGTACAAGGATTTCACCAACTTGCAGACTTTGTCTTCAAGACCTCTGATGACAAATCCCTCTGGCTGTTGCATGTAAATCTCTTCGGTCAGCTCGCCATTTAGGAAAGCCGTATTCACATCCATCTGATGTATCACCATCTTATTTATTGCTGCGAGAGCAATCAACATTCTGATGGTGATCATCCGGACTACTGGAGCATATGTGTCAAAGTAGTCAATCCCCTGCTTCTGAGAAAACCCCTTGGCTACCAACCTAGCCTTGAACTTGTCAATAGTTCCGTCTGCTTTCATCTTCTTCTTGAAGATCCATTTGCATCCGATGGGTTTCGCTCCTTCAGGAAGATCAACCAACACCCAAGTGTTATTTGAGGTGATGGAATCAATCTCATTGTCAATCGCCTCCTTCCAGAAAACCGCGTCTCTGGTCTTCATCGCCTCATCATAGGTAAGCGGATCTGCTTTCACATGATAGGTGACAAAGTCACTTCCGAAGTCCTTCGGCCTCCTCACACGCTTAGCTGACGGCTCAGCTTGTTCTGGTTCAACCGTTGTTTCAACAACAACATCTTCTTGGACCACATCTTCATTGAAGACTTCAGTCTCTTGTGCACCCTCATTATTCTCCGGAACATCCGGAAGAACAATATTCTTGTGCCTTGCAAACTTATCTTCAAAATATTCTGCATCGCGAGATTCAATGATATGATTTGACTCAATATCAAGAAATCTTCGAGCATCACTCTTCTCGGCATACCCCAAGAAGATCGTCTTTGTAGTACTTGTCCCAAGTTTCTGAATCTTTAGATCTGGAAGCTTGACATACGCCAGACACCCCCACACTCGAATGACATTCAAGTTAGGTCTGACCTTGAACCAGAGTTCATGAGGAGTAACGTCTGAAGTTGCATGAGGCACTCTATTTAGAAAATAAGTGGCCGTCAATGCAGCTTCTCCCCAGTAGCACTTAGGAAGGCCAGCAGTCAACAACATTGAATTTATCATTTCTGTCAACGTCCTGTTCTTCCTCTCAGCTACTCCGTTTGATTGAGGAGAGTACGGAGCCGTAGTCTCATTGACAATTCCATGTTCCTTACAGAACGATGCGAATTCATGAGACCTGTACTCCCCACCTCGATCACTTCTTATCCTTTTGAGTTGTTGTCCAGTCTGCCGCTCAGCTTCGGCTCTGAACTCCTTGAGCTTCTCGAATGCTTCGTCTTTAGCCTTCAGCAAGTAGACGAACGCATACTTTGAGAAGTCGTCGATGAAGGTTATGAAATACTTCATCCCGGCCTTTGTAGAGAACTGTTTGAAGTCACAGATATCTGAGTGTACCAACTCCAGAAGATCTGTACTTCGATTAACCCGAGGAAAGGGTTTCCTTGTGATCTTCGTTTGAGCACAAACTTCACATTTCTCTACCTTACCCCCACACTTGGAGATAAGTCCTAGACTAGACATTATGTTTATTCGTTTACAATGAACATGTCCTAGCCTATTATGCCACAACTCAAGAGTATAAGCAGAAGGAGTGATTTCATTAATTACATTAATAACATTGGACTGATTTACAAGCTGAATCTTGAACATTCCTTCGGTATAAAAAGCTTTTCCGGAATATGTTCCCTTGATAGACATCACCATCTGGCCAGCATTGATGTCCATTCTGAGGCCTGCAATGCAGAGTAAGCCTCCCGAGATCAGGTTCTTGGCGATAGCAGGTACGTGCTTCACGCCTTGAAGCGTCAGAGACTTGCCAGAAGTCAGCTTCAGAAAAACCGTCCCGATCCCTAGAACTTCAGCTTGTGCTTGGTTCGCTATCACAACCGCTTCAGAAGTGGGTGTGTAGGTGGTGAACCACTCCTTACTGGAGCAGACATGGCAGGTGGCTCCAGTATCTACCCACCAGTCTGAATCAGATCCTACAGCATCAACCTGTCCAATCATAGCAATTACATCAGTAATCATTGAGACTTTGCTAGGCTCACCTTGCTCTGATTTCTTGGCCGGTGCTGTGCGTTCACTTTTGAAATGGCCCAACTGGCCACACTTGAAACATGGCATCTTTGCCTTAGATTTCTTTGACTTGAAAGAAGTTCCCTTAACATTCAAGTTGTTAGGGTTCTTCTTCTTCTTCTGAAAATTTACACGTTTTTCCTTTCCCTTTGGTTCCTTGGTCTGAACCAGATTGGCGTTAGCCAATTGCTTGGACAGTGTGTCCACCTTCATCTGGTCCTCAACATAGATTTCCTGTAGGAGATCTTCAAGGGTGATCTCCAACTTCTTCCTATGCATGTTTGCATAGAACTTACTCCACCCAGCGGGGAGCTTTGAGACAATCCCTCCAACAACAAACTTGTCGGGGAGGGCATAGCCTCGTCTTCCAATTTCTGTCGCAACTTCAAAAATTCTTTGACCTGCGGCAGCATGGACTTCTCGTCCTCAAAGAGCCATTTGTGATATTTTTCAACCACAAATATTTTGCTCCTGTTCTTGTCTTCTTCGTACAGTTTTTCCAGAGACTCCCATATGTCTCTGGCAATTGGTTTCTTACTGTAGGATTCTGCTAGAGAATCCTCCATAGCATTCAGGATAAGCAACCTGCAAATGCTATTTTTCCTTCTCCACTTGGCCTGAAGTTTAGTAGCCGCAGTGATTGCGGCAGCAGACCCAGTATCTGGAACAGTAGGTTCCTCTTCAAGCAATACGTGATCAACGTCTCTAAGTTGAAGAGTGAGATAAACCTTCCTCTTCCAGACTTGATAATGCTCTCCATCAAACTTTTCTAATTTGCAAAAGTCAGTATTGAGGAGTGAAGCATTAATATTTTCCATCGTAGCTATAAAGCTTTGAGATTGTTATTGCCGGGAACGCCGGGGCACGCTTTTCGATAGAAAATACAGAAACTGAAACAGTTGTAAAGACAATGTTTCAAATGCAATTCCTTAAAGAAGGTTTTGCAACAGAGATCCAGAAGGATTCTGCAAATTACGAGATCTAAAAAGATATCGTAATTCACGAATAATCTAAAGAGATTTTCGTGATCGTAGCAAACTGGCAGTAGTGCCTTCTAAAAAGAAGATACTGACAGAACTGCTAAAGGCAACAGAAGGGTGACAGGCGAGAGATGGAATTGCTGGGGTGAATGATCACCGTTGCTCAAAGCTTTATTCGCCCTCTGCGAACAGCTTCCAGGAACCAGCAAGGTTGTCGGAAAACCTTGGAACACTCTTGCTCTTCTGACTCCTCGGAAGACGGCGAACTCCTCTGGCAATGGCTCTACTCTTCTCTCTCTGTTTCTGAAGTAACAGAACCCACGCGTACTAAAAAGTACTAGTGTTTGTGTTAAAAAACACGTTCACTACTCTGTTGTGTTAAAGAACACTTAGAGTTTTAATTCTGATTTCTCCAACACCGAGCCCGAGCCCGAGTCCGAGTCCGAGTCCCTAAGCTCCTCCATGGAAATAAATTTCCAAGAGCAAAAAGCTTACAGCTTCGTAATTGTTGATTAAGCCTTTATACCATTAATAATTAATCCCACATGGCACACACCCATGTGCACTACATGTGCATCTCCATAAAGAGCAAAGACTCATATATATGGAGATACACATTCCTTTCTAGCCGATGTAGGACTAAAAATCAAAACTAAAGGCTAAAAACCCAACAAATTTTAGATATTCCAATATTCCTTGATCCATATTGATGTAAATATAGATTTAACTTTTGGCCGGTCTTAAGGCAAACAAAATTGCTTCGTAGATTGTCCAATTCGAAAGTCTCGTCAGATTTATCCTTTTCGGCCAACTCTACTTATTATTATTGCTATACAGAAACTCATCAAAGAATAAATTTATGCTTGTATTGTGTTTGCTCGAAGCCAAAGAACAACAAACCCTTACAGCTCGAGCGTCAAAGGCTTCTTGCACGAGGATCAAAATCCAAAGTTCCATTTCGAAATTACAAATGTTAAAAGCACTACAAGAATTATTGGTGGACAACACATTTTTGATAGTTTTGTGTTAATCTATGCATGCTAATTTTTTTTAAATTTCTTACTATTTTAGGACTACCAAAATTTTGACAATTCTAGGTATACACATAATTGCCAAAAATTTGACAACACTATTTTTTACAATCCTTCACAATTTTGGTAGTACTAGATGTGTCAAAAACTGCCATTGTCCTTAATAATCTCTACTCTTTATAATGCGACTTGGAAACAGCTTAGAAATGAGCCATCCAAGTCGTATGTATACCATCCATCATTTATTTTACTAGAAAAATTATGAATAAAAAAACTAATTTTCCCTCCCTTTCTACGCATATATATATATATATATATATATATATATATATATATATATATATATATATATATATATATATATATATATATATATAGAAAGCTTCTCCTACGGGAATAACTTACGGGACAAACTTACGGGATGAGAAATTATACGTATGGTTCTCTTCTTTATTTCTTTCACTTTAAAAATGTTAGATCTCTCCTTTAAAAAAAGAACCTATCTCTATCTTAAAGATAAGTCTATTTATTTTTAAATAGTAAAAAATTTATTTATTTATTCAAAAAATAGAGATAAAAAAGTTAATTTTATAATTTTTTTAAAGTAGAGATGGATTGTTTTAAAATTTGTTATCTTTAAACGTAAATATCTTTTTAAAATGTTATTCAAAAATATACTTAATATTAATGTTAATTTTAATATTATTTCTCATGTTAGTTTTTTGGTGCTAACTTTATTGTTGATATTAATTTTAATTTTAATTTCAACATTAACATTAAGTTTAATTTAACATTAACATTAATATTAACATTAACATTAAAATGTAATATTAAAATTAAGATTAAGATTAAGATTAAGATTAAGAATATAATTTAAAATTAAGATTAGAATTTAAATTTAGATTTAGATTTAAATTTATTTAAAAACAAAAACAAAAATAAATTTAAATTAAATTTAACATTAACATTAAAATTAAAATTAAATTAAATTTAGATTTAAATTTATTTAAAAACAAATTTAAATTTAAATTTAAATTAATTTTAACATTAACATTAACATTAACATTAAAATTAACTTTAACATTAAAATTAAAATTAATGTAAAAATTAAAATTAATATCAACATTAATATTAAGATTAACATTAAAATTAATATTTTAAATATAATTTTTAAAGGTATATTTATTTCTAAGGATAGATTCTTTTTTTTTTTTTTAAATTATCTTTATTTAAAAAAATAAATGGAATAATTTATCTATCTCTATTTTTTAAAATAAATAAATCCCTCTGTGTTTAAAACTAAATTGATAGATAAGCTTTATTTTTAAGATAGAGATATGTTTCTTTTTAAGAGTAGAGAGTAGAGATTTAAATATTAAAGAGAAATAAATTTCAGAAGAGAAACATACGTATATTTCGGCCAGATATTTTGAGTTTCTTTTCTCTCCGTAAGAAATTGTTCTATCCGTAAACTCTTCCCGTAAACTTATCCCGCATAGAAGGGGGCTATATATATAAACCTAAGTGGTTAAGAGAGAAACATGCGTCCCAATTGGTCCGAGTTCGATATGCAAATGATAACCTAGTGGTTAAGACAGAAACATGCGGCCCAAGTGGTCCGAGTTCGAGCCTCAGTGGAGACGAGTTCGCCACAATTATCCATTGCTTCAATATATATATATATATATATATATATATATATATATATATATATATATATATATATATATATATATATATATATATATAAAATAATAATAATAATAATAATAATAAATAAAATAAAATAAAATTTAAAAATGTATAAAAACTAAATTTAAAATTTAATTTATAGTAAAAAAAATATTACAAAATTAAATTATTTAAGAAAATTAAATTTAAATATACTTAAATATTTGACTATTATTAACTATATTATAAACAAAATATTTTCACACGACTATTAGTTCTTATAGTATTATTAACATTTGGCTTTCTTAATCTCCAACCCAAGTCGGTCTTTTACGAATTGGCTAAACTCTAGGGCTGAAAATCGAAGGAACGAGCTCGAACAAAGAATGTTCAAGCTTGGTTTGACTTAGCTATCGAACGAGTTTGATCCGAGCCGAGCTTAAGGTCGAGCTCTAAAATGGTGTTTGAACTCGGTTTGATTAGAGACTCGAACGAATCGATCTCGAGCAAAAATCCTATTGAACATGTTGTATAGACTATCACATTGTTTCTCTCAAGTTTTGAAGACGTTTATTGAATTACTTATGCTCTTTACATCATAAATTTACCATCATATAAAGAACAAAAAAAATGAGTAAAATTTTTAAGACAATATGTATTTCTATCTATTAAAAAAGGTATAACATATACTAGAAAAAGTCCTAATATGAGAAACCGAGCCGAGCTCGAGCTAGGGGTGAGCGTCGGTATAATCGGTCGGTATTTGGTCGAACTTTTCGGTATTTTTTTAAAATTGGTATTTAAAAAATCAATACCAATATCGTACCATTTAGAATCGTTTTTTTCGGTTTCGGTTAAATCGGTATTCGGTCGATTTTTGTTCGGTATCGGTATTTTACCAATTAACATTTGATCAATCAACACACTTAATATTGTAGAACCTCTTAACCTATAATTTTTTTTAACTTTTTTTGGAAGCATTAAATTTCAAAACTAATCCTCTATCAACCAAACAATTAATTAAAATTATTAAAACAATATGTAACAAGTTACAAACACCTAAAAATAAGCTTAAAAGATCAAACGCGGTCACTAAGTTTAATCTTTAGTATAAGTTTAGGTAACCAAAATTCAATTCAAAATTCTATGAAAACAAAAAAACATACACTCAAAAGATCAAAAACTCAATTCTTAGTGTTCTTAACATAACTTCAACTCCACTAAAATCCATTCAAAGTTCTAAGAAACTGATTAAGATAAAGATAAAAATGAAAGTAAGTAGTATAAAATTAATCACGAACAACATTCTAAAATAATGTGTGTGTGTATATATATATCTATACTATAATATAATCCAAATAGGAGGGGTATGGATAATTATTTTGCTTATATACTTCCCTATCTAAAGTAATAATTATATAGGGATAATTATGTCATTTATACATCCATTATCTAAAACTAACCGCCATCTAAAACCGTCAAACCTCTTCTCCATGTACTAATTTATGTTTCTGTGTCTTTCTCACTTTCTGTTTCTCTCTTTCTCTCTCCAATTTCAAGTTCGGATCATTAAAAAAAAACAATAAGATGGAGCGATCTGATGCCGTCGACGTTACTGAGATGATGGCTGAAATGAGCCACATGAATTCCTGTAGAATTGCTACTCTGGAAAGGTACTGATATGATTTTATATCGTTATGTTCTTTCTTTTAAAATAACCGCACCATATTTGTTATACTTCATGCTTTCAGATAAGAATAATATTGCATGCTTAATATTTTATTAATTATTCGTTTGCAATTAGTTTACCATAAAAATTACCAAATTTGTATATCATTTATATAGATAAATGATATTCTATTTTAATGATAAATGTCCAAACAAATAATTATCTTGGCACTAATTTAAATTAATTATCATGGCATTAATATAAATAGAATGATATATAATAGAAATAAGGCCTAGAATATGTTTTCTTTTCAATCTAATAATTCAAATATAACTTATCTTAATATATATGGGATATTAAATTATTTTAATATTGGATTCTTATATTTGAATCATGTAAAAAATGTTGATAAATTTAATGATAAACATCAAACTGTCTCAATTACTAAGCACCACTACAAATTATCATTTAACATACATATGCATACAGAGTTTTCTTCTGAAATTAAAAAAAGTAATTGTATTTGGTAGAAGGACGGATGGAAATAAAATAAATACTAATAAACATTTGGTTTGTGTCAACAAATCATTTTTAAATTTGTTACTAAACCCAGAAGTAATAATATTTTACTTTTGTTATTATCTGTTCTATTATATAATTCAAATACGATAATATCAAAACTTTTGTTTCAATAGATATGGTGAGAATTATTATTCTAATATCTTATCATTTAATTAAAATGTCAAGTCGTAGTAGGATGTTAACATAAATAGGCGTAGTAGAATTTATACATAAATTTGAAGAGTTAGAAAATAGATTTAACATTTAAATATTTTTATATTTTCGTATTGTAGTGTAAATCTAATATCCAAACCTTATCAAGGTATCCTATAAAAAAATATTAAAATTAGTAAATCATACATATTTTAACCTATCTGGAAATTAGAAATCCCAATATGACGAATGACCGAATTAAAATTTAAATATTATATATTTTTGATCTATAATATTTTTTAACGCTCGACTAAGGTCAATTTTAAATATTATATTTTGAAAAACAACCAAAACAAGATATCACTTGTTCAAATCCAAGAACACTAGAGGAGAGGGGAACAAACCCACCAATTCTTTCAAGAATTATTTCCAACAAAAGTATCATGCTGACCTGTTGCTTGGTTGTTATGTGCCCTTCTGAAGGGGCATCAAGGCACCATTAATATCAATCATAAAGCTTAACCTATTAGTGACGGAATACTGAGGATCAAATGTGAAAAAGGAGTCATGTTGAACATCCACTTTACATGTTCATTGTAAATTGCAGACTTAGAACAAAACTTCAGAATTAACTTCTCTACAACCAAATGTGATATACTGGAAAAGGTTTAAGAAAAATAAAACAGCATCAAGCAATGAGCATATGTTCCACTCACTAGAGTGATCATGTGTGTTGAAGTATTGAAGGAAACAGCAGAAGCAGCCCTCTACAAATAACAGGTTTTGGCAGAACCTGGAATCCGGAGTCTGCATGATCGGAATTTTCGTTCCTGCAATGTTAGCTGTCAGGAAGAACCGGAATTCCTCTCATGCATGACCTGAATTCCGGTCAGGATGGCTGTGCAGGGATTGGCTGATATATGTAATTTCTTTTGTTGTTTTTTGTTACCAATCAGTAATAATATTCTCTCATGCTGCTTCTCCTATTCTGAAAAAAAACTTAACCCTAGATTCAAATTCATACATGGAATCAGAGCAAACTGTGGATGAATTTGAATATTTGCATCTTCATTCTCCTAAATCTACATCCTATGTGTCTTTTCTTTGTTCTTCCTCACAAAAAACCCTAATGCCCAAATTTCAATTTGGAGCTTATGCTCTAGTCTATAAAATAGATAGGGCATATCAGATTGCAATTCAAACCTAGATCTTCACCCAGGTCTGATTGAACCCTAAAAGTCTCTTCAACATGAACAAAAAATGGATCATAAACCGACCAAGATTGCTGCATCGAGGGTTAGCAGATCCGATCATTCAACCATAACCATACAAGGAAATCACTACCGTCAAACTTAACGAAAACAACTATCAAGAGTGGAGTAGGTCTGCACTACTCTTAATTGAGGTACTTGACCAGCAAAGTAAAGGGACCTGCAACGACTGACCACGCTCATGGAAAGATCAGGAGAATGATTTGGTGATGTTTTGGATCTATTCCTCCATACACCACAAGATTCAAAAGGACGGATGTTTTCTCGACACTGTATGAGATATAGATAAAATTGGATAAAACCTACGACCAAAGGAGAAATACGGTTAGGATTTTCCGATCGAAGCAGGGTGATCCACAATCTCTATCATGCAGAGCTTTTTGTGTCAATTTACTATGCAACCCTACGAGGGTTGTAGGAGGAGCTGGACTATCATCAAAATCAAGATTGGAGGTACGAGGCAGATCGTGAATCGCACACGAAGATGACTGAGGAAAGAAATTTGTATTTCCTTGTTGGGTTAAATTCTTCCTTCGAGTCTGAACGAGCGAGAGTTATGGGATCTCAGCTTCCATCACCACTTATCAGATCACTAAGACAATGTAGAATGAGGAGGATCACAAGAGAGATGAATGATTCACCTTTGAAATTGAGAAAGTCCTTATTGTTGAACAATCGACTTTGGTTGCAGTCGTCTCAGGTGGTCGGCCTGAAAGAAGGTTGGGACAAGATGGTAAGTCACTTCTTGAGTGTACCCATTACAAACGACCAAGACATACTGAAGTCAAATGTTGGGAGAAGTATCTCTATTTGAAGCTTGCAGCAATGAGAGGGCTAGAAAGAAACCCTCCTCCAAGAGGAAATTATTTTGATAAAGCTACTAGAGAAGCTAACTATGCTGTCCAACAAAATTCAAATTCCGAATCCACGAGATTTCTTGAGTTCTTCTCCACTAGTAGATTTTTTTTAAGTTCAACTGATCTCAAAGTCATGCGCCGGATATTCAAAACTTTCGATAAAATCGGTGCCACTGCCTCTACCTCTATTGTTGCTGCCGATTCTAGTACTTCATGTCTTATCTCAGTAGATTCTAATAACTCCCGGATCATGGATGCAAAAACCACAGATCATATGACCAATCCTTATCGTTCTTTTTCTTCATATGAATTGCATTTTGTCAAGAAAAGATTAAATGTGCTGACAAATCTTTGGCTATGTCTGAGGAAAGAAACTCATGGTTATTTTTATTATTCCCCTTCTGACCGTAAACTAGTTACTTTGATCGATGTTATCTTTCTTGAGCATCAGTTTTTCTTCCCCCTTCCATCCGCTACTCCGCAACCACCTTCAGAGCCTCCACGTCCATTTGTTCCCCATCAAATCGACCATGTGTCCCTACTCTATCTAGTACCACATACTTCCTTTGTCACACCAATACCACTGTCATAACCTCCACATCCATCCCTTGACATTGATGGAACATATGTTCCTATTCCATCTTGAGTACCACCTACTTCCTCCATTGCACCTAATATGGATGATCTTTTCATTATTCTTTGAAAGAAGTAACAAACTTGCATTATGCATCCTATTGGTAATTTTGTTTCTTATCATCATCTAGTTCCATTCATTGTGAAAGTTTGCTTGTTCTTTTTATTCTATTTATACACCCTCCTCTGTACTCTCAGGCACTTCAACATCCAAGGTGGCAAGCCTCCATGGATAAAGAGATGCATGGCCTTTGGTCTAATGATACTTGGAATTATGAGCCTCTTTCACCTAGCCATTCTCTTGCTAGCTGTCGACGGATATTCACAGTGAAGCATAATCTGGATGGTTCTGTTGAGCGCTTGAAGGTGACTTGTTTTACTCAGTAGTATGGAACTAATTATATGGAGACGTATTTCCAAGTTACTAAACTTAACATTGTTTATGCGTTGATTTCTTGTGCAGCATGCCTTGGGTACATCAATTGGATATTAAGAATGTTTTTCCTAATGATCAAACCGTCTAGATGTGGTAGACTCTTGGTGATGAGATGCGGGAGAGTCCCTTGTGTCATTACGCAAATGTATTTATGGTCTTAGACAGTCTCCTCGTTCTTTGTTTGAATAATTCAGTCAGGTAGTTCAGGAGAATGGGTTTACACGAAGCATTATCTATTTCACATTATTTACTCATCGCCGACGGCATGGGACACTGGTTCTCCTAGTTTATGTTGATGATATTCTTATTACCAATAATGAAAGGGTTGTGATTTCTATAATTAAAGAATACGTGTCCTCTCATTTTCGTACCAAGGACTTGGATTTTCTTCGAAACTTTTCGGAAATCAAGGTTGTTAGATGTAATGATTCTCTAATTTTATCTCCGCAAAAGTATTGTATGGATCTTCTTCATGAGACTGACTATTTGGGATGTAAGCTAGTTGATATTCAATGCGAACTCGAAACATTTCTTGTTGCTTTTCTGCATCAGACTACCCAATTCTAATTACTATCGACATATTGTGAGGAAGTTGATATATCTGACCAGATATTCCATTTGTTGTGGGTAATCGAGCCAGTATATGCATTCCCCTAGGACATCTTTAGAGTGTTGAACATATTCTTCGCTACCTAAAGAAATCCTACAGCCAAGGCCTTGTTTATCGGTCATCCTCTTCTCTCTCGTTGACCGCTTACTCAGATACTAATTATGCAGGTTCTGTAGATATTTGTCTTCGACCAGTAGCTTTTGTTCTTATTTTGGTAGCAACCTTGTTACTTAGCGGATTAAAAAACAAACAGTTGTTCTCCGCTCCTCTGTAAAGTTTGAGTATTGCTTGATGCCCGTGTATTTCCAAGCTCATATGGGTGAAAAGCTTACTTAAAAATCTCGGTGTTGCCCTTTCTTCCGATACTATTCTCTATTGTGATAACCAAACAACAATTCATATTGCTAAAAATCCAGTTTTTCATGAGCGCACCAAGCATATTGAGGTTTATTGTAACTTCATTTTGGAGAAGGTTAAGCTTTGCGAGGTTGAACTCTAACATGTTTTCGCTACATCACAGATTGTCGATATCCTCACTAAAGCTTTGTCTCGTCCTCTCTATCTTTAGTGCATCCAAGCTTAGATCTCTACATCTACGATCCAGCTTGCGGGAGAGTATAAAAGTAGCTAATGTTGTACTGATTTGTTCTTCATTGTATGACCTAACTGTCCATTTTGCTCTTACTTTTAGTCCAACAACGGATAAGCTCAGGATGGATGTCCCCTAGTCTATAAATATGCATCATTTATTCCTAATGAAATTAAGTCATTCTAAGTTAACTTCTCAACAATAATTGCTCAACTAGTAAATTCTAAGTTGAGCTAACTTCTCAACAATATTTACTCAACTATTATCCCTTAGTTTTCTTTATAGGGACATTAGTTAGTACAACTTTATATTACATCCCATGTTTTTATATATATAAATTATAATACTACTTAAACTACAAAAGTAAAAAAATCATTATAGGTTTTAATATGTTTGACTCAATCCTAGCCTTCTAATGTCCCTTGTATCTCCAATGAGAACTTTTTTCATACAGTAAACAAGGCAACGATGATAAAAACGAATAGATCTACTCAACAAGGAAAGTCGTCAACAACAACAATAAAGCCGTTATCCCGAATTTATGGAGTAGGTTGTTTGAATCAGCTTCTTCCATTTGGCTCAGGTCAGGGTTATGTCCTTCGTAATGCTAACAAGATCAAATCCTTTTTTAACACTTTAAACCATGTTAATCTAGGCCTACTCCTAGTCCTGGCAATTGCATTAACTCCTATATTATCGGGCCTCCTTATAGGAACATTTATGAATCTGTGTTGCACATGTCCAAACCACATAAATCGATTTTTTCATATCTTGTCCTCAAATTGGAGGTATCTCTAACTTCCTACGGATATACTCATTTCTTATCATGTCCTTTCATGTATTACCAATCCTCCATCTTAGCATTCCCATTTTGTCTATACTAACTTTCCAAGTATATTGTTTCTTAATTGCGTAACACTCTAATCCGTAAAGTATGGTTAGTCTTATAACAATTTTGTAGAACTTTTCTTTCAACTTTAGAGACATCTTGTGATCAAACAACACTCCAGAAACACTCAATTTAAACCATCTTGTTTTAAGTCAATGCATGACACCATTCTCAATATCTCCATCTTGATGAATGATGACCATAAATACTAAAAACTATCACAATTAGGTATCTCGTATCCATCTATATGGACTCCGCCCCTCATCTCTCCTCGGCTTCGGATTAAAATCACATTTCCCTTAGATTCCACAGTCTCTTTACACTTGTTGTTTAGCATCTAACCTACAACCAACACAATATCAGTAGCAAACATCATACACCATGAAACTTCCTCATGGATGTCTAATAATTCCATCCATAAGTATCGCAAAAAGGTAAGGACTCAACGTTAAGCCTTGATGTAAGCCAATGGTAATAGGAAGCAAGGTTGTAAAAATCGCTAGTCGGTCGCTAGTAGGTTTGTGGGGACTACGGATTAATCGGACTACTCGAGGACTAGTCGGGGACTAGTCGGTTTAGAATTTTTAATTAATATATATATGTAATATGTTATAAAAATATTTTTAAAAATAATATGTTAATTGTTGAACTTTTAGTTATTGCAGTGCATTTTCTTATTCATTATTTTGCACAAATTTCTATTTCGATAAATCTTTAAATAACATGTTAACAACTTACTATTTTGCACGGAGAGTTACAGCCGCAGTAGCAAGCAAAAGCAAAAAAAAAAGTAACAAGCAAAATTAAAAAAAAGAGCCACAACAACAGTAGCAAAGAGATAACAAAGAAAAAGTAAAAATAAAAAAAGAGTAGGCTAGTCACTTTTTTCAAAAATAGAAAAAAGACAGCAACAAAGTAAAGAGTCGACGGCGACTGCCTTGATGAAGTTGACGGCAGCCCAGACTAGTACCAATTTAGCCAATTTTTGGATGGATGTCACGACCCGATCCCAAATAATTGGGTCGAACCGGATCATGCACAGCATGCACCGTTGTTGAGACGGCGGCAGTAAGCTGTTCCATTAGCAGGTAACCATACAACAACATCTATATTTGTCACAATTCAAATTCGAGAAAATGAATCTTTATTAAACTTTGAAATAAATACAACTGGAATTTAAATGTACTGAAATAAATATCTGAATTCAAATAACAGAGTTTTAAATAAACAACAAAGCTGGAAAAAGGACAAGCTATCTAATCAGCCGGCTCATCGGCCTCAGTCCCAATGTCCTCCAATGGGGACTCTGGCAGCACTACAGGGTACAGAACGGGGTCGTAGTAACTGCTGTATAATAGCTCAGCATCCTCAATGTCCCCTAAAAATGTATCTCCAGTCAGGAGGGAGCAAAGTACAATTCATAATAATTTAAACAGTTAAAATAAATAATAGGATCATGCACTTTTAAACAGTTTAGAAATGAACAGTTTTCTAGCAGTAAAACAGTGTGATTTGAATAGGCAATGAATATGACCGGCTTGGGATGTACAGTTGTATCCTATTGATACGATTCGGCTTATCCCCGTGTGTATGAGGGGTAAGCTAATACTGGCCTAAGTTACAGTTGGATGTGGTCATAAACATTACTCTATTCCCCCAGTCCCCAATCAGTTACAGTAGTTGCAGTCAGTACTCTCAGGAAGAGTTTCGTGTTTACATCGTGGTTTAAACTTGCAATAAAACGATTATTAAAATAACTGTAAACTAACACAAACTATACTTGCCTCAAAATGGACTTGACTGGAGAGGATGAAGACTTCGAGATGGAAATTCAAAATCGTCCTCGAATTCCTACATTCGAGAAATTGACTTAGATTCCAGGGTTACCAATCTAGCTACGCTAGTTGAAATATCTAATTGTGTCCTAATCCATTTTAGTTCTTATTTAACAAAACACAAACAGAATTACGATTATTGGTGCGTTGAATTAATAACGAGGAAAAGATCGTTTTAAACTTTGTATTTTGGAAAACTCGTCGACACCAATTTAATTGATTAAAACTTTGTATTTTCATAATTATAAATATAAAACTAATTTCTTATTTTAGTGAAAAATACATGATCGTTGTTAATATTAAAACTTGTAGATTTTAGGTGAGAAAATCTTTATTAATTTTTATATGGAAATAACTTTTTATTAAATTAATTCGTATGCTACAAAAACTCGCAAAATCAGCAAATAACCAAAAATCCTACGCTACCAAATTACAGTTACAGAACCAACAACCAGCTGGACTTATGCCCATTACAATTTATTTACATAAATTGAAATAAGACAGAAACGGTCGTTAGTTCTAAACTTCCTATAATTAATTATAAATAAATAAATAAAATAAATTAAATAGGAACTAGTCTCAGATATGGTCCAATCGTCAACTAGGCTAATGTCTCAACATCCGGGCGAAGCCGGTTTCGTTTGCACTTAGCCGGGGCCCATTGACCGATACGGTCGTCGCCCAAAATCCAAATATTAAATATATATTTCCGAAATCATTTTTAGAATATACTTTAAATTTACGAAAAAATCCGGCAACATTTCCTCTATTTTTGGTCAACCCAAAAACTGGGAAATATGCCGATAATTTTCCTGCAAATCCCAAACCAGGGAATCCCAAAATATATATATATAAATAATCCACAACCAATCCACAGATTAATTCGGAACGACCCGAAATAATTTCGGAAGTCTGAATCCAACCAAAACATCACAGAACGCTACCGGAAAAATCCGGAAAGCCCAAAATATACCGAAATCCAATTTCCGAAAAGTTCGGAAAGATCAAAACAACCAACAGAACCTTTCAGAAGGTTCCAACACTACGACGTCGCTAAGAACCGAATTCCCGGGAGGGAATCGGAGACCAATCTCATCACAGACTGTATGAAAAATAGAACGGGACAGGGGTTATACCTCGGATTGCTCGGCTAGAGCTCTCAGATACAAAATAAAGGAAGAATAATCCGCGAACAGCAGGTCGAGAAGATCCGAGATGGCACTGGACAGCGCTGTTCGAAAACAGCGGAGCACGAAAGCTCGCGGAAACCGGACAGAACGCGGACAGCGCCGGAAACGCTGGAGGTGGGCAGAGGGGAGTAACCGAGAAGGGGCTCGGCCAGGGGCGCCGAGGAATCGCGCCGGGGAGGGGCGCTGAGAACTGGCGTAGGGGTCGCCGGAGGGGAGAGTCGGCGAGGGGAGCCGGGGGTCGGCGGCCGCTGCTGGGGGCTCGGGGACGCGCGGCTGGGGAAGGCCGCGGGGTGAGGGGCCGACGACGTCGGGGTTGGCCGGAGGGAAGGGCGCCGGCTGGTCGCGCGCCAGGGAGTGGGCCGGCGGGGGTCGGGCTCGCCGGGTCGCGGCGGAAGTCGGCCACACGGGGAGCTCGGGGCTAGGGCTCCGGTGTTGGAGTGAAGGGGAAGGGGAAAATGAGATGGGTTAGGTTATGTGAGAGAGTGAGAGGGAAGACAAGGGTTGGTGATGGGTTTTACTCGATGGAGAGGAAATGGTGTTCTGTGGGAAAGTTTGGAGAAAGGGAAATATAAGAAGAGGAGTTGGGATGATGGTGTGGGTGAGAGGGAGTGAAGGGGGGAGAGTTAAGGAGGGGAGTTGGACGTAGGTTGGGGTGAGGGAAAAGTGCTGGTCCATCGTGGACCAGCTCAAGCATCCTATATATATATATATATATATTTTTTTTTTAATAAAAATAAGAATTCAGAATTTTTTTGAAATAGGATTGGGTCTGGGTTCGGGCTCGGGTCTGGGTCAGCACCCAAAAACCAAGTTAATAATTTTCGAAATAATTTTTTTAACACTCAAAAATAATACTAATAATAAATATAATACTAATATTAATTACACTACAAAAATTGGGTTTCACAATCTTCCCTCCTTAGAAAATTTCGTCCTCGAAATTAAAGGTAGGGTTAGAGGGTAGGATAAACTCAAATCAAGCAGGTACGGGTACTACGTCCGTGACTCGGGTCCAACAATAAGAATTTCCAAGGCAGTCGTGGATGAGACGGTTTAGGGACAAGTTTCATTTATGATATCATCCATGTAGAAAAAATACAAAAGCGAACCAAAGTACACGAGGTTGATCAGACCATCATGCACCGGTCCTGATTAGACAATATATTAGTGGGTGCACCCAATAAAATACTGTCATGATCAAGCTTGATAAAGAGATAGCTTGCAAAACTAGCCTGACTTAGCAGCATCAGTCAAGTTTAGAACGAAAAGATAAGAAATAGGAGTTTATGTGATGGCTCAAATTCTGATCTTCTTCTCACCTCTGACTACGCTTGCAATTGGTTTTTCTGGCACAGAAAGGTTGAGTCCAATCTTCAGCTCTGAATTATCCAAAATGTGACTCAGATCCGAATTTTAGCGTCTGAGCTGTGATACGTAGAAGACGTTGCACCCTCTTAAGATTAGCTGGTAGAGCTAACCGGTACGCTACTTCCAACTCGTCTTAAAACTTCAAATGACCTGATGTACCTGGCCTCAATTTCCCAGCTCCGTCAAAACTGATCGTTCCTCTGGTAGGAGAAAACTTCACAGTAACGCTATCTCCTTCTTCAAACTCCACTGGTCGACGACTACTATCGACTCTATGCTTCTGTCTGTATAGGGCAATCCTGAGCTTACATTCACCTTCTCTACTGCGTCAGTCACCAACTCTGGATCCAGCAGTACTCTTTCTCCCACGTCGTCTCATGCAAGTGGTGTACGGCAACAACGTCCATAGAGAGTTTCAAATAGAATCATACCAAATGCTGGCTTGGTAGCTGTTGTCGTAAGAGAACGCTACCAAGTGTAAATGATCTTCCCAAGACCCTCCAAACTCCAATACGCAAAAATCTCGGTATGTCTTCAGGCGTCTGGATTGTCTTCTCTGATTGTCCATCTGTCTGGGAGTGACAGGTAGTACTGAACTTCAATTGTGTTCCCAAGCTGTCATGCAAACTCTTCCAAAAGTGAGAGGTAAATCTCGTATCTCTGTCAGATACAATACTTACCGGTACTCCATGAATCCGGTAGATGTGTAGCATGTACAGTGCTGCCAACTTCTCGGTGGATAGACCAACCTTGAAGGGGATAAAGTGAGCTGACTTCGTCAGTCGGTCCACGATAACCCAAATGGCAACCTTCCCTCCTTGGGATCGAGACAGTCCCGACACAAAATCCATCGTTATGTGCTCCCATTTCCACTCCGGAATGTCAAGCGGCTGCAATAGTCCTGCTGGTCTCTGTCTGCTAGCTTTAACTTGCTGACAAATTAAACATCTAGCCACATACCAGGATACGTCCTTCTTCATTCCGTGCCACCATACTATAGTACGCATATCCCGGTACATTTTGTTGGCTCCTGGATGTATGGAATACTGCAATTGGTGCGCTTCTTGCATCAGCTCGTTCCTCAGTTCGCCAGTTGGTACGCAAAGCCTCGTACCATTCTTCAGTGCTCCGTCGCTGGCGATTGAGAATCCTTCAAGTGTCCATGCCAGCACTTGGTCTCTGAATTTGCAAAGTGTCTCGTCTTGAAACTGCGTCTCCTTGATTTGGTCTATCAGACTCGAGCTCACTTGCAACTTCTTCAACAATGGATCAGCATCCAGCTCCTTCCTTCCAGGCGGTATAATCTCCAGTCCAAGCTTCTCGATGTCCTCTAGCAGATGCCGCTCCTTGGTCAAAATATCGCCATAGGGTATCGACTAAGTGCATCTGCGACCTTATTAGCCTTACCCGGGTGGTGCTGTAGATCGATGCCAAAATCCTTCATCAGCTCCAGTCAACCTCTTTGCCTCATGTTCAGCTCCTTCTGAGTGAAAACATACTTCAGACTTTTGTGGTCTGTATATATTTTCACTCTCTCTCCAAATAGATAATGCTTCCATAGCTTCAAAGCAAAGATGACTGCCGCAAGCTCCAGATCAGGTGTGGGATAGTTCTTCTCATGAGTCCGTAATTGCCTAGATGCATAAGCAATCACTTTTCCATGTTGTTGAAGAACGCAACTCAGTCCTTTACCTGAGGCATCACTGTAGATTGAGAAACCACCAGTTCCTGCGGGTAGCGCAAGGATTGGTGCAGCGGTAAGTCTCTTCTTCAGCTCCTCAAATGATGCCTGGCAATCTTCTGTCAAGATGAACTCTTCATTCTTCCGAGTGAGCTTCGTTATCGGCTCAGCAATTCTGGCAAAATCCTTCACGAACTTCTGGTAGTAGCCAGCCAAGCCCAAGAAACTCCTGATTTCAGCAACTGAGCTTGGGGTAGACCACTTCTCAACAGCGGCTATCTTCTTCAGGTCCACCGAAATTCCTTCTCCTGTGACAACATGGCCAAGAAAATCCACCTTGTCTAGAAAGAATTCACATTTGGAAAGCTTACCATACAGCTTCTCCTTCCTCAAGTTTCTAGAACTTTCCTGAGATGCACTTCATGCTCCTCTTCCGTCTTTGAATAGATCAGAATGTCATTGATGAAGACAACGACAATTTGATCTAGGTATTCATGGGAAACCTTGTTCATAAGGTTCCTGAACACCGTAGGAGCATTCGTCAGTCCAAACGGCATGACCAAGAATTCAAACTGCCCATACTTGGTGTTGAATGCCGTCTTGGGAAAAAATCTTCCTTCCTGACCCTGATCTGGTGGTAGCCAGATCTAAGATCATCCTTCGAAAACACTTTGGCTCCGCTCAATTGATCAAATAGGTCATCGATCCGGGGCAGAGGGTACTTGTTCTTGATGGTGATATTGTTCAGCACCCGGTAGTCGATGCACATCCGTACTGTTCCGTCCTTCTTGTGCGCTAACAATACAGACTCTCCCTAGGATGAAGTTCCATCTTGGGTAAATCCTAGAACTTCATTGATCTGGTCCTTCATCTCTTTGGCCTCCTTCAGGTTGACTCTGTAGCATCCCTTAAAATAGGGGAGAGCCGGGGACTAGGTCAATAGTGAACTCTATGTCTAGATCTGGGGTAATCAGGGAAAACATCTGCCACAAAGGTGTAACTAAGAATTTTATTCATGAAGGAGAATTACAGCAAGACTCTCATGATTGATCTAAGGACATCCTGTTACAACTTCTTATAACAATAGATAATGCTAATCAGCAGTCCTAGGTACTAATCTTCATGGTTCTGGCTCTTGCATGAGCAGTCTCCAACTGCTTCATCTTCTTCTATGATCCTCGAGTCTGCATCATGCCCTCCTGCAATGGGTGTAGGAGGCAAGGTCTGCTCGATAGGAAGAGAGTCCCTAGGTTGCGGCGTAGCAGGTGTTGCTGGGATAGGTGCTCTGGTATAATGGGGAGATAAGAGGCAGTTCTTTACCCGATGTTCAGCGGATCCACATGCCAAACATTGTCCCAATCTCTTGCGGCAACTAACGGCCTGATGATCAGGCCTCTTGCAGTAGTCACAAGCCAATAGCCTCTTACGACAAGACTGCCGGAAAGTAGAGTACTTGATGGGACCCAAATATCTTCCAGATTCAGGGGTACCCCTCCTAGGGTGAGGTTCCGCTCCAACTTGATTGGAGATAGCTAAGGCTACATCATTGACGTTCTTTATGACTTCTCTCGTGATATCCATCTGTTCCTGCTGGGCTTCAGCTTGAGCCTTCTGGGACTCCAGGATTTCTTGAAGTAGGGCAACCATTTGGGAGGTGTTCGCTGGTACTGGTGGAGCATCAGGAATGGGTACTTCACCAAGGAAATGCAGCTCAGTTTGAGAAGAGGCAGGATCTGCCGGTGTAGTAAAAACTTCACTGGATGCATTATGGGGACGGTCAATCAACTGCGAGGGAATAAACCCTGGACTTGGTTGAGGAGATGGTATATGATCCGGAAATGACACCTCATCACCAGCAGGATTGGTCTTGTCAATGGCCATTCTCTGGAAGGTTTAGGATGCACACATAAGCAAGGTAGCCTACCCGTCTATAATCAAACAAAAATATTTATTTATATATAATTCGGACCTATGCTGTGACAAATCAATGTTCTAGTGTTCTAATTGTTTCTAGGTATGTTTTCCTAAGTTGTTGTGTGACCTGCATGGGCCACCACTAAAAACATGTCACGACCCGATCCCAAATAATTGGGTCGAGCCGGATCATGCCCAGCCTGCACCGTTGTTGAGACGGCGACAGTAAGTTGTTCCATTAGCAGGTAACCATACAACATCTATATTTGTCACAATTCAAATTCGGGAAAATGAATCTTTATTAAACTTTGAAATAAATACAACTGGAATTTAAATGTACTGAAATAAATATCTGAATTCAAATAACAGAGTTTTAAATAAACAACAAAGCTGGAAAAAGGACAAGCTATCTAATCAGCCGGCTCATCGGCCTCAGTCCCAATGTCCTCCAATGGGGACTCTGGCAGCACTACAGGGTACAGAACGGGGTCGTAGTAACTGCTGTATAATAGTTCAGCATCCTCAATGTCCCCTAAAAATGTATCTCCAGTCAGGAGGGAGCAAAGTACAATTCATGCTAATTTAAACAGTTAAAATAAATAATAGGATCATGCACTTTTAAACAGTTTAGAAATGAACAGTTTTCTAGCAGTAAAACAGTGTGATTTGAATAGGCAATGAATATGACCGGCTTGGGATGTACAGTTGTATCCTATTGATACGATTCGGCTTATCCCCGTGTGTATGAGGGGTAAGCTAATACTGGCCTAAGTTACAGTTGGATGTGGTCATAAACATTACTCTATTTCCCCAGTCCCCAATCAGTTACAGTAGTTGCAGTCAGTACTCTCAGGGAGAGTTTCGTGTTTGCATCGTGGTTTAAACTTGCAATAAAACAATTATTAAAATAACTGTAAACTAACACAAACTATACTTGCCTCAAAATGGACTTGACTGGAGAGGATGAAGACTTCGAGATGAAAATTCAGAATCGTCCTCGAATTCCTACATTCGAGAAATTGACTCAGATTCCAGGGTTACCAATCTAGCTACGCTAGTTGAAATCTCTAATTGTGTCCTAATCCATTTTAGTTCTTATTTAACAAAACACAAACAGAATTACGATTATTGGTGCGTTGAATTAATAACGAGGGAAAGATCGTTTTAAACTTTGTATTTTGGAAAACTCGTCGACACCAATTTAATTGATTAAAACTTTGTATTTTCATAATTATAAATATAAAACTAATTTCTTATTTTAGTGAGAAATACATGATCGTTGTTAATATTAAAACTTGTAGATTTTAGGTGAGAAAATCTTTATTAATTTTTATATGGAAATAACTTTTTATTAAATTAATTCGTATGCTACAAAAACTCGCAAAATCAGCAAATAAGCAAAAATCCTACGCTACCAAATTACAGTTACAGAACCAACAACCAGCTGGGCTTATGCCCATTACAATTTATTTACATAAATTGAAATAAGACAGAAACGGTCGTTAGTTCTAAACTTCCTATAATTAATTATAAATAAATAAATAAAATAAATTAAATAGAAACTAGTCTCAGATATGGTCCAATCGTCAACTAGGCTAATGCCTCAACGTCCGGGCGAAGCCGGTTTCGTTTGCACTTAGCCGGGGCCCATTGACCGATACGGTCGTCGCCCAAAATCCAAATATTAAATATATATTTCCGAAATCCATTTTAAAATCATTTTTAAAATATACTTTAAATTTACGGAAAAATCCGGCATCATTTCCTTTATTTTTGGTCAACCCAAAAACTGGAAAATATGCCGATAATTTTCCTGCAAATCCCAAACCAGGGAATCCCAATATATATATATATATATAAAATAATCCACAACCAATCCACAGATTAATTCGGAACGACCCGAAATAATTTCGGAAGTCCGAATCCAACCAAAACATCACAGAACGCTACCGGAAAAATCCGGAAAGCCCAAAATATACCGAAATCCAATTTCCGAAAAGTTCGGAAAGATCAAAACAACCAACAAAACCTTTCCGAAGGTTCCAACACTACGACGTCGCTAAGAACCGAATTCCCGGGAGGGAATCGGGGACCAATCTCATCACAGACTGTATGAAAAATAGAACGGGACAGGGGTTATACCTCGGATTACTCGGCTAGAGCTCTCAGATGCAAAATAAAGGAAGAATAATCTGCGAACAGCAGGTCGAGAAGATCCGAGATGGCACTGGACAGCGCTGTTCGAAAACAGCGGAGCACGAAAGCTCGCGGAAACCGGACAGAACGCGGACAGCGCCGGAAACGCTGGAGGTGGGCAGAGGGGAGTAACCGAGAAGGGGCTCGGCCAGGGGCGCCGGGGAATCGCGCCGGGGAGGGGCGCTGAGAACTGGCGTAGGGGTCGCCGGAGGGGAGAGTCGGCGAGGGGAGCCGGGGGTCGGCGGCCGCTGTTGGGGGCTCGGGGACGCGCGGCTGGGGAAGGCCGCGGGGTGAGGGGCCGACGACGTCGGGGTTGGCCGGAGGGAAGGGCGCCGGCTGGTCGCAGCGCCAGGGAGTGGGCCGGCGGGGGTCGGGCTCGCCGGGTCGCGACGGAAGTAGGCCGCACGGGGAGCTCGGGGCTAGGGCTCCGGTGTTGGAGTGAAGGGGAAGGGGAAAAGGAGATGGGTTAGGTTCTGTGAGAGAGTGAGAGGGAAGAGAAGGGTTGGTGATGGATTTTACTCTATGGAGAGGAAATGGTGTTCTGTGGGAAACTTTGGAGAAAGGGAAATATAGAAGAGTTGGGATGATGGTGTGGGTGAGAGGGAGTGAAGGGGAGAGAGTTAAGGAGGGGAGTTGGACGTGGGTTGGGGTGAGGGAAAAGTGCTGGTCCATCGTGGACCAGCTCAAGCATCCTATATATATATTTTTTTTAATAAAATAAGAATTCAGAATTTTTTTGAAATAGGATTGGGTCTGGGTTCGGGCTCGGGTCTGGGCTCGGGTCTGGGTCAGCACCCAAAAACCAAGTTAATAATTTTCGAAATAATTTTTTTAACACTCAAAAATAATACTAATAATAAATATAATAATAATATAATACTAATATTAATTACACTACAAAAATTGGGTTTCACAATGGACCAGCCCCTAATCGAGTCGACGGTGGCCGACAAGTGACTAGTCGGGGACTAGCCCCTAGTCGAGTCGGCGGCGGCCGACTAGCGACTAGTCGGGGACTAGTCGGCCGCCTAGAGGAATTTTTACAACACTGATAGGAAGTGGGCTACTATCTCATAAATCGCACGTTCGTCGTAACTCTACCATACATATATTAGTAATCTCAATATAACTACTAGAAAGTTGTTCTTCAAAGCCCAGAACATTCTCTCCCTAGAAACTCTATTATAAGCTTTCTCCAAGTCGATCAAAATCATATGTAAATCCTTTTCTCTCTAAATCTTTTTGCTAATCTTCTTAGTAATCAAATGACTTCCATAGTAGATCTTTCCAACATAAAACCAAATTGGTTCTCTAAAATAAGTCTCTTTTTTTTCCTTTATCTTTAATCAATTATTCTCTCTCATAGTTTCATGACATGACTCATAAGCATAATTTTTCGATAGTTGTTACAAATTTGTATTACCCCCTTATTCTTGTACGTAAAAATTGGGACGAACCAAGTTTTCTTAATGTTAGTGGTTGGATCAAACCATATTATACTAGTTAACTAGGTTTATATTTGGTAAGGTACGATTAGATTAATATCCAATCATATATCATGACAAATAACTAATTAGTGTCATGTTCCGATTCCGCAGAGTTATTCGTAAAAACTGATCGTCCTCGCTGGGACGTAATGTCGTACAAGTTTAAATTGTACTTGTACAAGGCAAAGACGGTGCATAGTTGATAATCTTCAAATTAGAAACACATCGCAGCTGCACAAGCAGACAAATTGTAGCCGAGCTGGGTATGAAGCAATTGGTAGTACGGGAACTTGCATCGGAGATCGCTACTTGCGGTGCAAGGATCCCGTTTGCCAAGCTATGTCAACGATGGCTAGTTAATGCCAGTGACCACTCATATAGATGGGTCGGTACGGGCGGCAATCCGCGTGTGTGCCTTTGGATGGAGTCGAGTTGATGGTGTACACAGTTAGAACACAATGTCTGGACCTAAGATTTGTCTACAACGAAGACGACGTGCTTCGACACGAGATGTGGCGTCGAGTGTTAAGTCATTGGCATAGAGTTGCATGAGTTAGACTTGAATTGTTACGAGTTAAGTCGAGAAGTTAAATGTTTAATGGAGATTGAATCACCCATCCAAAGCAATTTTCTCCCCACTGAACCCAACCTAATGATATTTTCCTGAAGTTAAATGTTTAATGGAGATTGAAGTGTTTTGGCCATAGCGAAAATCACATACACCCCCTTTTTCTTTGAAATTTCCTGATTTTGCCTCAATACACACAATGCATCATCTAATGATAAATGTCTATATAACAAAAATAAAAAAGATATATATTTTTTGTAGGAATACACTGACATGGTGGAAACCAAATTGAAGAGTACTTCAGATGGGGACCCTACTTTGCAGAACTGGGAGCATTTTCATCTAATCATTTAGAGGAAACCAGCAATTTTTTCAAAAACCCACATCACAGTCATTAACAAGAGTTACAGACAAAGAAGCTGTTCTATGAACAACTCTTGCTGCTCATAGAATTCTTACTTGCCTTCTGCAATCAAGCTTTTTTCCTAAAATGCCTGTTCATAAGATTTCTAAAATGCCTATTCATAAGATGAGAAATGCCATTAGTGTCGTGAATAGGCATATCATTTCCTTAATTCCTGTATTTTTTGGAAAAAATAGAAATCCTCTTTATGTTCCAAAACATTTAACAAAGATAAACATTACTTCCTATGTCCTATGATATGGATTGGTGTATCAAGCAATTAAGAAACATGTTTGTACAACAATGGTAGGTGAAATAGAGGGCTTAGATGGATGAGTTGCAAAATTTGATAAATAAGATATGAATGATATTATTTGTTGAAGTTGGAGGTGGCACCAACTGAAAAAAAGACATAGTAAAATCATCTCATGTTTGTTTGGTCATGTGCAACATAAACCAATATATTCTCTCATGGTAGTGAAAGATGCGTCTCGGACGCGCCCTGTAGAAAGGTGCAACAACTGCATCTCACACCTAATGAGGCAAGACGCCTTTCTCTGGGCGCACCTAAGACGCACCTTTTCTACAAGGTGCAACCAAGAAAAGGTGTGCCACCTTATGGTCTTTTTATTTATAGAAAAAAACTTTGAGCCGTAGAGACAATTATTACCTCATACAAGTAACTAGTTACAATTGAACTGGAACAACTAAAATTTACTAAAAACATGTTAGAAATAATACACTCTTTTTAGTTATGTTAACTGCTACTGTTATTCTACTAGTTCACTTAGTTATATTTTTAACGTATTTTTATTGGTTTTATTTCTTAAATTACTAATTTATTTGTTTATCTAATATATTTTTAATATTTGCACCTTGCTTCGCTCGAACATGCGTCTTAAATGTGCCTTGCGCCTTTGACGATATAGACCTTTTGTACCTCGAGTGCACCTTGTGCCTTTGACTACCTTGAATTCACCAAGTGGGAGGGAGTGGGAGAGAGAATCTATAATTTACTCTCTTCCTCTCTCTCCCCCGCCTCATTTGGATCTTTGATTCCAATATTGAGAGAGAATACAGCATCCTTTGGATTCTAAGCCCCTCATTTGGACTCTTTTATACCAATATCAAGACAGATAGCACAAGTGTAGAACATCCTTTGTACTCTTTGATACTGAAATCGAGAGAAACAGATAATGCGAGTGTAGTATAACACATGTATGGCATATGTATCATCAAGTCAATAACAGAAGACAAACTCCATATATACCTAGGCTGCACTGACACAAATATGACACCGCATAATACAGACATCAATTAAACACCTATTTGGGTGTGTTGTGATGTATTTCAGAGTGTCTAACCCAATGCGACACAAACAACATAAACTTTACAGAGCTTCCCTGCTTCCTAGCCCCATACTATTCTACACAAGCACCCTAACATTTTACATTTTAATCACGTGTTTTGTAAATTGTTCCAAAATTCACATAATTCAAGCAGATTGTAGTCAATATCCAAGATGTCCAGGCACTAGGTGCACATAATAAATTACTAATCATTGTCTTGTTTAAAAGTAAACAAACAAATATCATGCAAAATATAAAAGTACACTAATTTTATAAAGATAAAATTGGTCATAAGTAAAGGTTTAACACACCTATTGCTTTCCACAGTACTTGAGAGAAGCACCTCATAAGGATCCATTCAAAATTCAGCCACCACTACATTAGAGTAAAACAGATGAGATTTAGAAACTGGCTGGCTGGATAAAAGAGACCAAATTTTACTCTGACAAGAACAAAGTTCACTGTTCCCTACTACATCAACAAACATTGCAAGCACATAGAAAGAAGAAGGTTTCCATTTGCGTTTTTTGGATGAGACATTTTTACAAACACAGCACAAACAGAAACAACGGCAGCAGCGACGACGAAAAGGAAGACCAGACACTAAACCTTAGCCCTGGCCCTAGCCGCCAAAGCCGTAGAGGGTCCTCCCCTGTCGCTTGAGGGCGTAAACCACGTCCATGGCGGTGACGGTCTTCCTGCGGGCGTGCTCGGTGTAGGTGACGGCGTCGCGGATGACGTTCTCGAGGAAAATCTTGAGGACCCCGCGGGTTTCCTCGTATATGAGGCCGCTGATGCGCTTGACGCCGCCGCGGCGGGCGAGGCGGCGGATGGCCGGCTTGGTGATCCCCTGGATGTTGTCCCGGAGGACCTTGCGGTGCCGCTTGGCCCCGCCCTTTCCCAACCCCTTGCCTCCCTTTCCGCGACCAGACATGGCTGAAGCTTTAGATCTCTCTCTTGATGAACGATGGTGAATGGGATTTTGAGCTTGGGGGACGATGGAGAGGAAGGGGAGCTGGAGGGGTTTTATAGAGGGAAATGTATGTTTGTTTGTTTGTTTTTTCCTTTTCCTTTCTTCTGAGATTGGGGGTTTGGATCGGGGGAAGGGGTGACTGTGGTGGTTGGATGCAGAATCGACGGTAGGGAATGATTGTTTGGGACAGACGCGGATAGGTGACTTGGTTCATTGGACGATGATTGCCGTCGTTAGATGCAGAATTGACGGTAGGCAATGGGTTGTTTGGGACAGACGCGGATCGGTGACCTGGTTCAATGGACGATTGTTAGAATTATCATATAGCATCCTGAATTGAAAATTTCAAATAATTTGGCTATTTATAAGGGCACATAAGAAGTTTATCAGGACTAGCAAGTCTTAGTTTTTCATTATTTACAAGTTTGTCACTGAAAAATTTACTCAGGACTATCCAAGTGGTAGGTATAAAAGATAACTCTTATAATTTTGGTCTTCTTCCTCACTCTCCATTCTCTCTCCCCCTTTTTCTCCAAACCCTCCAAACCCTAGTTCTTTCTACTTGTGATCCCAACTTTTCCTCAATCCCGCATTTCTCCAAACCCTAGAAGATTCTCCAAGGAAGATTCTTAGTATATTCGGTACGATTACGTCAGCTAAACGACAAATTTTCTTAAATAATTTGTTCTTTGAAATAATCTTATATTTTGTCCCAATGTAGAAATTATGGAAGAAAGGTGGATCATCACGTCTATCAATCGAGCAACCCGGACCTTCCGAAGAACACGACAAAATATCCAAAGAACTCTCGGTAAATTTCTAACCGACCAAATACGTAGTCGACACATAGAGTTCTCCCGAAGACTTGGACATTAGGACTACCACATATTGTGGCAGTCCCGAAACAAACAGTCTGTAGAGGTGGTGTCACGATCCGCTACCCCAAATTGTTGGGCCGGGCTGAGTCATGTCCAGCCTACGCTTGAGATAAAGCGTAGTAAGCAGTTCTAAAGACAAACAGTATATGATCAAAGTGTGCTAACAGTTCTATATGTCATATTGAGTCAGAATAATATATCCCAAACACAAAATTATCTCGTATATAAATATGTTCCAAATACATAGTCAAGACATAAAACTGGATACAGGTCCAGTATCAAAATACATAGTCTAAACATGACTACTCTCAAAAGTTCCGAGCAACTAAACAAACTATACAAGTTTTCCTGCAGGTACATCCTCGTAAGGCAAAGTTTGATCCTTGACGGCAACTCCATAATAGGAATCACATAGCAACTCCTCCTTGGTAAGTATACCTACAACGTTATCCTGTCAGGACGGGAGCAAGTACTGATTCTAACAAACTAAATATACGAAGCATGAAATGAACTGAAGTGTAATAAACAGGAATCATGGCATATCACAATCTATCATGGCAAGGATACATATGTCACAACGACAGATGTATATGTAGTGTTTAAAACTGTAGCAGGTACGTGATCGTCAATAGGTGTACAATGTGCGAGGACACATGCAAATAAAATGTACTTCCGTACAAGTGATACGACGATAGATGTACATACGCACAAATACTGCTTTGAGAAAAAGGCCTACGACGCAGTAACATATGAAATAAAACTTTGCTCGAGTACGGTAAAGGGGACATGATCACGTACTCAACTATCAGTTTTTCCATAACCCAGATTCTAAATATGTGAGAGATACGAGAATAGTATAAAACATGGTGGATACTGAGAGCAGTATAAAGTATGTGAAACATGGAGAGATATGACTTGCAGTTTAGGTATCGGTATTTAACATGGTTTATACACAATTCATTATATGCAGTAAATAAAGTTTGTAGAGGTACTTGTCTTGTGCAAAACAAGTGTATCGATATGAAGCTATAGAAATCCGAGTGTCTCGTCACTGTAAAAGTATATATAAACTTAGATTTTATACTAGCTAAATACTATACACTAGTGGTGCGACACGACTTTCTGACTGGACACCTAGCCAAATGATACTTTAGCATAGGAGATCAATGTGGGGTGACACATACCTAAACCAACTTTCTAGGTCCTTTACACTATGGTAGGGTAAGGTCCAACACTAAAATATCCCAAAATCACACATAACATCGCAAGTCGAAATTATTCATAAATAATCAGACTGTATACTGTGTTCTAACAATTATTAAGGTAGGCAAAAAGTTCAATTATACATAAAATAGGTACCAATGATCCTTGTTAATTATAGAAATTTATACTAACTTTTATGGAATTTAAAACCCTCATAGATATTTATTAAAATCATAACATAAGTACCCTGTAAATGAGTTCTGTTTTTCCTATTTTCATAAATGTCAAAAGTACTAATTAAATCCTGGAAAATTATATTGAATTAGCTAAATTAACATAGTATTTAAATAAAAAAATTCTAGATTTTTACAGCACTTAAATTATATATAAAAATTCAAATACAGCAAGTTACAATCTCTAGAAATAAATAATAAACTATTTAATATTTTATCCACGTATACGAAATTGAACCGGGGTCCAGATACGGGACCCAAAGCCATGAATCAAGTCTGATATGACTTGTACAGGCCTTGAATGTATTTAGGCTCATTTAAGTCTACAGAACCCATGCTAGGTCTGGACTCAAATGGTCTAATTAATCGAATACAGAAATACATATATTAAAATATATATATATAAATGAATATTAAAGCATTTTAATATATATATATTAAAGTATAAATATACAAGTTATAAAATTAAATAATAAAATAACTTATAAATTTATACATAATACATTAGCACAAAATTATATCTACATACATAAAATATATACATATAATTTAGTAAATGCATATATATATAATATATAATATATATCTATATAATATCTATATATA